>OY754965.1:41581489-41938989 GCA_963576475.1 Molanna angustata
AAATATCTTTAAATATTAAACAATTTATATTTATGGGTTTATAGTTTGATACTTATTCTTCAACTATACATACTATCGCTATCGACAGTTGGATCTCATGTGTTACATGCAACTAATTTTAAAAATCTGTTGGTTATAAAATCATCTTATTTTATAATAGACGAGTTTTCAATCGAATGTTGATATTCATTTTCGTTCAGTGTTTGAGTTCCTAAGTTGTTCAAGGTTTCAAAATAGTCGAGGTTTCAATCGTATGTTAATATTGGTTTTCGTTCAGTGTTTTATTTTCTAAATATGTATATCTGTTGATTAAAAAATTAACTTAACATATTGATATTAATTATCTTTCAGTGTTACAGTTATTTAATAAATAAATTGTCGTCTATCATTATTTAGAATATGATATTGAATAGTACACAACATTCATTTCGAAATGATTGTTGAATACCTACTATTATTGTTTAATTATTATATTTTTAGTACCTTATGTAAATAAATAAAAAATTAACAAACTCATTCATTTTATTGTAAATCATTGGTATCATACTGTACACTTTCATGGATCGATCCTCACTGCGTTCCACACAATGTGGGGTAACCATCGGCAGGTGAACGGGTGTGCATTATCCTATAAAAAAGCATGCCATGCGCATTTTTGTCGACACACCGGCATCTTTATTAATATATATTTTTTTTTAAATATAAAAAATGAATATGTCCTTGTTAAACAAGTACATATACATCTTCCTACGTTCCCTAAAAAAATCAAATAAATGCATGTGCTATAGGTAAACGAAATCGGTCGAGACAGGATTCGAACTCGCGACCACTGGATTACCAGCCCAGCGCGCTAGCCGCTCTGCCATCGACCCATCCATCCATTAAATTAATATAAATGATATGAGAATATTTTAAAGCTTGGTGACTGTTTATTTTCGATGTCACTAAATGTTTATTAAGGGTCATTTCATTTACTCCGTATATTATTTAAATCATTGGTTTTCAGTGAATTTTTGAGGAGTGAGTATAATTACTTTACCTTTTTTCAAACCATAGATTGGCCGCGTCCCGGCTTAAATAGAAATTCGTTAGTGGTAAACATAATTTCTACATTTCCGTAAAAGGGATTTAGGCTTGTATTATAGACTTCCCGTTTGTCACGCAGATCAGATAACACATTGATTAGCGATCGTATTACTTAACTCTTGTTACACATTCTCTTTCGAACTCACCACAGTATCGTGTATTTGCGAAGAAAATAAATAATAATGATACTTTCGAATATTTGTATTATTGCATATGCGCAAACATTGGATTTTTTTCTGTCGGGAGTCAATGATATTTAAGCCCTGTAGGTGCCTTGATTTCCCGGTTCTCCTACAATAAATATTCCAACTTCGTCTCTATTGAGATAATTAAAAATCTGTTAATGATACTTTCAACAAAATTTAAAAATATTACAAACCCGGCAGATGTTGTACTAACTGTGTATAATGGTTGATGTTTATGTAATCCAACTGTCGATTTGTTTAAGAAAATTTATTTATCTAAACATATCGACAGTACTAAGACAAGATGCGCGTATTAGGAACATTTTGTATACCTACCATAGTGGACTTATTGCATGCAAAAAACACAAACTTAGAGGCTTCGCAGCAAATATCATATTCTATATAATGTCGTCCATCATACCATCATGCTGTTTTCATATTCTGGTTAGAAAAAAGGACTGACCTCCATACTGTCCTATCTTGACATACATACCTACATCTGTTGTATAGAAAACAAAATATCTTAAAATATTCAATAATTTGGATTTATGGGTTTATAGTTTGGTACTTATTCTTCAACTAACATACTATCGTTATCGATAGTTGGATCTCATGTATTACATGCAACTAGTTTCTTATTGTTTTTTTGCGTTTATCTTAATTACATATTTCAACTGTCGATTTGTTTAAGAGACTTTTAATTATCTCAATAGAGACGAAGATAATTAAAAATCTGTTAAAAAATATCTTTGACTCCCGACAGGGAAAAAAATCCAATGTTTGCGCATATGCAATAATAAAAATATTCGATTGTTTAAGAGACCTTTGTTCTCTTAACATATCGACAATGTTTCAAGCCAGGATACGCGAGAATTGTATGCAGGGTCTACTTTTTTCACGGCTTTTCAAAGTCATAAAACACCAACATAGTGGCTTCACAGCATATATGTTCCATACACGGATTTACTCAGAATTCGGAGTAAAATATTTCGTGTGAGTTTTGTGTGCGTATGCGTGTGCTTGTGCGTGCGTGCGTGCGTGCATGCGGGCGTGCGTGCGTGCGTGCATGCGTGCGTGCGTGCGTGCATGCGTGCGTGCGTGCGTGCGTGCATGTGTGTGTGTGTGTGTGAGGGTGTGTGTGTGTGTGTCCGTCTCCCCTTATAACTTTTGATCTGCTCAATTTACAGAGCCCAAAACTTCAGAATACATAAATAGTTATAGGCCTACAAAACTTTTATACTCAGAATTTTGAATTTTTGTTTCAGTCAGGGGTTATCAACTTTTGAATTTTTACTTTATTTTTCCATATATCTCAGAAACCATAAAAGCTTGAACGCTGAAAATTGGTACGAACATAGACAAATACAAAATCTCAAACGAGTTTTTTCAAAAAAATTCCAGAGTTTCTCAAACATTTTTTATTAAGAAAAACATTTTTTTAAATTTATGTGTTTAACTGCCTATATTTCCTTAGTTTTTAATAATATCGAAAAAAACCGAAACAATCCAAATAGATAATTTAATTTTCTATAAAACATAGTAACATTGTAGTAGTACATCTCAAATTTACATAAATTGAATTTAGTGACGACATTGCTTCATACGATTTCTATGGCAGTCGCCTATACACAATATTATAATATATTATGTAGGTATCTACATTCATGTTTATAAATTTATTTAAAATTATTTCTCACGTAACTCTTGCTTATCGGGGCTGGAAACACTAGGTAAATAAATTAGATGAAATTGTCGAATAGCAATGAAATGGCCACATGCACAGGGTGCAAGGAAGTATTTATTATTATTTTTAAATTTTATATATATTTTTTCAATGGCGAGCCTTTGAATTTTGTTTTATTTTATAATTTATTTTGAAAGAAATAATGTTTGGGTACATATTAAATTTATATGATGTACCTAGTACGTAAGTACTTCATCTAATAAATAGTGACATTAAACAAAGTAGGTACCTATGTAGTGTGTTTTATATAATATTTAAATAATGAATTTCCCCAACATTTTTTAACACAAAATTATCTTTTGACTAAATATATCACAACAAAAAAATCAAATAAAAACTTTTGTTATTTGTATAATATACGAGTACTTCAAAATATATAAAAGATTCATAAAATCCTAGATGTTATACTCCCGGTTGATATCTATATGAAAATTTAAAAAAAAGTTCAACGCTCTTAAATTTGTGCATGCCTTTCGATTACACGATTGTATAAAACTCTACGATAGAGGAGATCAAATGTTTGTTGGTGTAACATCGTTGAAAAAATATTGAGATGGTCTTATGTTATAATAATGTAGTTTTCTTCAAAACTGCGTATAAAAACACCGTCGGACTCAACAGTAAGCTGTCAATAAATTGAACAATAATTCACAATATGTTTCTAAACATCGTAGGTATTTAAAAAAACATAGTTGTTAAATTGATAATATCAGTCCATCGACATTGAAATAAACATCCCTATAATATAGAACGAGCAATTTAATTGATATATTTTTTTTAATATCCTTATTGATATTACAAAAGATGTTTTTAATTTTACTCTGACACTAATGAACATTCGGACAAACTTCACCATCACACCACAGATGTTTGTCATAACATTGTACGTAAGTTAATGTAAAATAATCCTTACAAATAATAAGTAAAATGTTGTTAGTACGCATGTTGATGTTAACTCATTATGGACAGTATTTATGTCTTCAATACGCATGTCTGGAGCAAAGCACGGACCGGGACAGTGTTCTGTCCTTTTCTAACACATACCAATGAAGCGCTATCTGTGTCGCTCACAATCACGGATCGGCAAAATTTCGTATTACTATGAGATAATATGTAGAAAAATTACGTTCATATAAATTATGCACACAATCCTATAATATACGAATTTTGGCGCTATATACAAACACGCATCTACTAACAAAGTTACTAGGTACCATTATAACGTATTTTGGCAAGTGTTTTGAATAAGTTTTTTGGATATAATATATATTTATTAATTTTAGAAGGCAGTGTAGTGCACTTATGTACACACTAAGAAATCGCCTGTGTACAGAAGGCGTAGTAAATGGACGTGAAAACTATATAAAATATACGAAATATATAAAATATCGAAAAATATACACATGGACGCAAGTATGATGTCAATTATGCATAGGAAAGTTTTTAATATACACCGGAAGTAGTAATAAAGATAGAAAAATGGACGTGAAAACTATATGAAGAAATATATAAAATATACAAAAAATATACACCGGACGCAGTAATAAAGATAAAAAAAATGGACGTGAAAACTATAGGAAGATATTTGTAAAATATACAAAAAATATACACATGGACGCAAGTATGAAAATGACGTGTCAAACGTACCAAAATAGGATAAAACTGAATATTTATATTTTTCAATTTACAAGAAAAACCTTATGGCTACAATGATTGTGAGCAACAAATAGCTCTAAATTCACTGACATAAACCTAAAATAATAAGTAGAAGTGGTGGACGCCGATCTGTCGGATATTTGGCGGACGCAAAAAATGTAGTGGGATCTATATATATATATATATATATATATATATATATATATATATATATATATATATATATATATATATATATATATATATATATATATATATATATATATATATATATATATATATATATATATATATATATATATATATATATATATATATATATATTTATTGTTAATTTTAGTTGTGACATTAATATTATTAATAGCGAAAATAACCCCAAAACACAACAATAATAATATTAATGTCACAACTAAAATTAACAATAAATCACAACACAAAAATAATGATAAAATATTATTACCAACGAACACGACAGCAGGTGGGCGTGTCACAAGGAGCCAATCACGTCGCGCTAGCAATATTTGACATAAGCGGCCATCTTGTACGCTACGAGTCACTTGACGGTGAGCTTTCAGTGTGAGTAGACGTGTGTCGCGCGCGTGCTTTTCGTTAAGTCCTTGAAAATGCCTGGTGATATTCAGGCGAAACGTCGGAAGACAAATGGTCTTAGTCAAGACCTACTGACACGGGAAAACCGAGATAAAAATATTATAACATATATATATATATATATATATATATATATATATATATATATATATATATATATATATATATATATATATATATATATATATATATATATATATATATATATATATATATATATATATATATATATATATATATATATATATATATATATATATATATATATATATATATATATATATATATATATATATATATATATATATATATATATATATATATATATATATATATATATATATATATATATATATATATATATATATATATATATATATATATATATATATATATATATATATATATATATATATATATATATATATATATATATATATATATATATATATATATATATATATATATATATATATATATATATATATATATATATATATATATATGTGATAGTGAAACAGATTTTGATATGCTTCAACACTTCCTTCCACCAACCGTCAGCGATAGAGGCAATGAGACTCATGAAAATTTTACTCTCAGGGTCATGTTTTTAATCGTGAACCTATATGAAGACAAAATGAATTCAAACAATTGAATTAAATTAAATAAAAATATCAACTGAATATGAGAGATAATGATGTACTGCATTAGGAAGACAGAGAGATAACGCACTTTGAGATATTTACATTTTTATTGTAGAAATAAATTATAATACATGACTCTAAAATATCAAACTTTGTTTGTATAGTACCAACTATTTCCTATAAGAGGAAAATGAAAATTGAATATAAAAGTGAAATTTTTAAATATTTGTTATAAAAATAATGTTAAAGATTGAAACTTATATATAACATGAATTTACATCAAAATCAAACCAAACAAAATCTCTTTCATATCATACTCAAAATCATGATTTCAATCTATATTAGGTTCAAACATAATGGATTCACATTCATATATTCAGACAATAAAATCATAAAGGTATAACTCATCATACAGCTATGGAGTAAACATTATAAAACAATATCGACTCGCAGCATGAATAAGGAGATCCCCTCGATGACCAATATCTTTAAATGAATCCGGTTGTAGAAGATGTATTTAGATTTTAAAATTCTCGTGACTATTTGTATCTTGATCCCTCCATGTTACAATAAAATCCAAGTGAAGAAATTTGTTTGTGTCCAAGTAAAAATCCAAATGAAGAAATTGTCTCCGACAATTTCCTATATGTGACTCCTTTGTCGTCAGTTATAAAATTTTAGGTTAGGCAGAATTAAATGTCGTACATTTCATCGTCGTGTATATGCAAGCATGGTAATTGCAAAATAATATCCAAATAAAATATATTTCCAATGGAAAACTAAATGGAATAACATTCGAATAATCCATTTGTAGAATTAAATAAAAATTATTTTCGTCAGAATGGGTGCGCAATATCAGGGTAGGATTGAATTTGGGATGACTGACATTTATATCAGCATCTAGATTATAGAAAAGAAAACAGGATTATTGGTTTGAAAAATGATCTCTCGCCAAACTATCTTGACATACGAACACATAAAACAAACTTACCCCAAATTCAGAAATTCAAATCGACGTCGGCCGCCATTTTCCTACACTGGCCGTACCGCTTCGATAGGTGTATGCAAAAAGAAAGAATTTGACATAAGCTTTGCTAATCATAAAAAATATTGCCACCTGACAAAAATCAATTTAGTGTGTTCGCACAAAAAAAACTATAAATTCCCAATTATTAATTTTTCCCTATACATAATTTTCTATAACATGACATACCCGCAACCCCACATAAAAAAAATTTAATAGAAATTTTTTTTTAAAAAAAAAACTGAAAATTGCAAATTATGAAACCAACCCAGAGATCATAAATCAAACCGAAGGATATGAAAAGAAAAAAGGAAATCATTTGCATCATAAATCATCATCCTGAAACAGTTACACAATAGACATGGTAAAACAACGATATACTTATCTACCATTCAAAAAAATATAACCTGAAACATACAAAATCATGTTAACGGATTAAAAAATATTGACCTGTAAAACGAATACTGTTTGAAATATAAAATATTATTCCTTCAGAACATAACCTTCTAATATGTATCCCCAATTCCTAAATACAAATATCTCAAAAAATTTAACTTTAAAATATTTAAGTACAATTTGACATAACAGAGTTCCGCTTGTAAGAAAAGAAAACTCCTAACAAAAACAAAAAAAATGATCCCAATTAATGAAATAACATAACACCCAATTAAATGATAAAATAAAATTAAAACGACTCATTTAGAGTTACTTTATGATCTTTTATTACATCAATTTTTACAAGTATCACTTTATAACAAGTGAAACTTACACCCTAAATCCCAAAAATAATTGAAGGCTCACAAGAAGACTACAATTTTTAAATTTAAAACTTTTCCCCTAACAAATTTTTAATTATTAGTAGAAAATTTGACTAAAAATACTCTCATATATCGCTCATTTTCATTTTTTTAGCTAAAACGACCGAAAAGGCTTTAGCATAAAGAATAATCTCTCAAGTCACAAAGTACTTTCAAGCGAGATATATATATAAAAAAAAAAAAAAAAATGATCTCTTGGGAAATCAGATGTCCTCAAGCGAAATACAAAGATTTCTTGGCTCATCGGATACCCTCAAGCGAGATACAAAATGCAAAATCCAATTATAAGCCGGAAAAATGCAGGGCTATCATGTGGAATGGAAAGTCTTAATATAAATATTATATAATTCCTAAAAAAAAAATATAACATTTAACACAAAAACTGGTTAAACATTATTTAATACTATTCCTAACATCAATTATAAAAAATTAAAAACCCCAAATCTTCAAAATAAATTTTAAAACATTTAATAAATTATGACAAAATGTCAATTATCACATCTATGAGATTCCATAGAATGAAATTCAGTTCAAGACCAAACAACCACACCTTCATATCTTGTATATAAAAGAAAATAAATAAATAAATTATTAATTAGCAGTGACATCACATACAAGATCCCTTCTCAATTAAAACTATTTAAACAAATAAATTCTGGAACCTATATATTTTATGTTTTCACACAGATTACTACAAATTAATATTAAAATTATTCATTATTAAAAATTAATTTTAAACCCTTCTCATGTTTCCTGTGATTTGATGTCTATCACTCAATGATTAAAGAAATTTGTATTTCTTTTACCCACAAAACGATGTAACCCATCACAATAAAATCTCAAATTCAATATTAAAATTTAATCTATCAGAATCAAATTCATAAAACTGATTTATACAAAAAAAAATATACAATACCACAGAAATTTAAAACAAATTCACAATTTGTTTCTGCTATTCAATCTCCATTACCAGATTCTTTAAATTGTTCTGTAACAAGATTATATTATATTATGGTCGCACAACCATAACACCATATAACTAACAATAACGATGTAATGTGCGAATTTACATCATTATCTAAGAAACAAAGTAATTCTGACGACAGATACCTAACAGCATTCACAAATAAAAATTGATCAACTATAAATTGTAAAGTAATGTAATTAACTGATGTCAGTAAAAAAAATCATAATAAAATGTAAAATATTCATTTGTAAATTTTAAATCCCCAGTCTACATTATAAAAAAAAATAAGATTTGTACCTAAAATAATCTTGTATGTTATGTCGATACCAATACTAACACATCACATCAAAATAAACATTCAAAAATAAAAAAAAATAAAATGTTTAAAACAAATCTATCTACAATAAATATTTCACCCCCACTCTGACAATCACCATTCATCATAATAAAAGATTCTAAAAATCTCTAAATAAAAAAAAACTATTTACTTTTAATTAAATCTTTAAATTTGAATAAAGTGAAACAATTATCACTAAATACTAGTTGGATGATATTGAAATGCAAAATATTATGTTTAAAATGGTTTGAATCTAAAATAAATAATCAACGTTAACTTTGTTTGTGTTCATTATGCATTTCTCTCATTACTATACTGAATGTAAATAAAAAAAATTCCCTAATCAATATAAATAAGTAAACAAGAATAAAAATTAAATGAATCCATTATTAATGATTCATCAATACTTTACTCAAATAAAATAACATTAGAAATTGAGACAGTCCATCCACCTCAAAGTGAAATTCTGAAAAAAATAAATACTTAATTATATCATAACGAAAAACAACAAAACGATTAACAATTGACATCCAATCGTTAACCCTGCATAACAATGTCTTTACTATGGAATTTAATACTCTATTCTTATCCAAATTAGAAAAAATATAAACCAGAAATGAACTTCTATTTATTATTTTATTTTTTAAATAACTCAGAGACCTTTTATTGGAAAAACAATTCATATTCTTTGATAGAGGAAAATTATTTTCATAAAAATAATCCCCTATATTATATTCTTCCTCAATTCCAGCCTTTTCACAATCATTAGTATCATTTAAATATGACTCGAATGCATTATTTTGAACTTTCATGAAAGCATCTTTAAAATAAGAAACATGATTCATATAAATGTTTGTGGACGCAACCGTAACTTCATTAAACGAGGAGCGAACAGGATTATATTTATTATGGTATTCCATTTTTATTATGTATTCTTTTTTAGACAACGTAAAATATGGGATGTATCCAGTTGACATCTTAATTAAAGAATTCATCGCTGAGCGAATAGGGACAACATGGTTATACTCATCTCGTTGATTATCATGAACCAATGTGGTAAGTGCCGTAATGGATTTTCTATGTTGAACTTCAACAACGTTGGCCTGAGGTGAATAAAGATACGAACAATATAAATAAGGAGTGTCATTTTTCTTAATTAAGTCCACTGATTCATTCATTGTGTAATTAACTTCGCTATCAGAGATCGAATACGTCTGCTCAGTATTTACAGGATCGACTAAAGGATCATGGATATCTGAATTATTATTATCATTGAGCAAATTCGAATCACTAAATTCATTCATTTCCACCTCACGTACACACTGTGTAGTTTCGGACTCCGTTATTTTCAAATTTTCATCATTCGTAATTATTGATAAGTCTATATCATCGTTACCATTAGACAACTGAGGTGGGGAATCATCCACTAAAATTTCTTTATCCTTATTATCAACATCAATATCAACATATGGTATACCATAGAATTTTTTCAAGCTTCTAATTGAATCATCGTCAACCTCTGATTTTTTCAATTCTTCTATTATTTGTCTAATTGCCCCATTACATGCTTCTGCCTGTAATCTCAAATCCCTCCATGTGTTTGCTGATGGTAAACCACGCATTTTTAATTGTATTTTTAATTCCTCGATTGATTTAAAAGCATATTTTGGAATTAGATCCATAATTATTCGTTTTAAAAAATAAAAAAAAATTGAACTAGATTAATACTGATAATCAAACAATAAAATACTTCACAAATAATAAAAAAAAATGTTGAACTTTTGACACTTCGGTTCTTTAAAAAAAAACTGATTTCGGAATAATAATTTATGATTTACATAAATGGACTACTCGAAAAGAATATAAATGAATATAAAAATCAACGATTACCCAACTATTGTTCAATATTCTTTAGATATAATGATATCTTAAAGATGTAACCAAAACTTTATTTTGAAATTGATAAGATGATTTCTGCGTCAAACAAGTATATGAAAATTACGATTAACTTATAGTATGTTGTATTAAACGTTCAAAAACCATAAATAACATAAGACTGACCTTAAAACGATTCTGAATAACAATAATTTGATAATATTCATCCTATAATCAACTATATTTAACGTTTAATATCATAGAAAAGAGATGTTTAATATTAACGCATTATACAATGTCAGAATGACAAATCGTGAAATCGTATTTATGTCGGTAAGTAGATTTCTATAATATAAAACAATCAATCGCTCGTGATATTCGAAATACAGAAAATATTGAATAGATAACTGAATCACATAAAAGTATGACCGTTTATTCACAGGTGGCGTTAATTCGTTTCTATAAAATTCATTGAACAAATAATTATTGATTCCCTTTAAAATAACAAATAATGACATCTTTTTAAAAATAAAATACTATATTTAATGATAAACAAAATCACACCTCAATATGGAATATTAATCTTCCTAAGAAATAACTGGAAAAATGCATAATAAACTCAAAACATATATAAAAAAAAAACTGTAGTAGTGAAAAATTCAATATAATAAATAATACCTTTTTACCTCCACTTATTTGTATTAAATGTGAGATTTTCCCTTTAAAATCATCTGAATATTATGGTATTAATGTAAAAGCTTCCAGAAGTGAATCTCGAATAAAACAAAATCCAAAATCTGAAAATTGTAAAAAGAATTAATCACACCTGTTAAACAACGATGAAAAATTTTCACACTTCCCCCTTTAACAAATAAATCCCCCTAGAATACTAATTGAAAATTATTTAACAATTCCTTTCCACACTATAATGAAGTTAAAAAAAATAAATCTTGATAAAACACCAAAACTAATTTGTTTATATTTAAGAAGAAAAGAAAAAAATTAAAATGAATATGTTGAAATATTCTCTAAAAAAAATCACTAAGTTATTCTTCCAATTAATAATCAACTTTTCAAACAAGAACTCTCCTTTCAAAAAAAAAAATAATCAAAATTGAATTTGTAAATATGACTGTTCACTTCCAAAGTTAGAAAAGATCTGTCCCCCCACAGAATGCAATTACAATAATACAATAATTATAATTTCCCTCAAAAAAAAAAATACACTCAACAATAATTCTTGTCACTAGGTAATTAATAATTTTTTACTGAAACAATACATTCTGTACAACATTCTGCATATATAAAAAAATTCAAATTATGTAGGTAATGAAATTTCTTTTGACATTGAAAATTTGTCAAATATAAAAAAAAATCTTCAAATAAATGCTTCTGTATGCTGGAATAAAAAGAGACATAATAAAATTCAGATTCTTTCAACGATCAGTTATAAAATGATAGAAAAAACACAAAACAATCACTTAACTTTTGACGATGTGAGATATGCTCAAAGCCAAATTGTATTGATGTTGTACATAACTGAGCATCAGATCTTTCCTGGTCATCCTCCAAGCCATGTTGATCATCTTAGTGTCCTTGTCAGTTTTAAGGAAGGTTAAAAGGTGGGATTTATATGGAATATAGGAGTTCCTACCTAACGTAAACTTTCTATAGATTCTACCTATTAATCTCTCCCCTCCAAACACAGTACAACAAAATAAAGGTATAAAATTTAAAATCTGGGCGCCAGTCCTCACATAAATTCACGATCCATGAACGCCTAATAGTCCACGCCAAAGAATTTTTAAAAATTAAGCTCCTCGATGTGACTTTAATGAGAAGGGGTTCCACGTTGGGCCGCCAATGAGAAGGTGTGTGATAGTGAAACAGATTTTGATATGCTTCAACACTTCCTTCCACCAACCGTCAGCGATAGAGGCAATGAGACTCATGAAAATTTTACTCTCAGGGTCATGTTTTTAATCGTGAACCTATATGAAGACAAAATGAATTCAAACAATTGAATTAAATTAAATAAAAATATCAACTGAATATGAGAGATAATGATGTACTGCATTAGGAAGACAGAGAGATAACGCACTTTGAGATATTTACATTTTTATTGTAGAAATAAATTATAATACATGACTCTAAAATATCAAACTTTGTTTGTATAGTACCAACTATTTCCTATAAGAGGAAAATGAAAATTGAATATAAAAGTGAAATTTTTAAATATTTGTTATAAAAATAATGTTAAAGATTGAAACTTATATATAACATGAATTTACATCAAAATCAAACCAAACAAAATCTCTTTCATATCATACTCAAAATCATGATTTCAATCTATATTAGGTTCAAACATAATGGATTCACATTCATATATTCAGACAATAAAATCATAAAGGTATAACTCATCATACAGCTATGGAGTAAACATTATAAAACAATATCGACTCGCAGCATGAATAAGGAGATCCCCTCGATGACCAATATCTTTAAATGAATCCGGTTGTAGAAGATGTATTTAGATTTTAAAATTCTCGTGACTATTTGTATCTTGATCCCTCCATGTTACAATAAAATCCAAGTGAAGAAATTTGTTTGTGTCCAAGTAAAAATCCAAATGAAGAAATTGTCTCCGACAATTTCCTATATGTGACTCCTTTGTCGTCAGTTATAAAATTTTAGGTTAGGCAGAATTAAATGTCGTACATTTCATCGTCGTGTATATGCAAGCATGGTAATTGCAAAATAATATCCAAATAAAATATATTTCCAATGGAAAACTAAATGGAATAACATTCGAATAATCCATTTGTAGAATTAAATAAAAATTATTTTCGTCAGAATGGGTGCGCAATATCAGGGTAGGATTGAATTTGGGATGACTGACATTTATATCAGCATCTAGATTATAGAAAAGAAAACAGGATTATTGGTTTGAAAAATGATCTCTCGCCAAACTATCTTGACATACGAACACATAAAACAAACTTACCCCAAATTCAGAAATTCAAATCGACGTCGGCCGCCATTTTCCTACACTGGCCGTACCGCTTCGATAGGTGTATGCAAAAAGAAAGAATTTGACATAAGCTAAATTACTATCACACACCTTCTCATTATCATGATTTCAATCTATATTAGGTTCAAACATAATGGATTCACATTCATATATTCAGACAATAAAATCATAAAGGTATAACTCATCATACAGCTATGGAGTAAACATTATAAAACAATATCGACTCGCAGCATGAATAAGGAGATCCCCTCGATGACCAATATCTTTAAATGAATCCGGTTGTAGAAGATGTATTTAGATTTTAAAATTCTCGTGACTATTTGTATCTTGATCCCTCCATGTTACAATAAAATCCAAGTGAAGAAATTTGTTTGTGTCCAAGTAAAAATCCAAATGAAGAAATTGTCTCCGACAATTTCCTATATGTGACTCCTTTGTCGTCAGTTATAAAATTTTAGGTTAGGCAGAATTAAATGTCGTACATTTCATCGTCGTGTATATGCAAGCATGGTAATTGCAAAATAATATCCAAATAAAATATATTTCCAATGGAAAACTAAATGGAATAACATTCGAATAATCCATTTGTAGAATTAAATAAAAATTATTTTCGTCAGAATGGGTGCGCAATATCAGGGTAGGATTGAATTTGGGATGACTGACATTTATATCAGCATCTAGATTATAGAAAAGAAAACAGGATTATTGGTTTGAAAAATGATCTCTCGCCAAACTATCTTGACATACGAACACATAAAACAAACTTACCCCAAATTCAGAAATTCAAATCGACGTCGGCCGCCATTTTCCTACACTGGCCGTACCGCTTCGATAGGTGTATGCAAAAAGAAAGAATTTGACATAAGCTTTGCTAATCATAAAAAATATTGCCACCTGACAAAAATCAATTTAGTGTGTTCGCACAAAAAAAACTATAAATTCCCAATTATTAATTTTTCCCTATACATAATTTTCTATAACATGACAATATATATATATATATATATATATATATATATATATATATATATATATATATATATATATATATATATATATATATATATATATATATATATATATATATATATATATATATATATATATATATATATATATATATATATATATATATATATATATATATATATATATATATATATATATATATATATATATATATATATATATATATATATATATATATATATATATATATATATATATATATATATATATATATATATATATATATATATATATATATATATATATATATATATATATATATATATATATATATATATATATATATATATATATATATATATATATATATATATATATATAAAGATGACAAAAAGAGATAATGGAAATATTTATACAGTATAAGTTACAACAGAAACACATTCATTGCTTTACTGTAAGTACATTAGTCTAGATTTGTTAAATGAATAACATCAATATTAATATTGGCAATATTGGCAACTTGTTAGCTTGCAGCGTTAATAATCAATATTTGGCATTACACGAATGTACCTATGTATATCGAAATAATTATTATGAAAATTATTTATTGATGGTAATTTTTTGACCAAAGTATTCTCCTTAATTTCATATAGTGTCAATCTCCCTTTTCGGAAGTGAAATTAAGCATTACATATAACATATTTTTTATTGAATTTATTTTAGATTTTTTGCTGTTGTTATAATATGACATTACAAAAAATTGCAGGAAATGTGAATTTACTGTGATAAATTGTGCAGTAGGTATATCTTTCATCATAAATATTTGAATCTTTCGCTTTGGCGAGGGATATTATTATTTTAAATAATTTTAATTTATCTATGAGCACATATTTCTCAGATCCTACTTTGAAGTACAATCAGCAAGACTATGGAACACTATTCAATTAAAAAAAAATACACTAAAGCTGTTATACCGTCTAATAACTCTTAATTGACACTTTTTTAAGAAGGCAATTTATTAAGACTGAAGGCAATTTATTCCCATTAAATGGAAGAAATTGCCTTCTGACGTACGTGGAGCGCAGAGTCTTGGGACCTTCAGTAAATTACTTAAGACTTCTTTGTTTCGCAGAGCCAACAACTAAGTGAGAGCGCCCTTGGAATGGTCTTAATATCATAAAACGGCGCTATATAAATTTGATTATTATTATTATTATTATTTTTCCAAACCTCTCTCACATCACACAACCTCTATCTCCCTTCTTTCTTTGTTGCTGTGATTTTACATTTAATAAATTTAATGTACCTAGTCATAAATTTAATTTACCTATTCATAAATTTAATGAACCTTTTAATAAATTTAATCTACCTATTCATAAATTTAATGTACCTATTCATAAATTTAATGTGCCTATCACCACACTATTTATGGCCTCACGTTGCTTTGGTTGGATGAAAAAAATTGCCTTATGACACTAAATCCGCCATTGTAGGTACACTTAATATTGTACATGAAGTAAAATACATATTTTTAACATAGCTATTCATATTCATAAATTAATGTTAGATGAGAAATGGAAGCTATTATCATTAATTGTACAAATAAATCCTGTATTTATTTGTACAAATATATGCTTAGTATAGTTGTTAGTCAGTATTTTTTTTTGGTATTTTGCTAATCGTTTAAATAAGAGAAACTCTCTCAAGATATCTAAACTTAAATGCTTAGTTTTCAAATTGAAGATCGAGGAATTTATGTCGTAGACTGCAGTTTTCAATCAATATATTTCATAAATTATTGCATTGGCTTTCGCTTTCTATGAAATGAATAATTTATTCAAGTAAATTTATGTATGGAAAAAAATGCATTTATATGCTGATTGAAATTTCCTTCGTGATTCAATCGTTTTCATATGACATCAGAGAGATACTTCACAAAGTTTTCACAAACGTTTTGTGCATTTTCAGCGCAATTTGCATATCATTCTATACATAAAATACCAGTAGGTACTTGAGACATTTTTAATACGTCAGCTGAAATAGATATTGAATTCAAATATTACAAAGTTGAGTCTGCAGAGCGAAGTATTCCTTTCAGATTTTTATAAAAGATATTTTATTTGATTGTACATTCCACTTCATATCTTTCTGCCTTGTGTATTCATTTGATTCCACATTATTTATTGGTGTATTGAGAAATTTCAAAAAAAAAAACTTCATTCAATATAGAATTGTATATTGCGTGGGTATGTGTGACCAAATTGATTTTGAAAATGTTAACAAACTGTCTATTCGTTCATGAGAATTCAATTCTCTGAATGAATCGATAGTATTAAGCCAAGATGCGTGGACGAAGGAACATTTTTATTTTTTTTTAAATGAATATGTCCTTGTTAAACAAGTACATATACATCTTCCTACGTTCCCTAAAATAAGCAAATAAATGCTTGTGCTATAGGTGAACAAAATCGGTCGAGGCAGGATTCGAACTCGCGATCACTGGATTACTAGCCCAGCGCGCTAACCGCCAACACTAAAAACACCTACTTAGAGGCTTCGCAGCATATATGTTCCAATACATTGATTTACTCAGAATTCGGAGTAGAACATTAGGTATATGTGAGTTTTGTTTGTCTGTGTGTGTGTGTGTGTGTCTGTCTGTGTGTGTCTATCCCCCCCCCCTTTTAACTTTTGATTCGCTGGATTCATAAAACCTAAAATTTCAGAATATATAGACAATTTTAGGAACACATAACTTTTATACTCAGTATTTAGAATTTTTGTTCCAGTCATGGGTTATCAACATTTAAATTTTTCATAACATTTGTCCACATATCTCAAAAACTATAAAAGCCAGAACGCTAAAAAATTTGTACAAATATAGTCAAATATAGTATCTCGAAATAAATTTTGGAAAACAGTTCCAGGGTTTCTCAAACTGTTTTTATTAAAAAGCCAAAAATTGATATGACAAATTTTTGTCTTTAACTGCCTTTATTTCCATTTCTTTTAAAAATATAAATTTTTTTTAACAATTCTTATAAAAAATAAATTTAGTGACGACATCGCTTCTTACAATTTGTATGGCAGTCGCCTATACACAATATTTATGAAGAGTTCATAGTTTGATACTTCATCTCTAAACATACATACAAACCATCATGCTGTTTTCATATTCTGGGTAGGAAAAAAGGACTGACCTCCATACTATCCTATCTTAACATACATACCTATATGTGATGTTAACAATGTTTGTTAACAATGCTTTTTACTCTACTGACGAGATACTAAACATCAATCCAACTAATCTGTGATATTTATGAACACTAACATACTAATTAATTAATTATTATATATGTGTATTTGTTTGGTTTGTCGTCCTTGACTGTGTTCTTGTATTCTTTCTGCTTTTTCAATGCTATGTACCTTACTTTTATCTTAAATAACTGTTTATTGGACATGGTGCTAGTGGGACCCTTTACATCCTTCTAGCACTGAATTTTTCTTTTCTGAAGTTTTCTTTTCTTTTCTGTTTTTACCCGAATTGCTAATTTTGTATACATATTTTTTGTTTCTCTATATTCTTTATTTTTTTTACTCGTTAATATACCTACTATATCTGTACTCTTTTAAACAACGATGACATGTTATCTCAATGTGTTATATCAATTATTGTGACCATAATATTGTGAACCATGTAACGATGAACCCAAGTGTTCTGTAAAGAACCTAGGGGGAATAAAATACAATAAACAATATACAAAACAAAATATCTTAAAATATTCAATAATTTGGATTTTAGGGGTTTATAGTTTGGTAATTATTCTTATTTTGGTACTTATTACAACTATACATACTATCGCTATCGACAGTTGGATCTCATGTGTTGCATGCAACTAGTTAGTATGAAGCTAGGTACTTATTTATAAAATAAACATTGATATTTTTATTGTGGTGTGTAAAAATCATCATTTTTATGGACTGTTTTAGGTACTTAGTAACATACTACAAACATAACATTAGGTACCTTATAGTACCTATGTAAATATACATAAAAAAATGTACCAAGCTATTTCACATGCGAGGATCAAAGAGAATTTATAAGTATCATAAATTTTCCTTTGAATTTTACGACTTGAAAAAAATATATTATTTTTTATGCCTATTCAAAGTCGGTTTGAAAAGAAGATTTTCAACGTAAGGTGTAAATATTTTATCACATATTTTAGGCACATATACTGTATCATAAAAGTACGAACCTATATTGTTTAACTTGTAAAATTTAATAACGTTTGACTCACGCATATTTCGTCGTTTATATCAAAAAAATAATGAAAGAAAGTTTGTTTACATACAGCTAAAAGGGAATTATTATGATCCAAAAAGGCCTTTTTGTAAACTGAATTGTAGATTTTTTATTGCTTAAAAACAGTAATGGTATGAGAATCGTCTTATTTAGCTGAATTTTGTGTAGAAAAAATTGTTTGTTAAAATTTGAGAATATTGATTATTAATATCACTAGAAAAGTATTTTCTAAAATATTTTACACAAGCATAATGAAACACAAATAAAGATTAAAAGATACCTATCTGTTTTTATCGATATCTTCAAAGAATTGCAATTTTTTTTTAATATGTCCTTGTTAAACAAGCACATATATATATCTTCCAATATTCACTAAAATAAGCAAATAAATGCTTATGCTTAGGTGAACGAAATCGGTCGAGGCAGGATTCGAACTCGCGACTACTGGATTACTAGCCCAGCGCACTAACCGCTCTGCCACCGACTCATCTAAATTAATTATGCTCTTCTTTCCTGAAGGTCGAGTTCATATGGGAATCCATTGTTGCCTGTCCGACTAAAATCCTGTAGACCCTTATGTTTGCTGCCTTTTTTGGAGGCGAAGCTTCTGAGAGAAACTCACTGAAAGCCCGTATTAAACTCAAACTCTACGTAAAATGCAAAACGAGTGGGTTGTGGCCAACGCTATACTCCTCACTACCAAGTCACTCCACAAAGCATTCAAATTTTGTATGGAAAATTTCAGCAATCAGAATTTTCAGCATGAGTTTGTAAAATTATTTTTTATTTTTTATTTTATTACGAACACTCGATAATTCAATACCATTTTTATGAAAGTGTTGTGCCTTTTTAGCAATTTTAAAATAAAAATATCAGATATGAGGTTTCCTGAGCTTGGGGTCACTTTGAAATATTTCACAGTCAAAAAAAATGAGATGCAATGATCAGATATTCTTTAAAATTTATTGGTGTCTAATGTAGAATAAACATACCGTAAATAGTACATAGCACTACTACATACTACACATTACGCATACACATACAGATAAATTGTGATAAAACTTTCAGAAGACAATAAAAAAAATAACCTTAAAAATTGTGACAATAGGCGTGATGACAGTATGAAAAAATCATTGAAATTATAATTTTATTAGATAAAATAGGTTATATAGGTTGGAAAAAATATATTTATTTTCATTTTAAAAGAGCGAATAATATTAATATTATTAAAATAAAAATACAAAATATGTAAGTCCGCCATTTTATGAGAAACACCAATCAGAGTGAATCAATAATTATGACGTCACAGTTTCAATACAATATATGAAATTACTTTGCATCGAACAAAGACTTTTGCTCGTCAGAATTTAGAAACGTAAAAACTTACATATAAGCGTATTATTATTATTCTATGCATATAAGTACTTTATTTATCTATAATTTAAATACAACTTACATCTCGAAAATCGATAAAATATGTTCCTTCTTCTCGCTACATTATGTGTTCATAAACTAAAAGCATACCTACGCGGTACTGTGGTAGACATGACAGTTGTAAAGCTGCGTTGCACCGCTCAATTGCGTCGATTCTGTTCACTGCGACGGGTGTGTTAACTCACTCCTTCGAAATGTATTGGCTCACGGCGCAGTGAGTCGTGAGTGCTAGACAGGGAGAATGCGAACAGTGTTAGGGTATTGAGTTATTGAGTTGCCTGCTTTTTAACCGACAAACTATTACTTTTAAAAGTAGAATCGGGATTTTTAACCGACATACTATTACTTTTAAAAGTAGAATCGGGAAAGTTGTGATATTTTTAAACATGTAGGTACATGAAATATAATGAATTCAATAATAATCTTTGCTTATATAAAATACAATACCTGCATATTATACTTTTATTATTATTTTTTAACTAGCTTAATGAACCGGCGCAGTGAATAGGCGTGATGAGAGTAAGAAAAAATCATTGACATTATGATTTTAAAAAATAAAATTGGTTATTGAGGTTTAAAAAAATGTATTTATTTTCATTTTAAAAGAGCGAATAATATTAATATTATTAAAATAAAAATACAAAATATTATAGACTGCCATTTTATGAGAAACGCCAATCAGAACGAATCAGAGCGCATGACGTCACGATATTCTAGGTTCACGTCCAGTTTTGCCGATTTGCGGCACTTGTGCCGATTTCGGGAAATTCAGACTTGCGTCGGCACTTAATCGGGAAACGCTTTAATTCGGCACTTTTTGGGATTAGAATGTATAAAAAAAATATATATATTTTTGTTTATACTAGATGTATTAATTTTGTATTTTTTACGTCTAAATAAAAGTTACTATTATTATTAGTAGTAGTAAACATACAAAGTAAATATAAGTTATTTCATTTAAATAAATATCATTCTATTATTTCACTGGTGCTTACATAGTTTAAGCTATTTCTTTTTGTTTGTATCTTTGTTACTAGCCCCGTCACTAGGCATGGCCTGTGCTAAGGTAAGCTAATAGTTTTATGTTATTGTCTATTACGTTGTTTATTTAGTAAGTATGTATGTAGGTATGTCGGTTAAAAAGCAAGCAACTCAATAACTCAATACCCTAACACTGTTCGCATTCTCCCGGTCTAGCACTCATGACTCACTGCGCCGTGAGCCAATACATTTCGAAGGAGTAAGTTAACACACCCGGCGCAGTGAACTGGGTCCATGCAATTGAGCGTCGTAACGCAGTGGTGTTACACAGGCCTAATGCCTAATTCGCGGGAAACTTAAGATGGCCTATTTTGACGTTTGGACATTCATGAAGTTCTTTATATGCTTATTGCCTAATTAATGGTAAATATTTAGTAAAATAATTATAGTATTGAGAGCTAAATGTGGGGGAACAAATACTGTACTTCATTGTAAACGCATACTTAATAAAATACACTTTCTGTGTCTCGCATTGCCAAATTTAACTACTTGTTTCTCGTTTATATTCGCGTGGGACGAAAACAAATACCTCAGTAGGTGTTTTTTTCGACGTGTTTGTACATTTAGGGACCGCACAACACTTATGCACTTTTGAATTTATTTTAAATACACAAATCGTCTTAGAATACATATAGTACATATAGTAGTGATATGCGGTCTACGAAACCGTGACGTCACCATCAGCTCCGACGGACGCCATTACACTGCAAGCGTTTTTTGACGTAAATGTCAAATTGGATTTTGAAATGGCAATTTTTGCTACTAAACCTTTATTTTATGTTGAAATGTATATATATTTGAAAACAGTGGATGCGTAAAAACATCGTGAGATAGTTTCTCAAAATTAGTCATCATGCCTATTGTGACAATGTTTACCTATCCTATTTAATTTATTATTTTGGTAACAAATTAATATAGAGCAAAAGAGAATTTATTTTCCGAATCTGGTCATATTTTCGATCTCAGAACGCATGTGTAACACACAATATAAACGGATAAAATTATACAAATTTGCACCCTGTGTAAGTAATGATTATAATGCCAAATGGCATTTTGTTTCCTTTTAATGGAGTGTCAATTCCAGATAAGCAAGGTATACACGATAAATCATTGTTTATAAATTCGCTGGCACAAAAATTAAATAACTAAGACATTTGAATTAATTGCTTTATTCTATGCCCTTGCTTAACCTTACCTTTTGTCATAGGTGCGAGAGATTTTAATCTTATAATGTATGTTCAATTTGTACATATGTAGTACATAAGTATTTCTCGATTCGAGGAAATCTTGTGACATAATTAATTTTATTGGTGAAGAACCAAGGATCCATTTCGGAGACCTTTCCATAATTCGTCAGCATAATGGAGGCCTTTTGGGATAATGATACCGAAACGTAACTCGATTACTTAATTACTCTTATTACTCGACACTTGTGAATTTCGATCAGTACTTTTTTTATTATCTCATCAAATTATTAGACAATCAATTCTAGGAAAACTGGACTCCATTTTTACGTTAAATAACGCAATTATTGTGGATCTCGTAATCACTTTAGGTAGGTAATTTGTAAACTTTCACAAATTAAGTATGACTTAAATTATCTTACTATGTCGATCCTTGTCGACCATCGTGGCTCAATTGGTTGGGTATCTGACTGCTGATCCAAAAGGTCCCGGGTTCGATTTCCGGTAGAGACACAGTTTTTAATTGTGTTTTCAGTCTGGATCTGTGAGACTATTAATATCGCAAGTCTCCAGAATGTGGCAACTTGTTATTGGGTGCGTGTTAAATAAATATTTGACCAAGTACCTGTTAGTTGCCCGAGAAACTATATGAAATAAATAAATCCTATTTTGTTAGTTATGTATTAAATACTAGATAATTGGACACTAAACAATTGAAAATGGATTAAAATTATATGTAGATGTAACAGCTTTTCGTTGAAAGACCTTTCCATCTAATTCTGTTCCTTAAAAAAATATGCAATAGAATGCATTTGTATTTTTTCGTGTGTACATCAAAACTTTTTTTTTCAATATCACGTCAATAACTGGTGATTAGGTACGTCGGGGTCACCAGAGAAAAGACAAAAGTTGGGACTTAAAAAGTGTAATTATATGTAAATAAGTGTTAAAATAATCTAAGGAAAAAATGTGTGTGTTATATCAGATGACGTATATGAAAGTGTGATGAATGGATAGCTGAATAAAGAAAAACCCCCTGGGATCTGCCGGGAGAACATCCATGAAGCCCGCCACTCGTCATGTTACGGTCCAGGGGGTAGGCGAAAAGAGGAGAGCCGAGTGCAGATTGGGAGTCTGGAATATAAGAGGAGGAATGGATAGAAAGATGAATGAATTGTGCGACGCAATAAAAGGTAAAGAAATAGATGTATTGTGTGTAAGTGAAACAAAAAAGAAAGGTAGAGGGATGAACGTTAGGAATGATGGTATGATAGAACTATGGTCGGGAGTGAAAAGTGACGAATTTGCATGCAAAGGAGTTGGTGTGATTCTAGCGAAACGAATGGGGAAATGTATGAAAGAGTACAAGCCAAAAAACTCTAGACTCATGTGGGTAAGGCTGAAGATCGGAATTACAAGCGTTTTCCTAATAATAGGATATGCGCCCGGAAACTCCGATAGTGAGAGTGAAAAGGATGATTTCTGGAACAGTGTGACCGAGATAATGAACGAAAAAAAGGATAATGAAAGAGTGATTCTGACTGGAGATCTAAATGGATGGGTGGGTGTCCGTAGGAAAGATTTTAAGTCAGTCCTTGGACCTCACGGCGATATTAGAGTGAATGACAATGGTAAAATACTATTGGAAGTATGCACGGAAGGGAATCTGTTTGTGGCGAACTCAGTATTCAGCCACAAAAGAATTCACCAGTATACATGGGAAAGAGGGAATGAAAGGTCGATAATTGACTATGTATGTGTTGACGCCGCACTAAGGAAAGCGACAGTGGATACTAGAGTGTATAGGGGCGCGGAACTGGAGACAGACCACTACTTGTTAATATCAAGAATTGATTTGTTCACCGGGTGGCGCTCTAAAACACACCGAAGTGATCCACCGATGCGAACCAAGGTAGAAAGGCTGCAAGATGAGAGTGTAAGAAATCAGTTTGCAAAAGAGACCGGAAACGAACTCTTTAAAGCAATACACAGTAAAAGAAATATTGAGGAAGCATGGACGACGCTGAAAGAGACCGTGTGTAAGACATCGAAGAATATCTGTGGTATTGCTAAAAGAGGTGGAAAGAAAGGCGATGCTTGGTGGAATGAGAGTGTTAAGATAGTTGTGGGTGAAAAGAAGAAAGCATGGATGGCATTATTAGCCGCGAAAGGATCGAATAATGAAGAAAGAGCAAAAGAGAATTATAAAGTATGCAAGAAAGTAGTCAAAGACACAGTAAAAAGGGAAAAAGATGGTATAAAAGAGAAAGAAAGCCTGAAAATAGCCAGCGACTTTCCTGGAAACATGAAAATGTTCTGGAAAGGCGTAGCGAAAAGAAAAAATGGAACTGTGAAAGCTTCGAAAGGAATAAATGATAAAGATGGAAAAATAATTATGGATGAAGATGGCGTGAAAGAGCGATGGAAAGAATATTTCGAGGAACTGTATGATAGCGGAGTAAGAGGGGACGTGAGTCAGAGAACATGGCAAGTAAGTGAAGATGATAAGGATGAAATAACGCAAGAAGAAGTATTTGAAGCAGTAAAACACGCGAAAGCGGGGAAAGCTGCCGGGTATGACAGTGTATCAGCTGAACTTATAAAATATGGCGGCGAACAGACGTTGGAGTGGTGTCTCTCTCTTTTCAACAAATGTTGGGAAGAAGGACACACTCCCTCAGACTGGAGAAATGCAGTCGTGGTACCTTTGTATAAAGGTAAAGGATCGAAGCTCGACTGCAAAAACTATAGAGCCATAAGTTTGCTAAGCTCAGTTGGTAAGATGTATGCAAGGATCCTGGATCAAAGAACACGAAAGGTTACAGAGAGCAAGATTTGGGATGCTCAAGGGGCTTTTGTTGGCGGCAGAGGATGTATAGACCAAATTTTTTCTTTACGCATGGTCACAGAAAAGGTTTTGGGTAAAAACCAAAAACTTTTCTGCGCCTTTATAGACCTTGAAAAGGCCTATGATAAAGTTGTAAGAGAAAAACTATGGAATATACTATCGATGTACGGAGTGAAGAGTAAGCTGATACGTGCAATCGCTTCATTATATGAGAACAGCAAAGCATGTGTTCGTGTTAACGACACAACAACAACTTGGTTCTCTATAAATAATGGCGTTAGACAGGGGTGCGTGTTGTCCCCTTGGCTCTTTAATCTCTACATTGATTTCTGCATAAGAGCCCTTAAGTATGAAAGTAAGGGTCTGAAACTGAGTACTGTAACAGTACGTGATCTGATGTATGCAGACGACAAAGTATTGTTAGCAGAAAGTATGGAAGAGTTACAGTATCTTGTAAGTATGGTATATGAAGGATGCATAGAAAACGGACTTAAAATGAATGCCAGCAAATCAAAGGTAATGGTCTTTGAAAAGAGTGAAAGCAGAACAGTGTGTCAAATAAAAGTAGAGAATGAATGGCTTGAACAAGTCGACGAGTATGTCTATCTGGGTAGTATGTTCCAACGGAATGGACGGCCTGATAAGGATATTGAAAGAAGAGTTATGGCAGGAAACAGAGTGAATGGAGCACTTAGACCAGTTATGAATGATCGCAACATATCAAGAGACGCTAAAGTTGCCATTCATAACGCAATCGTAGTGCCAACCCTGACGTATGCAAGTGAGACTTGGACATGGCAGAAGTCGCACGAAAGCAGAATAAATGCAGTTGAAATGAGATCGCTTAGAAGAATTTGTAACAGAACGATGTATGATAGAGTTCGGAATGAAGATACAAGGAAAGAATGTAAGATAAAGAAAGTTGTAATTAACAGAATGAAAGTTAACACATTGAGATGGTTTGGCCACTTGGGGAGAATGAACGAAGAACGCCTGACGAAGAAAATATACAAAGCTGACAGGAACGGAATAAGAGGTCGCGAGCGCCCAAGAAAAGGATGGCACGACCATGTAAACGATATTTTGAAAGATGGAAATGTAAGAAGCATGAACAACAGACGAACATGTATAAGACGATGTATGAATGTTGATGAGGCGATGAATGTGTGTCAAGATAGAAAAATGTGGCGTTCGGTTCTCTCTGCCTACCCCGTGAGGGACATGGCGTGATGGTATGTATGTATGTATGTATGTATGGGGTCACCAGTTTAAAGGTATTGGAGAGGTAATTGCCAACACACCCAATACATCCAATAAATATTTATTAAAATAATATACTGAACTTAGATTATATATGATACAGATATCTAGTCAGCGCAATGAAAGTATGACAACAAAAACTACGGTGAAACACCGGAGTTTCACACGCCCGGCCGTCAATACAGTCATAGAACACATCGTAGAACACGTAAAATCCCTTTTTTATGCAGTATACGTACACCTATCGATTCGATTACCGATCTACCGCGTCACACACACATGTAAATAAAACTTGTCATACATTTGAATTCGAAATTTATATTGCACGCGGCTTCTGTATCTTATAATATAATTCTATGATACTGAACTAGACTTGAAAGCATTCGTCGACAATCGATCTACCTAATACGCGTGTTCTTATTATTAAATGATTGGTAAAAAAGCAATATGACTGATAGAAAAGGATCTTGCAATTAAAAGAAATATTACTTACAAGTTATTAATACTCACGTATAAAACATATAATATTTGTACAAAATATTAAAACGGATAGATCGACTATCTACGGAGGCGGGCCAGCGCGAATGGCGATCAATTTTTAATAGCGGCCAGTGCCGGTTTAAAGTTGTTGGTACCCCTGTGCATAATCGCATAGACTTACCAACCTAATGTAGGCAATTTAGAATTGCCACAACCTCTTTCATTATGGTTCATTGTATGTTTTCGTTTGTTCTCCACTTTTGTATTACCTTCTTACTTCTTACTTCCGATGGCCATACAACTCCGGTAGAGTCCACTGTGTGAGTCCACTGCAGCTGACTTCCTGTCATCTGCAGTGGACTCACAGTCATCACAAGCATTCATCAGCACGTTCAGATCTTGGGTAACATTGTCCATCAATTTCTGCCTTGGTCTTCCCATGTGTCTCTTTCCCATATTTTATTTTGCAGGATACGTTTTGTGGCTCTTTCTTCCCCTGATCTGACAACGTGTCCAATTCAGGCTAATCTTCTGGACCTGATTTCGCTGGTGAATAAAGGTTGTCCTGTCAATGCACGAATTTCCTCATTGCTTTGTGGTCTCCATTCTACCTGCCGAAATTCCTGGTGTTGGGCCTAATAATTTACGCAATATCCTATTTTGTATTACCTATAGGCTGAAGTAAATCAGTGATTTTTTTTTACTATATGCTCGATTTTTATTATCTTTCGTAAACATTATATTATATATGTACATTAAATTAAACATTAACTTCAAGAAATGTATAAATAATAGGTATGAATAAATTTGTTTAAATAATTATGTATAAAAAATGTATAAATAAATTGGATTCTCAATTACTTCTTACATCCGTTTTCTGCGATATTATTGTGTTTTAAGGTAGGTTGGGCTAAAATAAATTTAATTAAACAAACCCAACTCAGCGGCTACCAATCCGATTTGTAAGTAATCATTTTGATAAATTCGATACCGTACCGTATATCGAGTGTCATATTTCAAAGGGGAGCAATTTACGTTTTTTAATTATAGCAATGTCTCCCTTATTTATCCGAGGAGATTGGCGCGCAAATCGATCATAGACATGCAGAGAGAGAGAGAGAGATAGCTATACTGTTGATGTTTGTTAATTTAGAAATTAATTGGTTAGCTGGAAGGAAACGGACCGTAAAATGAAATGATTTAATTACTTTTAGGGGAATGAGATAGGAATATTTTGTCGTGACAAATAAGAGACGTTTCAATTATTTATAGGATATTTAAATACCAGAGGTAGCTACTACAGAACAATTTTTTTTCTAGTGAAGCAACTATCTTCTACTTTAATAATGTATTTTTTTTGGTCCAAAGATTAATAATCACAAAGTATCGATTTCATTACAACAGAGACGAATAAAATCTTGTTAGAAATTAGCCCTTAATTTGATCAACATTTCGATGCTATAAAATATCAAATAATATTAATTTTTCAATTCATCAAATGTATCGTTGCTTTCAATTAATTGTAATACACAATGTTTGCAATAAATTTGAGAAAATAAATGATTACTCGTATACAAATGTAAACAAAACGTTATAATTCATAATAAATTTAATTCTCGTAATAAAACAATAGTCATCAAGTAAAACCATCATTATGTACATTTTTTACTATCCAAAACCTTTTACTTTTGCGTGTTTTCTTCAGATAAACGAAACATCACGCCAAAAATTCAACAATGTTCCACACTTGTACAATATAAAATGGAAGATTATAATATATTAAAGTATTTCAAAACAAAAAGAAGAGGCTGACCCCTCTCTCTCTCTCTCTCTCTCTCTCTCCTCGTGTACATAGGTATTTGTTTGGCCCGCCGCGCCGCTTGGCTGTCTTGGCTGTCTGGAATTCGCAACATTCGCCTCCAGCATCATATCTCAAAGGTATCAATTTTATTCCTCTTGGACTCTCTGTGTTCAATTTTTTACACCATGTCTCTTCTACTAAGTACATTCGTTTCATTGATAATGGAGAACCGTTAACATCACAATGCATAAGTTTTCTGTCGCTTTCAACTCTGAAACTATTCAGCATTTTCAGAATTCATATACATAAATGCCATAACGTTTCATTATTTTTTATTGCAATGTGTTGCCAACTATAAAACTAGTCAAATTTATCGAAAGTTTTTCATTGAAATTGTTACAGAAAAACAATACAACAAACATAATCAAATCGTAACTCAACTGAGAACAGACAACGTCTCGTACAAAGTTTACTTCGCAACAAATTATATCGCTTTTTGAAGTCAAAACTGAACTTTTGCTATCCAAACAGTACAAAACAATTTTTGTTTTCACATCACGATATATAACGTTCCATAAAAGATTAGAAAAGAGATTCATACTCCACATTTTTCATTTCTAAAAAAAAAATCATTTAATTATACAAACTCATATTTACAAATTTAATTGGTTATTCATATTTAAATTTAATTAAAGTTAGTTGGAAGAAATCGCCATATTTCAATAAACTCGCCACTTGTGCAGGGTGCACGGAAGTGTTTATATTATTATATTTTTATTAGCAATAAGAATATACATTAATTAAATATATTTTGCATAGTAAACACTTCCTTGCACCCTGCGCAAGTGGTGATTTTATTGCCATTTGGCATTTTTTTCCAACTAACCAGTGTTTTCAACCCAGAAAAGCAATATTTGCTTGAGAAACTAATTTCTCCTATGCTGGGTATCGAATCCAGGAAGCCCGCACAGAAACCAAACGGCTTACTAACTGTGCCACGGCACGGCGGTCACATACATAGTATAATATGGGTAAGTTTTTCATATACATATACTTTTGTACATATCGAAATAAATAGAAAAAATGGATCCCAAAATGGGTCGGAAGGATTTTTACATATTTGACTAGTTATGAATGGTTTGGTATTTATATCCAGTCTCAAATTTCAAATTCAAACGATTGCTGTATGTTTTTTTTCTTTTCTTCTTCTAAGCTTGACAGTCCATTTGAGTGAAATTCAGGGGCCGTATATACACATGGTTATATATTGAAAGTAGAAAATATGAGAAGTCTGAACAATATTGTACAAGACAATTGGTTCGGTTCAGTATTTTCAATTTGGCGTGAACACAAATCACCCGTCTAATTCCTTCCCTCCATGCAACTGCTAAGTTCCCTTTCTACCACTAACAAACCAGTACTTGCTAGCCGCCGACCTCGAACGCGTGTCATTCGTACTATGTTATGTCGCTCCGAGTAGGTACGCAATATCGCCGTGAATAATCGTTATTGGAAACATTCAGTGTGTAGTTCTGTGCCCCTGCATCGACTACGCATCCTTCGTCGGACTGGGTGAGCGATCGATCGATACGAGAATTTCTTCCGTACTTGTAGGTGATTTTCTTTTTCGATCCATTTCTTCTTTCCCGTTATTTGCCTTATCACCGTCAATAACGCGTCGTGACAATGTGCAAGCGTTGGGTGTTTTTTTTGTGACTTCACAAAAACCATTTTTTGAAAACATATTATGCATACAAACTTTTTTAAAAACTAGGATTAAATCTGAAGATGATGGTTTGGTTTTCGTGAGTTTATCAGTCTCTGATAAACTCATTACATTGATTATACTGTTTTCAAAATAATTCTTATAATTTTCATCATAAACTACTACTCTTTGAAAGAAGCAATCCAAAACTTTAAAATAAAAATATCATTTTCTATTGCGGTAATGATAAAATCTTTATTTAGGCGTTCAATTTTGTTGTCTTTACAACTTCTTCCGTAAACTTATTATAATAATGTCATTTCCACCTCCGCTTTCTCAGTTTATCAAGCCTTTTTTATCCTGTTTTGTTTTTGTTCCAAAGTTCAATATAACCTCCTCTAAGTGTCAAACTGTTTTTGTTTTTTACAAAGTTTCATTTATTTGTTGTACTTTTACATTAGTCTCATTCGAGTTCATGTGAAAGTTTTTGAGATAGTTGGTTTAATCTCCACCTTTATATTTTGTGTTTAAAATTGTGTACACTCGTAAGTTTAGAAATTTCTAATTTAAGTTTTGTTATAGTGATATTTTTTTTTAATTCGAATAATTTTAATTAAAAACAAATTAAATGCGGTAAGATTCAAATAATATGTATGAATACATAATTTTTTTCTACATTAACCTCATAACCCAAGCTCAGGCGAAAAGGTTGACACTATTTTAAAAATACTTTTGTAACTGTAATAGGTATGTACTTCGGTTATTCTTCGTTCAACCTTGAAAGCGTTCACACCATGTCAAACTAAGTATTATCTGTATAGAATATGCGTGAGAAATTTAAGTAAATTAATTTGTTATAATTATTGTAAATATATTGATTAATGTAAAATAAACAGCGTTAAATTGCATTGGTTTGTTCATTGATAATTATATCACACATTCAATTTTCTTTCTCGACAGATGAAATAAATAAAATTTGTTTATATTTTTATTAACTAGTTATAATTTAGCTTGCTGTAGATTTTTATCTTGTATTCCATACAAAAGTTTTAACTATAAAAGTCTTTTGCACTTTATGCGAATAGACTGGGACCTTTGAACTTCTGTATTGAAGAGATAAACAATGTACCTAGGTCAGGATAGGAAAATCAATACTTTCCACATACATATTTCTACTCTATAGCTACCAAATATAAGAAACCTACTATACAATGTAATAGTTACATAGAGAAACATTAAGTGAGAAGCATTGTATGCGGGTATCAGGCTCTCAATACATATTCGTATGACGATCATAATTATTAGTCGTAATGTATGTGTCGTAGACCGATCGTAAACATTGACAAATGATGATGTGTCTGGTCGTTAAATGAAACGGCAGCACTTCATGAAGTCGCTAACCACGGCACAATGTTTCTAGAATTGAAATGTATTAATGACATATTAATTCCATAATGTGTCTCATGGGAAAAGTGTAAAAAAATCTCAATAATTCAATTACTAATTTATTTTTACTTATTAATAATATGAAGCTATCGATAAAAATGTTTTATTAATTTCAAATAATTTTCGATTTCATTTAATGCGCATTTATTGTCTTTTGCAACATTTAAATAAATCTTTACGAGTATGAAGAAATCTCGTTTTGCCAATGAAATATGATATGACATTTCGAAATTTGCAGCTTTTGTAGCTTCAGATAAAATATCTAACTGTTATTTGATTAAATTGTTTGGATTCATATAAATTAAATGATTAAATTGTTTGGATTATCTTGATAATGTCCCCCTTGGACAAACTAGCTGTAGAAAACTCACATAAAGGATACGATCAAAATTTTATTCAACTCAATTGTTTCAGTTACATATATATCTGTCCCCTAAGCTAAGGATCTAAGATTTTACACATTTCTAATTATGTTGTCTGAATGGATCTGTGAGACAATAACCATCATCGGTCTTAATTACAATTTGTGATTTGATTGTGACTTATGTATAACCCAGCCAAAACTTTCTAAGCTTTGGATTATAATCAAGATACAACATAGTTGTAAGGCCCCATTAGTCTCCAGATTGTGGTATATTGTTATTTGTTATTTTTTAAATTAATACTTGGCATGGTACCTGGAATTTACCATTCAAAATAAAGTCAAAAAAACTTGTTATAGTGTATGATCCTGCGATTTTAGACTTACGTCTTTTTGTAAGTGGGCCCCTATAAAATGAATACTCATATATATACCTACTACTTAAGTCATAGTAAAAAGCGTGTTTTTTTCATATTTACTAGGAAAGACTATTAGAAAGCACGCCTTTCAATGACATTGCTTCTATTGGTTGGTCGAAACCCCCCAATATACCTATAGAGATAACAATTTATGAAACTTTTATCTAGTAAGTTATTTTTGGTATACGATACGAATTTCCACTATTTTATACAATCTTTGAATATTTCTAATCTAATATTATATTAAATAATATATTATTTCCCGAATACGGTCGGCATCCACATCTTATGTTAAAATATTCTGAGATAAAACCCTGCAGCATTTAGAAATGTGATTAAGAGTTCATATAATACAAGATGACGTTCGTTGAGGGAATGTCACCGGCTCAAGTCGAGGGGAATATAAATGATGGAGAGCAGGAGTTCATAACTTCTTATAATTAAATGACTTCCATCTTTATAGATAAATAATAACTCCCCAGACGAGGGCATTTGAAAATTTATGAATATTTCAAACTCAATTGATTTTTTCAATCAGATAATGCTGAATCTTTTATTTTCAGTCCTTAACAGATTAGGGGCGAAGAAAGATTATGATAACTGTTTGGTTCACGGCCCAATTGAGACGAGTAGGAGAAAGTATTTGTATTACTAACCTACGGACATACGGTATTCAGCGATGTAATAATAATAATAAACCGTTTATTTGTTGTCATTATTGTTACATCAAACAAAAAAAAAATATATACAAAATTTTGAACTACAATTGACAACAAAAAGGCTATTGCTCAGCTGCGCACTACCAGGTATCCCTGGAGTGCTGCTGGTTTTCAGCAAAGCCTTGGGATAACACAAAACATTGAGGACAGACCACATGTCATGACCTATAAAGATTTAATAGTAATTAAAAATAAAATAAAAATAAAATGTATTTCAAAAATAAAATGTATTTCTTCCTTCTCTTTTTTCACTGCTGGAACCCTTGTTGGTTCAATAACCATATCTTGCAGTGTTTCTTAAAACTCTGCAAAGAGTTCATCGCACGTATGTTCTGCGGCAACTCATTCCAGTACTTTGAGGAAGCATACCTAAAACTACCCTCGAATGCGGAGGTTCGATGTCTGGGGAGAACGAGTAAATGGCCTCTCTGTCGCGTTGAGTGGACGTGCAAATCACGTGACCACTGTAGTCTATCAAACAGATAGGAAGGAGAACGTTTCTTTATCACACTATGTAGTTGACAAAGAAAGTGCAGCTTCCTTCTGTTAGACATGTTCAGAATCCCGTGCCGATTAAGATAAGGTGATATGTGTGCTCGTCTAGGTATATTGAAGCAAAATCGGGCACATGCATTCTGTACGCGTTGCACTTGTTTTTGTGTTTTTTTTTAACAGAGACGTACCATATATCGAATCCCCGTAGTCCAATATTGAGAGAACCAAACTATCAGTAAGCAACCTGCGAACACCCGTTGCAATGTATGGACGGATCTCATACAAAAGACGCAACCTCGAAAAGCACCATTGCGTTTTTTTATTGATGTGCTCCTCATATCTTAATCTTTCATCCATTATGATGCCAAGATTCCGCGCCGATTTTACAAAAGGGATGATGTTACCATTTAGCTGAATTTTGTTGCTGCTGTTTTTTACAGCATTGATTTTATGCTGTGAGCCGATTATTATTGCAATAGTTTTTTTGGGGTTAAGAGCTAGTGCATGGTCTTGTGCCCATGTCAGAATTCTTTCCAGATCACTGTTCAACATACCCACAGCAGACCCCGCATTGCGCTCCTCAAAAGATAAATACAATTGTGTATCATCTGCGTAAATATGTGATTTGCAGAATCTGAGAGTATGCATCATGTCCGATGTGTATATGGCAAACAGCAATGGCCCAAGTATAGAACCCTGAGGAACTCCACGAGTCAGTTCAACAGCAGATGACAAAATTTCGCCGCATGCTGTGCGCTGCGTTCTGTACCGAAAATAGCTTTGAAACCATTCGACAGTGTCATATGCGAAACCAAAGTATCGCAACTTTTCAATTAGAAGTGGAATACTTAACATGTCGAATGCTTTAGAGTAATCCAAGAGTACTATTATTGAGGTTTTTCCATCATCACCAGATGCATGCAAGTCGTAAACAATATTTTTATCTAATCTCGTTTTAATTCAATATAATAACGTTTAATAAATCAAACGATTTAGATATATCATAAAAAGATCAGGTATAAACAAAAGATCTCATATACTCATAATATAAACATATTAAGATAAATGAAGAATAATTTTACTGTAGTTATCTCCATATAAAAAAGTACATGGCGGCATCAATATGTCATGTGATCCATCCGATATTTGATGTAGATAAGGAATATACGCCGATTGTGTATTGGTAAGGATCAAATTCAAAGCAGAATGTTCGGCGCAATAAAACAAAATGAATCGGCACAGTATCCTGACACCAGCTCTCTCTCTGCGGTCGCAGAGAGGGCCGTCAGTCCTCTGGACGCAAGGCGTCCTAGTTAAATAGTGTGACCAGCTTCGGTCTTGGATCGAGAGAGAATTGAAGGCACTCACCCCAAGAACGCGGTCCTTTCCTCTTCGACCGTCTGCTGAGGGAGACACTCAGCAGATCACCCCGTCGTAGACCAGCAGGAAGCTACAGGTGGGTGACGTCCTCAGGTATAGGTCCTCGATCCAGAACAAAAGAAAAAGAAAACAGAGAAGCGTTACAAAAGGGGGGCCCTGGCTTGCGCTAGGGCAGACACTTCCCAGGCCGTCGGCGCCTCGAGTCAGTAATAAGATATAGTCAGGTGTTAAAATAAAAATAAAAAAATTGCAAGTTACGAGGCGCACTACGGCCTGAGAAGCTGCTTCTATCCTTCGGCTGCAGTCTGAAGAGGCCTCTACAGTTACAAAGTGCTGCCAAAAGATTTACAAAAAATTTACCGCGTGGCGGAGGTACCTTAAGTGTTCAACTTTGGGGCAGTTGCACCTCTGTTGTGTCAGGACCGATAGATCTCAACCTGTTGGGATTCTCTAGCGGAATCCCAAGGGTTCTTTCAGTTATCAAGTTGGTTTTTTTTGTGCCGGAGAGTGTCCGGCCGTCTTTGATTAAAAAGTCAGCTGATCAGCTGTTGGTAGCTGTCAGACTCTCGTTTGAAAAAAGTTTAAAATCATTCTGCAAAAAAAATTGCCATATAATAAAAAAATATAAATAAATTTCCCCAGAATCCCGCTGACGGTCGGGGTAGGTTCCGCGGAGAAATTTAGCCACAGCCTACTCGAACAGGACGGTGGATCTCTCTCGCGGACATGGGGCCGAGGCGGGCCGGTATCAATCCCTCTATCCTACGCTCATGCGTATTAGATCCTCACAAAGTGCGGGAGAGTTCAAATTTTGACGGTTATTTTCGATGTATTAGGGTTCTTGTTTTTCTAAATATTTTAGCAATTGTTTTGCTGATATACCGGCAAATGTCTTGAAGTAAAATATATGGGAATAATATTCATACAATTATTGTCTCAATCAAGTACGAATTTACTGAGGTATTATGGATCAAAATTGGGTACAGCATGAGGGCATGTAAAGATGACGTTCGGTGTTTAGGCAAGCGGCCGGTGGGTATCTATACATGACGCTCGTCTTGTGTAGATGCCCATCGAAAAAGGTTACATAGTTTAGTATAAAAACTATAAAATTGTCGACCACTGTAGCGTAGTAGTAAGTGGATTGGCTTCTGTTCTGGCATACTGAGTTCGATGACCCGCAGAAGAGAAATTAATTGAAACTTTCTTCTCGGAATTGTAAACACTGGTTTGTGAGAAGAAAAGCCAATTTTCAATGAATTTGTCACTTGCACAGGGTATAAGAGATCGTTTTTAATAAGAAAATATTTTATTTAATATTCTAGGTCCTGCATGAAAAGCCTCCGATTTACATTCATGAACTATCTTAAGAGGGTGACTGCTGCCAACGTACCTATTTTTTCAATTTGATATACCATCATTATTACTAAACAAATCATTTTAAAAAAAATAACCTAGCTAGTTTGGATATTAATAAAGAGAAATATACCTTTACTTTTTGATTATGTTCTGTATATATTCTTGTAGGGAAATAATAAGCAGACCCCAATTTTAGACATTTATCTTAAATTTCTAAAAAAATATAAGGTATAGAACAATATTTTTTTTATGTATTAAAGAAGAAAAAAATACCTGGAAAAATATGATATGACGTTGCATTAACGCATCAGGTTAAGTAAATAAACCAAAAAAACTTTTATTACGCAATGGCGCTGAATGAAAAATAAATGTTTTTAAGGTTTATTTACTAAATCTGAAGCATTAATGCAACGTCACATCATATTTTTCTAGATATTTTTGTCTTCTTTAATTAAAAAAAATATATATTACTCTACGCCTTATAGTTTATTAAAAATATATGATAAACGTTGAAAATCGGGGTATGCCATTATTTTTCTACAAGAATTTATACAGAACATTATCAAAAAGTTAAGGTATATTTTTGTTTATTAATATCCAAACTATATAAATTATTTTTTTCAAAACGATTTGATAAGAAATAATGATGGTATATCAAATTGAAAAATAGGTACGTTGGCAGCAGTCCCCCCCCTTAAATGAAAGTGCCATGAAAAAAAAATACATTATGTAATGAGTATGAACATTACAGAGTACCAATTGTTTCAATTAAAAAAATAAATTACATAATGACTATCACAGAGTACCAATTGTTTCAATTTAAAAAATACATTTAGTATATAATACGTATCTAGATCACAGAGTACCAATTGTTTTAATTAAAAAAATACATTATATAATGAATATCTATGTAGATCACAGAGTACCAATTGTTTTAATTAAAAAAATACATTATATAATGAATATCTATGTAGATCACAGAGTACCAATTGTTTCAATTAAAAAAAATACATTATATAATGAGTATCTAGATCACAGAGTACCAATTGTTTCAATTAAAACAAAAAAAAATACATTATATAGTAAGTATCTATGTAGATTAGAGAGTACCTACCAATTGTTTCAATTTAAAAAAGAGTCAGTAAAAAAGTGTAACATGATTGCAGTTTTAGTGTAAAACGGATTTTTGAAACAGATGTCAAGGGATAAATAATTAATTACTCCTTGACATACATGGAGCTCAAAGCTTCTTTTTCCTCAGCCCACCTTCGCCCAGTACATAGGCCTCCCCCTGAAACCTACCTATATCACTTACATAGAACTATGTCGAGCATAGAGCTATTAATAAAGTAAATATGTCCTTCTTTAATACTATGAATTATTACTACTAAATACCAACATTAGTTTCAAAGATTTTTAATTTAAACTAATTTTATTGATATTTTTTAAATAATTATGGTTGTAAACACTATTGAAATGGAGCAGAATCTCAATAATATATTTTTATCTAACTGTCGGTTTGTTCAAGAGAATTGATCTCTCTTAATATATCGATAGTTTTAAGCCAAGACGCGGGTCCTAGAAAGAAACATTTTGTATTGCATAATGGTCTTCTTTAATGCTAAAAACATCAACTTAACATCACCTTTTTAACTTTGAAGTCAAAAAACACCAACTTAGAGGCTTAAAAACCAAGTTATAGGTCTACAAAACTTTTTTACTTACAATTTTTGTTTCAATCAGGGCTAATCGACTTATGAATTTTTACTTTATTTTTCCATATATCTAAAAAACTATCAAAGCTAACCCTGAAAATTGGTATAAATATAGTCAAATACAAAATCTCAAATTTGTTTTTATTTTCATAAAAGTTCCAGAGTTTCTCAAACATTTTTTTATAATAAATTTATGTGTTTAACTGCATATATTTCCAATTTTTTTAAAATATCTGAAAAAGCCGAACATCCAAACTAGATAATTTTATAATCTTTAAAAAATAACAATATTATAGTAGTACAACTCAAACTTTTTTTATAAAATTTTTTTATAACAATTTTTATAAAAATTGAATTTAGTGACCAAATCGTTTCATACAATTTGTAAGGCAGTATACACTAGACAATATCTACGGCGACTCAATAGTTTGATACTTTATCTCCAAACATACATACATACCATCATCCTGTATTCATATTCTGCCTAAAACAAAAAGACAAACCTCCATACTATCCTATCCTGTCATACCTACATGTTTTATGTACCTATATAGAAAACAAAATATCTTTAAGTTTAAGTTTTGTACGTATTCTTCAATTATACATCAGTTATATTCTTCAATTAGCCATCGACAGTTGGATCATGTGTTACATGCAACTAGTATATTAAAATACCTGCCGATGCATAATTACAAGTATCAAAATCAATTTATACATATTATATTATTAATCAAACATGAAAACAAATCTATGTTTGCGTCCCTAATTTGCGCTCTAGGCAATTGCTTATTTCGCCGTTATGATATCGCCAACATATTACATATATTATGTATTAATTCAGACAGAATAATTTTGTTTTTTTTAACAGATTTTTAATTATCTCAATAGAGATGAAGTTGGAATATTTATTGTAGGAGAACCGGGAAATCAAGGCACCTACAGGGCTTACGACCTGTCATCGGCTGGTTTACGTGATCACTTTATGCGCTTGCGCAACGTTCACCAATTATGCCTTTTTAATTGGTGAACGTTGGCATAATTGGTGAACGTTGCGCAAGCGCATAAATAGATCACGTAAACCAGCCGATGACAGGTCGTAAGCCCTGTAGGTGCCTTGATTTCCCGGTTCCCCTACAATAAATATTCCAACTTCGTCTCTATTGAGATAATTAAAAATCTGTTAAAAATATCTTTGACTCCCGACAGGGGAAAAAAATCCAATGTTTGCGCATATGCAATAATAAAAATATGTTCGAGAATAATTTTGGTTGTTAAATCGTGAGTACATTTTTAATGATAACCACATGGTACGAAACAGTTTGAGAAGGTTATGACTTTTGTACTCATATCATGTTCAGTAACATGGTTACACAGTTACCATTTTTTTTTCGGTCGCAATGTGTAGGAACTGTTACAACACTTTCAGACACTGCGTCTACTTGTGACTACTTTGAAAATTCTGCGATCAAAAATGGTTATATGGGCTGTCGATTGAAAAAAAAATTTAAAGAAAACAATCAAAACCTCCATTGTCGATTCAAATAAGAAATGTCTTTGAACTCTGTATAAAATGAACCTATTTTCCTGCCCTTTTCGCATATGGACATATGAAATGGCAAGGAGTGTTTCGTGTAACTTACGTAATATCGTTTCCACACAAGTTACATAATGGGACATCTAGGTCAAACAATACGGAATATATTTAACAATAATCACATTATTTGCACGGTGGCCTTATGACATTTGTCATATTATTACTAGTAGTAAATATGGGCGTGTTTCGTTGCCGTGGCAACTCGTGGCATCGGAGCGAGAACCCTCTCTCGTATTACGTCATAGTGACGTAACTGCCACGTCACTAGACTTGCTCGATGACGTCACCACCACGTAAAGAGGAACTAGGGGGAAACTGAATCGGCGCCGTACAAAAATAGTCGGGCTTAATATAATGCGATATTATCTCGATGTGCCCGTTATTCCCCGGGAGATTAATTTAACACGAAAGTTGGATTAATTGGTTTCTGGGTCGTTATATACACCAAAGTATAAACAATCACAGTTTTTAAAAACTTATTCGCTCGAAAATTTAATTTTCTTATCTGGATCCCTTTATTTAACGTGTTTAGATCCCCCGAAAGAAGCGTTATTTATTGCATTATCAATATTGGTACCTACACGAAATTTTCAAAATATAACGACCTCCGGGTCGGAATGCAGGAAATGTGAGGAATAACAAGCCTTGTGATCGTTGAAAATATGCGTGTATCTAGCCTTGTTATTGTTGTAATTGTGTGTTATAATTTTCTTTCTTTCTTTTTATCTCTCTTGTTTCAAACTGAGGATCGTTTGGCAGTACAGCCTCACATATTTTCATCCAATATGTCCTGTTCGGTGCGGTCCTTTTAATCTTAAAACTGTTGAAGTACCTACATTAATATTTAAAACTAAGTAGTATGTACACAGGTACCTTACATAGCAAGTTCCTACTTTATTATGTAATGTCTGATTTTGTGTATTCAAAATCAGAGTGAATCTTACTTTCCTTTGTTTTCTATCTTATGAAAAATAATTCAAGAAACAATACTTATGTCAAATATTTTGTGTTACATACAAAAGTCTTTATTAAATATGTCTAAATGAATAAATGTATAATTACTCTGAATAAATCAACAGGTCATGGGCCCAGTCACGTAGGACTGTAGCTTTTAGACCAATTTAGACTTTGTATTGAGTTTTTCATCCATTAAAGTGCTTGATTGAACAAAAGAATGGATTCTACAAGACTGATAAACATTGGGTTTTTAGAAGGAAAATCCAATTGGAGTACGTGGAAGTACAAAGCAAATATTTGTTTACGTGGTATTCCTGGAGCTCTGGATGTTGTGGAAGGTAGGTTGATGCAACCTATAGAGCCTGTGAAAGACTGCACAACTAAAGAACATGAGGAATATAGAAACGCTTTGAATGCATTTCTTAAGGCTGACAGTAATGCCTTAATTGTTTTAACAACAAATATGACTGAAGAAACTTTACAAAAAATAATGCGTTTTACGAATTCAAGAGATGTTTGGATTGAACTGCACAAATTATTTGATGGTGTTTCTGAAGATAAAGTGTATGATCTATGTTTGCAATTTTTTGGATTTAAGAAAAGTCCTAGTGATGACATTGCAACTCATATTTCAAAATTGAAAAATATATGGAATGATCTAGAAAAAGAGATGATTAAAGATGATGAGAATGATTCAAAGATGTCTAATTTATTCTTAATATGCAAAATACTAGGTACATTACCAGAAGAATATTTTTCATTCAAATCCAGTTGGATGCTTATGTCAAAAAATGACAGAACTGTTGATAATTTGACGAATCAGTTATGTGCTTATGAAAAGTCTTTGTTAAGTAAAGGAGTTGAAACAGCAACTCAAAAGGCACTTATATTAGATTCAACGAGGCAAAATAACCATCAACAGAAGAAGAAAATTATAATATGCAACTATTGCAAAAAACCTAACCATATAATAAAGAAATGTCGTAAATGGATAGAAGACGGAAGACCACAGAAACCAAGAAAAATTGATACATTAGATGTTGGTTCATCGAATAAAAATTCAACTAATATGTCTCTTCTTTCTATTGTGATGTCCTCTGAGAGTGATAATGACAGTTGGTTTGTGGATAATGGAGCAACAAATCATATCACAAATAATGACAAATTATTTAGGACATTTGAACCATTTACAACGACGCATACAGTAACTACAGCCAATGGTGAAACTATAGAGGCTCTTGGCAAAGGTGTAATAGACTTCGAATCATCCGTAAATGGAAAATGGCACAAAATCTCTTTTACAGATGTGTGGTATGTGCCAAAAATTCAAAAGAATTTATTTTCGGTCCTTAAAGCTCAGGATAAAAACCCGAAAAGTATATTTATGTCAAAAACACAAATGTGCACTTTTAAAATTGGACGAGATGTCAAGTTAGTAGGTGTACGAGATCATTTTGGAGGTTTATTTAAATTAGTCATGAGAAGTGTGAAATCTAGTTCGCCTGCTGAAGTAAATATAACTGAAATAAATAAACAAAATCTACTTCAACTGTATCATGAGAGATTTGGACACCAGAACAAACGACATGTAAAAACGATGATATTGAAAAATTTGAATATCGATGTGGAAATGGATTCTGAATGCTGTGAAGGTTGTATTTATGGCAAAGCTCACAGACGTCCCTTTGGTACTAGGAATAGAGCCACAAATCCGGGAGAGCTTATTCATACGGACGTATGTGGTCCATTTCAGAGCTCAGTGTCTGGCTACCGTTATTATGTACTCTTCAAAGATGACTATACCAGATTTCGTAGTATTTATTTTATGAAAGAAAAATCTGAAGTTTCTTATAAGTTAAGTCAATTTATAGCTGAAACTAAGACTGCTGGATATACTATTAAAGAGCTCTTAAGTGACAATGGAGGAGAGTTTGATAATAAAGAAGTAAAAGAAATTCTTAATAAGGAAGGCATAATTCATCGATTCACTATGCCTTACACTCCACAACAAAATGGTGTAAGTGAAAGAGAGAACCGCACCATTGTTGAGACAGCTAGGGCTATAATGCATGCACATGAAAACATTCCTCAAAAACTATGGGCTGAAATGATAAATTCAGCATCGTATATTTTAAACCGAACAGGATCATCCAGTGTTTCTGGGATATCTCCCTATGAACTGTGGTATAAGAAGAAACCTGGTATAAAGCATCTTCGTATCATAGGGTCCACCTGCTATGTTCATGTTCCAAAGCAAAGAAGGAAGAAATTGGACCGGAAAGCAGTGAAAGGAATTCTAATTGGATACGATTTCGATGAAGGTTATCGTGTTTGGTGTGAAGAGAACGATAAGTTAATAAGGTCAAGAGATGTTATTTTTGAAGAAAAAATATTACATCAATATAAAATGACATTGACTCCTTTAAATGTTGATCTTTCTTCTAAAGAACTCGAAGATTCAAGAATCGAAACCGAGGACAAGTCTGAGATGGACACTCAGAGTGAAAAAGATTTTTATGGTTTTGATGAAGAATCACAAGAAGAAATTGAAGAGTCACAGGAAGAAATTGAAGATGAAACAGAACTCATCAGAATACCCACTGATGGTATAACTGTCCGACAGCTTCGTGATCGTTCAACACTCATACAGCCTAAAAGATATCTGGATTATGCAATGTTATCTAACACATTTGAAGAACCAGAATCTTATTACGAGGCCATTAATTCTGATCAAATGAAGAACTGGAAAGTAGCAATGGATCAAGAAATGGCAGCACATGAAGAAAATAAAACTTGGGCTTTAGAGAATCTGCCTCCTGGGAAAAAGGCAATTCCTTGTAAATGGGTATATAAAGTGAAAAAGAACGTAGATGAATCAATTGACAAATTTAAAGCCAGGCTAGTGATTAAAGGTTTTTCTCAAAAGAAGGGTATTAATTATGACCAAACCTTTAGTCCTGTAGCTAGAACTTCTACTATTCGTACATTACTAAGTGTCGCAGCTAAAGAAAATATGAAGTTAGTTCAAATTGATGTATCAACAGCTTTTCTTTATGGTGATTTAAAAGAAACCATATTTATGAAACAGCCTGATGGATATGATGATGGTTCTGGCAAAGTATGTCGACTTCAAAAAAGCCTGTATGGACTTAAACAGGCTCCTCGTTGCTGGAATGAAAAATTCAGCAATTTTTTAATCAAACTGGGATTCAAAAAGAGTGAAGCCGATCCATGTCTCTTTGTGAGACAAAAAGGTTCTAGTAGAATTTTCTTTGTCCTTTATGTAGATGATGGATTGATATCTGCTGACAGTGAATATGAACTTCAGGAATTGATTAAGGACCTGAAAAAGGAGTTCAAAATCACCTCAAAGCCAGCATCATATTTCTTGGGATTAGAAATAGAAAGAGAAGAAGATGGTTCTATTCGAGTATGTCAGTCTCACTACACCAAGAATATTCTAGAACGATTTGGTATGGACAACTGCAGAGCTGTTGTTACCCCAATAATTAAGGACAATAGTACAGAGAAGAGTTCCCTCAACACCAAGTTTCCTTATAGACAAGCGGTTGGAGCTTTGATGTATCTCATGTGTGGGACAAGACCTGATATTGCGTATGCTGTTGGAGTAGTATCCCGAAGTCTTGAAAAACCCACAGATTGTGATGTGATCAAAGTCAAGAGAATTTTTCGTTATTTAAAAGGCACTACTGACTATGCAATTATATACAAAAATAATATCAATAAGAGTGTCTTAGACTGTTATAGCGATGCTGATCATGGAGGCGACCCTGATACAGGACGTTCAACCTCTGGTGTACTTTGTATTTATTCCGGAGCACCTATTACGTGGTTAAGTCAACAACAAAAATCGGTCGCAATATCTACTACAGAAGCTGAAATCGTAGCAGCCAGTGAAGCAGCACGTGAAATAATCTGGATCAAGAGGCTTTTAGTAGAACTTGATCAATTAAAAGTAACTAAGCCTAATCTACAAGTTGATAATGAAGCAGCAATTCGTCTTTCACAAAATCCAGAATTTCATCGAAGAACAAAACATATTCGATTGAGAAATTTCTTTGTTCGAGAATTGGTAGCAGCTAATGAAATTACTATTTCAAGAGTAGACACTGAAAAACAACTTGCAGATTTATTAACAAAACCACTATTTGCTGTTAGGCTAAAACAATTATGCAACAGTATGGGTGTATCCTAGTTATTAAATATGGGAGAGTGTTGAAGTACCTACATTAATATTTAAAACTAAGTAGTATGTACACAGGTACCTTACATAGCAAGTTCCTACTTTATTATGTAATGTCTGATTTTGTGTATTCAAAATCAGAGTGAATCTTACTTTCCTTTGTTTTCTATCTTATGAAAAATAATTCAAGAAACAATACTTATGTCAAATATTTTGTGTTACATACAAAAGTCTTTATTAAATATGTCTAAATGAATAAATGTATAATTACTCTGAATAAATCAACAAAAACTTCATACAAAGCATTAAGATACCTACTCCTAAATGTTTTGTGTGAAGGTTTTGTGTTTCTCTAAAAAATGAAAATTTTATGTTGCCTCTGAAGCAATAGCATAACCTTGAAAATTGTATTTTAAAGTAAAAACCTTATCCAACTGTCGTTTCATTCAAGAGAATGAAATTCTATTGAAGGAAGAGGCAGTTGAAATCCAAGATGCGTGTATAAAGGAATTGTATGTAGGGTCTACTTTTTTCACGGCTTTTTCAACTTTGTTGTCAAAAAACACCAATTTAGAGGCTTCACAGCATATATGTTTCATATACGGATTTACTCAGAATTTGGAGTAGAACATTTCGTGTGTCTGTGTGTCTGTCTGTGTGTGTCTGTGTGTCCGCCCCCCCCCCCCCTTATAACTTTTAATCCGCTAAAACAGGGCCCAAAATTTCAGAATATATAAACAGTTATAAGCCTACAAAACTTTTATACTCAGAATTTTGATTTTTGTTTCAGTCAGGGGTTATCAACTTTTGAATTTTTGGTTTATTTTTCCATACCTATATCACAGAAACCATAAAAGCTAGGACGCTGAAAATTGGTATAACCATAAATACAAAATCTCAAATAAGTTTTTCAAAAAAAAATCCAGGGTTTCTCAAACATTTTTTTATTAAGAAAAATATTTTTTTAATGATAAATTTATGAGTTTAACTGCCTATATTTCCAAACATTTTAAAAATATCGAAAAAAGCCGAAACACGTCAACTAGATAATTTAATTTTCTATAAAAAATATCAGTATTGTAGATGTATGTCGCAAATTTTTTTTAACAATTTTTATAAAAATTGAATTTAGTGACGACATCACTTCATACAATTTATTTGGCAGTCGCCTATACACAATATGTAAGAAGACTTAATAGTTTGATACTTATATCTCCAAACATACATACATACCATCATGCTGTTTTCATGTTCTGGGTGGAAAAAAGGACTGACCTCCATACTGTCCTATCTAGACATACATACCTACATGTGTTGTATAGAAAATAAAATATCCTAAAATATTCAATAATTTGGATTTATGAGTTTATAGATTGGTACTTATTCTTCAACTATACATACTATCGCTATCGGTAGTTGGATCTCATGTGTTACATGCAACTAGTATAATAAAATTTATACATAATACAAATACATTAAAATTATTTCACTTCAAACCATAGATTGTTTACTTTTATACTGTCAATGTCAAACGCAGTATTTTTTAATTCAAATAGTGAACATTGTGATGTTATAAAAATTATTTATAAGGAAAAATTAATTATTGGGAATTTTTAGTTTTAACGCGAACACACTTTATTGATTTTGTCGAGTGGCAATATTTTTCTTTAATAATCGGTAGTTGTTATGTCAATTTTTTTTTCTTCTTTACGAAGCCAAGCCGCACGACAAGAGAGGAAAAATGTCTGCCGATATATATTATCTTAAATATACAGAATTTGGGGTAAGTTTATATTGTGTGTTCGTGTGATGAGATAGTTTTGCGAGAGATCATATTTCAAATCAATAATCCTGTATTTCTTTTTCATAATCTTGATGCTGATAAAAATTGTCAGACATCCCAAATTCAAATTTCCATAATATTTCACCATCCACTCTGACGAGAACATTATTTGCAAATTTTTGATTTGAATACTCGAATTTACCTTCATTTAATTTACAATGAGAAGCCTATTTATGGATATTATTTTGCAAACACAATGCCCGGATGAACTTAGCGTTGAATTTACGATAATTATTTCTACATGGCCTGTAATTTTACAGGCTTGTAAGAACAAAAATGAGTCCAACCATCACCAAAGTTAGAATCAACAAAGACCTCTCTAAACCATTCCAAACATATAACGGCTTGAGACAGGGGGACGCACTGGCATGCCTTTTGTTCAATATAGCACTAGAAAAGGTAATAAGAGACTCAAATATAGACACTAGAGGCACTATATTCTTCAAGTCTGTCCAGCTTCTAGCCTATGCAGATGATATCGACATCATAAGAAGATCACTCCAGGCCACCCGCGAGGCATTCTTAGCATTGGAGGAAAGAGCTAGGATGATGGAACTTAGCATAAATGAAGATATAACTAAACTAATGATCGCTTCTAAAGCCCATAACTCAGCTCCTCAGATATTCACAGTCGGAAACTACAATTTTAAAGTGATAAAAGAGTTCACCTACCTCGGCTCCACAGTGACCAGCGACAATAATACACGAGAAGAAGTTATAAGAAGAATCATGGCTGCTAATAGATGCTTCTACGCCCTACAAAAGCAGCTAAGGTCAAAACTGGTTAGGAGAAACACAAAGATTCTTCTGTATAAAACACTTATCAAGCCAGTCCTCACGTATGCTTCTGAAACCTGGGTGATGACCAAACAAACTGAAGGATCCATAGCGGCTTTTGAGAGAAGGATCCTTCGAACGATCTACGGGCCAATAAAATAGAATAATGATTGGCGTCGTCGATATAACAGGGAACTATACGAGACCTATGAAGAGCCCGATGTGATCAGTTCCATCAAGATAGGGCGCTTAAGGTGGGCTGGTCACATAATAATCCGAATGGACGACGACATCCCCACAAAACGTCTCACGCTTTCTGTGCCACAAGGTCGAAGGAGACCGAATACCAATGACTCGATGGATGGACAGTGTCGATGCCGATGCTTCCACAATTAATATTAGAAACTGGAGAACGAAGGCAACGGATAGACGGGAATGGAGGAGACTCCTGGATTCAGCCAAGGCCCACCCAGGGCTGTCGAGCTTATGATGATGATGAATACCTACTTACATGTTTTCTATCATTGATCAGGTCCAATGACATTTCTAACTTATACATTTAAACGATCTCTGAAAGATCCAACCTCTTTAGAGGGTTGGAATATTGGAGCGTTTAGAGGTTGGATTGGACCGTTTAGAGATTGGATTGCGGTCCAACCTCTAAACGATCACTAGTACAGATTAGTAGGTGCAGTAATATGTAAATAAGAGACATACGGACAGTAAAACAGATTTGCCAATATTGATTTTGACTTTTTTCTTGTGATTAACGAAAGCATTAGTGCGGTATGGTCGTATGGAGCAGAAGAGCCCAGCATCCGGAGTCTGTGCCCCGCCCACCGACAGCACTCTTACCTTGGTAACCATAATAAAGTCGTTCTTATCTCAGAATAATATTATTTTCATTGCGAGTTAAATGTATTTACGAAACCGACTATAAAATCGCTATCTGCATCACGTCCGAATGCGTAAAATGCTAAAATTTATGTATACGGGTATCGTATCGTTATATCGAAATCGTTAATTCGAAATCACAAACGTGCGTTGTGGGTTTTTATTTGTTTTTATTTTAAGCTGTGTGTGTGATGGGAATCGTAGGCGCGCTCCTGGATATCAACTGCAATCGGTATATCCTCGACGATTCCCAATGATTTGCGAAGATTGACTACAGCCCAACGGCGTCCGTAATATCAATCGAGCGGCATTCGTGCGTCGACCGTCTCATAAATTGCAATGTCGCGTTAATTATAGTTTATTTATTTATTTTATATTTGGGAAGCAAACAGCTCATTTACAGTTTTGATAATACAATTTACATGACATAGTCAGAGCCAATAAAAGCATTCCATCAATAATAAGTTAACAACAATAACAAAAGACAGTTCATATAAAGATATCAACAAATAAAGAGAAAAAAATAATAATTAAGAAAATTAAAATTAGGTATGGGGCTGATAAGAGATAAGGAGGGATGGGGGGGGAATTAAGAGCGCATCACCTTCAGTATTTCTTCACGAAACCTTTCATATTTTGCACTGAAGATGTCCACCCCAGCTGAGAACAACGTGTTGTGAGAACACATATGCGTGGAATAGTGGCATTCTTCCTGACATATTAGTTCTGCACACCGGTACATGCAAAAGTTCAGGACGGCGAACTGTTCTACCTGGAACATGGATACCTACTAGGTTAGCAAGCTCAGGCGAGCTCATTTATTCCGACCCTTGACATCACGAACAGCTGAATATTATTTAATTATATTTATATTAATTAGAGAATATATTAATGTTAAATTTAATTTTACATTCCAGCGATTGAGACCGGGTTCATACTGTTGACCTTCACGTTTTAGGTATAAGTTGATAGGCCTACCTAGGAAGTGTGCCCCTCCAGCAAAGCTTCCTGTGATGCCGAGCAACAGCTAGCTATCTTTCCATCTTATAGGCGGTTAACCTCGTGGTCGATTGCCAAAATTGATTTGTTGGGAAACAATCAATATTTTGTTGTCTCCCATTCTCAAAATCGTCTTTGACCCCTGTACCATCTGACGATGTTGATGAAAACTTGATAATTCTTCAGCGCCATTTTATGAAAGTGATGTGCTTTTTAGCAATTTTAAAAATTTAAAGATTCTTGATCTTGGGGTCAAGTTTCCTGAAATTCTAATATTTTTGGTCACGTTTAAATATTTCAGTACACAACACACAGATACAATATGATGAAACATAATCTCAGTATGATTTGATAATCTGCAATAAAAAAATAACCTTAAAAATTGCGAATTCATAGCTCTCCACTATATCCCTTTGGTGTAATGAGGAGTAAAAACACAGTGTACTAATTTTATTTTAGTGATTTAACAATAATTAATGTAATTTAGTTTGTCGATCGACATTTCTTGATAAGACTCCATGATATGTAGATGTATTATAAATAAAAAAAATGGTATTTGTTTTATTTAAATTAAAATGATTATTGACGCGTTTCGTGCAAAGCACACCGTCAAAATAACGCGTCAATAAACAATTTAACTTAAATAGAACAAATAACAAGTATTTTTTATTTTATATTTATAATATACATATCTACAAAAATTAATATGTCAAACATAAGGTAAAAGAATGAAGGCAATATAGTTAATAATATATTATTACATATTAATAATATATTTCTGTACCATACCTCACGATTATTCTCTTTTTGAGATATGCAGAGAAAACTGATCGTCTCATTCAAGCTTTTCTATTATTCTTATTTCAACTTTTTCTTTTCCAGCCTCTAGTTTACGTTTTGTAACTATTCTTATTGCAGTAAAATCTATATCATTTCATATATTCGTAAAATAATGGATTATTCTCGCAAGAAAGATTTTATCCTGTATGATATTTATTTCAGTACATAGGTATAAGGGGTCCATATTAAGTTAATATACTTGATAATATATTATTCTACGGACAATGATAAATTCTCTCAATCATTTCTGATTAACTTTTTGTGGAGAACAGATTAGTCACATAAGTATATAAAACTGGTATCATAACTGTCTGTTAGTAAATATAATATACCCTACTTATGCGTACCTACTGTGATATTGCTTTTCGGACGGATAGGAAATTAATAAACGCTTAAAAACAAGTTGCCACATTTCAAAACGATGTTAATAGTCTCAGAGTCAGCCAAAAAGGTTTGATAAATTGTGGTCCTATCAGAAATCGAAACCAGGAACTCATCTCAAGAATAAGGTGTTTTACGAACAAAGCATAACTTCTTTCACTGTGTATGAAATACGAAATTGTTCGACTTTATCAAAATATCAAATAAATCAAGCTGGAAACATGCATTGTCATCGGGAATAAACAAGTTCTGAATGTTTCAGAGCTCTAACCGGTCGGAGAGTCGAAAAGGGTGTAACCCGCCACTTCCCTGCAAAAGTGGCGAGTTTATTGCCAAGTGGTAATTTCTTCCAAACAACCAGTGATTCCAGTCCAGGGGGGCAAGTCTGGTTCGACTAGCGAAATCAAAACCCTAGTGATTACACATATCATGGATATAATTATCGTATGGAGTTCTATGACATCTGAAGGTATTATAGAACTCCATATAATAATTATATCCATGATATGGGTAATCGTGAAGGTTTTCATTTCGCCGATTTGACCAGACTTGCCACCCAGGGAAGCAAGAATCGCGTGAGAAATAATTTCAAACAGATTTCTCCTCTGCTGGGGAATTTTTTTCTTGTCAACTTCCGCGTTGTTTTGCCTATCAATCAATGTATATACATATAATATCTGGAAAACTATTGTAGGACCGATCTGTGGGTTGTACGGATATAATCATTCAGTTTCTAATAAAAACGTTATAGATAAGTTATTCTGTGATGTCTCGGCCATTAACTTGTAATATCTCTTAGGTAACTGAGGGGAATAAACTTTTTACGATTAATCAAAGCGACAAGTTATATATCACTTGTAGTTGCCACCGAATTACCACCCACCGTTAGAAGACAACTATTAGTCAACCGAATATGTAACCTATGTATCGATATACTGATTGAAACAAAACATCTCGTTTTACACCATTTTCTTCGGATCTTTGATCAATTAAATTGATGTGTTGATCTGATTTCAATCTTCCTCATTAATAGTTCTTTCATTACCAATTGTTCAATTTTACACATTGAAATAATGCAGGTACCTTAAACCACCTGTACAACCTATGGACATTGACATTATACTTTCTTGACACCTTAAACATTATAAATCTTCATAAGGTAATTCAAGATTAAAAAAAAAACTTCCGTAGCTAAACTTGATTTCACACTGGCTTCTTACTAAAAAACGCAGACTGCGAAAATTGTATGTTCGTCGTACTACAAAAGTTAACAAATCAAATTTAGATGGGTCGATGGCAGAGCGGTTAGCGCGCTGGGTTAGTAATCCAGTGGTCGCGAGTTCGAATCCTGCCTCGACCGATTTCGTTCACCTATAGCACAAGCATTTATTTGCTTATTTTAGGGAACGTAGGAAGATGTATATGTACTTGTTTAACAAGGACATATTCATTTTGTTTAAAAAAAAATAAACAAAAAAAAAAATACAATAATTAAATATAAAGCTCTTTTTATACTAAATCAAGCACATTATCCTTAAAAAAGTGGTCAAAATCTATTTATAATTACCTACATAATAATGTACACTCTAGCACATGCCCATGGGCTAGTAGAGTGGATACATCCATGTGACTCCAATGTCTTTTATTAGCATTTTATTGGTTTTTATATACTACCTATATATTCTTTTATATATTATGTATGCAATTGTAGTTTCCACTTTGATATATGCCAGTGAAACATGGACATGGCAAAAGACGCATGAAAGTAGAATAAATGCTGTGAAAATGAGATCACTAAGAAGAGTATGTAATAGAACGATATATGATAGAATAAAAAAATGAGGACATAAGGAGGGAACGCAAGATGAAGAAGAGTATTATAAGTAAAATGAAAGTGAATTCCTTGAGGTGGTTTGGACATATTGAAAGAATGAACAAAGAACGACTGACCAAAATAATAAACATGGGTGTAAGAGATGGAGTGAATAGCAGGAATGATATTTTGAAAGAAGGAAATATAAGAAGCTTGAATAATCGACGAGCATGTATGAGACGATGCATGGATGTAAAGGAAGCTAGGAATGTGTGCAAAAACAGAGGAGTATGGCGCTCGGTTCTCTCTGCTTACCCCGTAAGGGATATGGCGTGATGGTATGCATGTATGTATGTATTATTTTAATTATTGTTACTCGTAACCAATGTTTTTGTAATTGAATGGTTTTTAAAAAATAAAAAATATAGACCGAGAGATAGCAACGTTTTAGATGAATCATTTTTAATGGTTGTTTTGTTTAATATTTCCTTTCTTATTGAATATAAGTATGTAAAAGGTAAGTATGGCATGCACTTAAGAGTGGTTGCGTTAACCAGTGCGTATCCTTTTTATAGGTGAAAATTGCAGATTTTCAATTATTTCAATTTGTACTTAGGTATATGTTATTTGTACCTATAAACTCTATCCGTTGTGTAAAATGTACTTACTATTACTAAATATGTAAAAAGAAAATATGATTTTTTTTCATGAATCTTCCCAGATGAGCGCTGAACAAATCACCAAGTTTCATTGTAATGTGATGGATGGTATAAGAGCACAAAAAGGATTGAAAAGATACAAATGATATTAAAATCTGAAATTATCACCTATAGAAAGGGAATGCGCACTGGTAAACGCAACCACTCCCAGGTGTCAGACTTACCTTTTTCATACCTATGTATATTCAATGAGGAAGGAAATATAAAATACACAGCTATTAAAAAAATGTTTTTTTGAAGTTGCTATCTCATAGATCATTATTATTTTTCCCTAAATAATGATAAATTTGCTATCAACGGAAGTTAGTATTAAGGAAAATCGAGATTAAACTTCATAATGCATTTAAATCAAGGTATTGGCATCTTTTCGACAGTAAAAATAAAATCTTAAATCAAAATGAAGTGTATCATATACAAGATTGTGTTAGCTTATGGTAAGAGAGACTTGGGTAACTAATTAACGACACTCCCATGCCATCCAAAGCGCCGAAATTAAGATGCTGCTATATATGTCTTGAGTCACAAAACATGACAGAATCCGCAACGAGTTTATTGCGGATTCTGTCACGATGAAATTAATTGTAGCGTGTGATAGCGTGATGTGGTTAGGCGAGATGCTGAATCATGGGAGATCACTTAAACACATATTAAGAAATATTTTTCAATATTTTGTTTTCTATACAAAACATGAAGATACCAATTTTCAGTGTTCTAGCTTTTATGATGTCAGGATAGGAGAGTATGGAGGTCAGTCTGTTTTTCCTACCGAGAATATGAAAACAGCATGGTGGTATGTATGTATTTTTGGAGATTAAGTAGGTAGGTATCAAAGTATTGAGTGAGATATTGTGTAGTGTATACTGCCTTACAAATTGTACGAAACGATATCGTCACTAAATTCAATTTTTATAAAAATTCCTAACAAAGTTTGAAATGTAGGTACTACTACAATGTTCATATTTTTATAGAAAATAAAATTATGTAGTGGGGGTGTTCGGCTATTTTCGATATTTTAAAAAACTTGGGAAATATAGGCATTAAAACACATAAATTTATCATAAAAAAAAATTCCTAGTAAAAAATTTTTGAGAAACTCTGGACTTTTAAAAAAATCTAGTTTTGTATTTGTCTATATTTATACTAATTTTCAGCGTTCTAGCTTTTATGGTTTTTGAAATATATGAAAAAATAAAGGAAAATTTGAAAAGTTGATAACCCCTGACTGAAACAAAAACTCGAAATTCTGAGTATAAAAGTTTTGTAGGCCTATGACTATCTATATATTTTGAAATTTTGTACTTTGTAAATTGAGGGAATCAAAACTTATAATGGGGGGACGAACACACAGACACACACAGATACACTAAATGTTCTACTCAAAATTCTGAGTAAATCCACATATGGAACATATATGCTGCGAAGCCTCTGAGTTGGTGTTTTTTGACTCCAAAGTTGAAAAGCCTCGAATAATATAGACCCTGCATACAAATCTCGCGTATCTTGGCTTGATACTTTGTCGATATGTTAAGAGAATAAAATTCTCTTGAATGAAACGACAGTAGGATTATTTTTACTTTTGATTACTTTTTTCGGTTTTCAAAACAAAATAAGCGTGAGGTAAAACCGATCCTCAAACCTTTTTCATGTACGAAAAGTTAATTGACTGAATTAGTTAATAACAACATTTGGGTTTTCATTTCAAGTTTCACTTCACATTTTAAGTTATTAAATTTTAATTCGACGTGATATCATCGTGAATTATTAACTTTAATATCTGGACTATGAAGCACGAGCTTTGTGGGCATGGGATTAAAGGTTTATTATAGAAAATGTTCCGAAGTTATTCAATTTGTGGAGAAAGCTTTAAACGGAAATTGATTTCATGTGATTTTTGTTAGAGAGTAGAAATTTTCTGCGAATTTTCTGTAACGGTGAGTTTGTGATATTTTGAAAATTGATTAGTCAGGAAATGATTTCGTTTTTTTATAATACGTAGATACACTTATGAAAATACAAAATTCCATCTCGTCTTGTCACATTCCGATTCAAATAGAAAAATTCAGAATAGCTCTGTTAAAATTCGTGGTAATATTGTTATTTTTCATTTCATCACTCCGAGTTCCATTTAACTTATTTATTTTGTTCATGTCCTAATTGGAGACAAGTACAGGATTCCTCAACTTGTAATCACGGAGATTATTGGGTCACCTAGGATTCGGTAAAAGGCGATAGACTTTCCTGGCTTAAAAAATTGGCGACTCGTTTGAGAAATATGGAGACGTTGTTTTGCACCACCCAAAGATTATGAATATTTTTCATAAGTGTTCTATAAGAAGAATACATATGATAATTTGACAAATGGAGAGGTTGTGTCAGAAACAAAAAGTATACCCTTTTTATTGTTATTTTGTGATACGTCATAATTTTATAGAAAGCAACATTATTGCTTTAATGATTTCCATGTAATATTTTGTAATAGTAGCTTTTTACTATGTCTTCATTTTGTTGATATAACTTTGTAGCACATTTTAAAAATAAAAAAAAATGTATTATTGTACGAATTAATGCATTGTTTGTACAAATTGATACATTTTTTGTACAAATTGATGCATTGTTTGTACAAAGCGATGCATTGTTTATAGAAATTGATGCATTGGTTGTACAAATTGATAGATTGTTTGTACAAATTGATGCATTGTTTGTACAAATTGATGCATTGTTTGTACAAAGTGATGCATTTTTTATAGAAATTGATGCATTGTTTGTACAAAGTGATACATTGTTTATACAAAGTGATGCATTGTTTATAGAAATTGATGCATTGTTTGTACAAAGTGATGCATTGTTTATAGAAGTTGATGTTTTGTTTGTACAAAATGATGCATTGTTTGTACAAATTGATGCATTATTTGTACAAATTTATACATTTTTTTGTACAAATTGATGCAGTGTTTGTAAAAATTAATGCATTTTTTGTACGAATATTTTTTAAGTACAAGTGTGTTCTAAGGAGGGAGCGATCAGCTCTAAATACTAATTCGACGTGAAGTACTCAACGTGGTTAAAAAAATATATTTACAAACAAAAAAATTGTAAAGTAGTAACTAAATAAGTAGATGAATTTACATGAATGAAAATGTTTTCAAAAAGCAATAAACATTTTGGCTTGACCTATAATAGATATATCGAAATCTAAATGTTCAAATGCCTAAATGTTTTCTTAATGCTATATAGGAAGATGTTTGAACAGACAAGAAAATATTACAACACGATAACCAAGACGATCGTTAGGTTAGCGACAAGTTGTTAAAAGACAAATCGTCAAAAGATAAATTGACGAGGGATGATGGTGAAGCAAGGTATAGGCGTGGTACTTTAATTTATAGAATTGTGTCGACAGAACTAACCGAGGACTTGATTGTAGGAGGCCGAGGGAAACGGCAGCAAATCAAATTAGATTTGAAGTCTTTCAAAATTCGCTAAATACGAGTGTCTTAAAGTGATAATAATATTGGTATTTAACGTGTACATGACTGGATAAAGCTCATTAAGGGGGGGACTGCTGCCAACGTACCTATTTTTCAATTTGATATACCATCATTATTTATTATCAAATCGTTTTGAAAAAAATATTTTAGATAGTTTGGGTATTAATAAATAAAAATATACTCTAACTTTTTGATAATGTTCTGTATAAATTCTTGTAGAAAAATAATGGCATACCCCGATTTTCAACGTTTATCATATATTTTTAATAAACTATAAGGCGTAGAGTAATATATTTTTTTTTAAATTAAAGACGATAAAAATATGTAGAAAAATATGATGTGACGTTGCATATTGCTCTATACCTTATATTTTTTTAGAAATTTAAGATCAATGTCTAAAATTGTGGTATGCTTATTATTTTTCTACAAGAATATAATATACAGAACATAATCAAAAAGTTAAGGTATATTTCTCTTTATTAATATCCAAACTAAATAGGTTATTTTTTTCAAAATGATTCGTTTAGTAATAATGATGGTATATCAAATTGAAAAAATATGTACGTTGGCAGCAGTCGCCCTCTTAATGTTATTTAGCGATAATCAATAATGAATTCAAATATTTGTAACTGTCACTCGTTTTAAACTCTTTTTTACAATTTTATATTAATTTCAACAGTAGGTTTATTTTGATTAAAATATTCGTAATGCATTCGCTTTACTGATGTCAATAACGACAGATCTTCTTCTTCTTCCTCTGGTTTTAGGCCGAGGGCCTGTTTTTTCAGTCGGAGACTGCCTCTTGTGATCTGGATGTCCAGCTGTCACTCCATCTTTTTGCTGGTCTACCTCTTGCTCTACGACCCTCCGGGACTTCCTTGGAGATAATTTTGGGTAATCACGTGTCTCCCATTCTCTCGACGTGGTCTTTCCATTGACGCCTTCGCCATCTACCCCAGCGGATGATGTCGTCTACATGGCATCTCCTTCTTATATCCTCGTTCCGGACTCTATCCACGAGTGATACGCCCACTATGGAGCGCAGTGTCTTCATTTCCGTAGTCCGGAGGAGATTTTTTGTTCTGACGGTATCGGCTCTGGCTTCGATGGCATAGGTCATTATGGGTCTTACGCAGTTTTACGATAAAGATAGGTGATTCAATTAAAAAAATACTTATAGCATTATTTTATAAAAAAATAATACAAAAATGTACCTGCATACCTACCTTAGTTCGTTTTAAAAATGATAATATCATGTAATATGCACAATATTCCTTACTCTTTGGCAGCCGTTCCTAATTTTATTTGGCCATGGAACCCTCATTGATCATACTTTTTTGGCGGAATCCTAGCTGGCTATTTTGATAGCTAAAGTGTTTACGATTTGTAGTAGATTTGCTAGCAAAACATTTTGATAAGGGGTAATAAAGCCCCAAACCCCCGGACAACGGGTTACTAACACGCCTGCTCCTCCAGTTCTTTAAAAATAAATGTATCTTTCTGAAACATGAGTGTATGTTGGAAATTGATAGTTTAAATTACTATTTTAAGTATATCAAAGCATGTCATGGGACATCGTTAAAATCTGGGCTGAGAGTATTTGGTATCTCCACTTATATTTCCTTTTTTGATTGCCAACCCAAAAGTTTTGGCCAACCAGTAATAGCGAATGCCCACACGATAATATATAGAAGGATTGTTTATATAGGTTATATATTTACAAGTATATAGAAAATGTGAGGGTTGGAAAACACGATATCGCATTACTATATACAACCTTGGGATTAGAGGTCCGCCATTATTATTTTTGTGTTCAAGGCGAATTATTTACGTCGTATGAACGGTTGAAATAGATATTTCCATCATGATTTTCTATTGCAAAATATTCTTACCAAAGCTGAGGCAGACTATAAAGATTGAAAGGGTGAAAAATAAGAGAAAGGGTCACTCGGTTTGATATTTTTGATCGAACCGAAAATCAAAACGTAAGGCATAGAAAAACATCTAGTCTGAAAAAACTTTTTCAAGAGCTATCCTACAATATTGATGTGAATCGTAAAAATATTTATGATCATATTTCAAGAGCCTATATCTACATATGGAGACTTTTTTCAAAACATGATATCTACATTTGCCAATCACAAGACAGTATAATCGCTATAAAAATAGAACCTTATAAGAATATACAAATTCTTGTTTGTTTATTTATTTTTGAATCGAAATACATACATTTTTCAGGTATAAGATTGGAGTGTGCTGCTGTATGGCAGCGAAATTTAAACTATGCGCCTGTAGCACCACATTGCTTTAAAAAATGGTACTACAGACGCAAGGCTTCTGATGCATTGGTCAGACTATTTTCCAAACGACGTGGTACTGAACAACACTTCTAAAGATGGTTGCTCCACAACGATCCAAATGGATAGGCCATAACATCACGCATCTGGGTCTACTTGTTACTATCGTCAAAGGAATGATGAAGGGCAGAAACTATAGAAGTCGCCATAGAGATCAGGTGATCAGTGATGTGCGCTGAAGCAGGTAACAAGATATGAAGAGGCTCGAGGACTATTTGGAGAGATTGGAGTGCTTGGTGCAAACCAATCCTAAGATTGTAACCATAAGATAGAAGAACAGCTATTTTACTAGAAAACTCTGTTTTGAAAAATTTTTTTTTAATAAAACTTGAATAAAAACATACGCAAACCATTGTGTAAAGTTGTTTGACTTTCTTGCCGACAAGCTGAGATTTTGAGCACAGGTAAAATGTAGAGAGTGCATAATACTATGGTTTCTTGACAATGCTTATGTGTGTATGGTGTATTATGAAAACTTTTGTCCTCTAGGAAACTAACATTTGTTTAAGAATCAAATAGAAATATATTTCATAAAAATGCATTTGGGGATTGTCAACCTTTCAAAAAGATAAACTCTACACTTACTATGTAGTATAGAGTTTGGTGTTGGCCACAACCTACTCGACTATTCATAATTTTCAGAATTAGTACATGTAACTTTTGATCCTAAAACTTAATTAAAATATCAATTGGTATCTTATAGTTACAAATAGATGCAGGTATTTGTAAAAAAAATGTTTTTTTTTAATAATTAATGCGGGAAATTTATTTATTTTGCAATTAGCGCCAGTTTTAAGAATCTAATAAAAATATTAAAAACAACGTCAAAGGCGTTGACTTAGTAAAATGGTACCTATTAAAAACAAGATTCATGTTGTTGTGAATTTATTGAGTACAGAAACTGAGTTATTAAATAAAGTTTGGTCGCTGTAAAAGGACGAATTTATTTTCAGTTCTCAACTCTCGATATGTCCCTTACAGACGAGCTTCCGGAGTTTGATGGAGGATTCCTGATATAGATTCAGGACCCATCAGGCATAAAATACTGTCCTTTCCGGGTAATTTCCTGCAACCGACACGCATAATGCCCCACAACCGATATAATTCAAAGACCTCCCTCATGTTCAAATGTGTTCGCATCGACGTCGTAAAAATCACAAGTAGTAATAGAAATATTACCGTACATAATGTAAGTACATTATGTCGACCAAATTAAAAGTATCATCTGAAAAGTATTGCCCGACTGCATCATTTTTACTATCCAGTAATTCGTACATATAATTTTTATGCCATAATTCTTTATGACTACAAGATACCTATTTGGACGTTTGTTTTACTAACTGTAGGGTTGAACATTATTAAAATGAATAGTTTCCAAACTTAATTTGAGAGGAATACTAAATGAAATTTATTTGTCATTATTTTACACTGAAAAGTTTATTTTTTATTTGTTTGTCTCATTGGTCGAAAAGGAAGCGATGTGCAGAATATTTAACTATCAAAGTTTTCTAGTTTATAATTGATGCTAGAAAGAAAAAAAATATATAACCCCCACATACATATAAATATTATGAATATGAATCGACAGGCAGGATCATAACAGTATTATAGAATATCAATGACTGTTTATTAATTTAAGATAAAATGAAATGGTCAAATCGGAATTATGATTTTAAAATCCAGAAAAAAAGATTTTCCAAACGAAACTGTGGTTTATACCTATATCAAAATAATATTACTCTCGGTGTATCCATAAAAACCGAGTTGATTGCTGCCAACTCTTCACTACCAAGTTACTCCACAAATAATTCAAATTATATAGTGACCTTGGGGTAGTAAGGAGTAAAAAATAACGGTTAAATATTAATGTTGATCCTACGCGTGTGAATCCAGCTTTAAAATTCCCCCAGCATCCAGAATTTCGCAATTAATCCGATATTCAAAAATGCTGTTTTATAACACTAACGATAAATTTTCAAATTGTCCAGAAATCGGAGTCCTTAGTTATTTATTTTTTTCGGAAAAGGACGGTGTCAAAAATCAACGCCCGAGAAATATTACCATCATTTTATTTTTTCCTAACTTCATCATATTATTTTACATTTTTTTTTTAAATTAATGTATCCTTGAAAAGTAGGTCAGTGCCTACCTTTATAATTATTCAGATTATATTATACGAACGGAAAAAATGTTTAAAGGAATTGAGGATGAGCATCTTATTTAGTGCTGAAAATTATTTTCTTTTTCATCGTACATAGGTATGTATTTGTATCAAATTTGAAAACCTTTTAAGAACTTGATTATACGGTCTATAAATTAATGTAGTATACAATAGATTTTATAGTAAATTTTGTTCAATATTGAATGTATCATATTATTTAATAGTATTTTTAAATTGTATTACAGAAGATGTATTATCAAAAACGAAATGATATATTTTTTAATACGAGTTAAAAAATCAATGGAATAGGCCAGAATTTTTTCAGAAGTATTCTATTTATTCATTCATTCATTCAATCATTCATTCATTCATTCATTCATTCATTCATTCATTCGTTCGTTCGTTCGTTCGTTCGTTCGTTCGTTCGTTCGTTCGTTCGTTCGTTCGTTCGTTCGTTCGTTCGTTCGTTCGTTCGTTCGTTCGTTCGTTCGTTCGTTCGTTCGTTCGTTCGTTCGTTCGTTCGTTCGTTCGTTCGTTCGTTCGTTCGTTCGTTCGTTCGTTCGTTCGTTCGTTCGTTCGTTCGTTCGTTCGTTCGTTCGTTCGTTCGTTCGTTCATTCATTCATTCATTCATTCATTCATTCATTCATTCATTCATTCATTCATTCATTCATTATTTATTTATTTATTTCTTTATTCATTTTTTTTTACTTTTACATAAACAATACAGAACAATCATGCAATAGTGCAACACTAGTACAATATACTTACTATAAAATATTGAAATTTTGGAATATGCTGTAACCGACAAAATGCTCCAAGAGGACACTTAATTCAACCATGAACAAGGGGCTACTCAAGACACGTGCCTAATACGTTCTAATCTTGGCTTAATCCTAAAAAATTATATCCTCGATCATAATCTAATTTTAACCTCCCTAAACATTTAATCATAAAAAAAAATTAATGTCATCTTTTAGTCTATATATCCTTATACTTTCCCTAAATTAAGTATAATATTATGTTTGTGCTATAGGTGAACGAAATCGGTCGTGGCAGGATTCAAACTCACGACCACTGGATTACGAACCCAGCGCGCTAACCGCTTTGCCACCACCCACCTAATATGTCATATGAAACTGCAGAACTAGTAAATGTATTTACATACATATTGTGCTTTAGTTTTTGTTTCTTTTTTTGTATTATTTCTTTTTATAAATAACTTATTTTGTTTTTATTTAAAACCAATTAATGTGATCAAAGTGTACCATAGAAATATTTTTTTGTCTGAATCAGACTTGTCTTGTATTATATTATCGTACTGAATTAACTTGAAGCTTCATATCGTATCGTTTGGAAGAGATTGACTCATGGCATAAACCAGCCTTCGTTTACTTGTTTCAAGAATGGGAAAATTCACTGGGAAAAGTTAAATAAATTCGTGACATTTATGTATGTATTGATTTTAAAACTTATGTTCCTTTTAAATTTCACATAATATCTTGACTGTTGATTTAAATTTCACATAATATCTTGACTGTTGATTTAAATTTCACATAATATCTTGACTGTTGATTTAAATTTCACATAATATCTTGACTGTTGATTTAAAATTGACTGTAAAGTTATTGCTACGCATTTCAAATATAATTTTGTGTATTTATTTCCATCAGAGTGTTTTCTACGGCTCCACATTAAACCTTGATAATAATTCTTTGGTTTGATCAAATGAAACAAAGCAATGTAATTTCACAATAATAATGACAGTTATTGTCTGGGTACCATTTTGACAAATAACCATTATTGACAGATACCTTGTCCCAAGAAGTGGTTTCCATTACATTGGAATCTCGGGGTTAATTAAATTGGTTGGCAATCGTTGGAAATTCGGAGAGTGATAGGGCTGCTGGGAAAACTAGTCAGGGTAGAAGGCCTGTGGCGTAGAATTGATACTCTATATTTTACTAAGACAAATTGACAGCAAATAAGACAGTTTTTTCTTTGATGCTTCAGAGACTCCTGGGAATGTAATTTCAAACGACTTAACTTGTCTTTCATTAATACGTCAAAATTTTATTCGGGGATTTTTTTAGCGGTAGCAAACGAAAGACAAAGTCACTTTTAAAATTTTATTTACATACGTTTCGTGACTTTTAAATATCGAATGGTATATACAATCTGAAAAATCGATACTTTTTTAAACCGATAAACCGATACTCTTTAATTCATGTTTCCTTATTGTAGTTTGAGTGGCCTGATCATTTTTTTCTGTAGTGGTTGGATCATTTTTTATTGTATAACGTTTGTATATTTAAGATAGGTAGATATACTGTCTCGAAACTTTATTTATTTATTTATTCATCTTGCTGTACATAATCTGCTTTCACATAATCTACTTTCACATAATCTGCTTTCACATAATCTGCTGTACATAATCTGCTGTGAAAGCAGAACATCGTGTCAAATAAAAGTAGAGAATGAATGGCTTGACCAAGTCGACGAATATGTTTATCTGGGAAGCATGTTCCAACGGAATGGACGGCCTGATAAGGATATTGAAAGAAGAGTTATGACAAAATTGTGTATGTACAACAACAAAAGAATATGAACAAAAAAACAAAGAAAATATATATGACACTTAGAAAAAAAAAGATAGGGTAAAGACAAGAAGAGGAAATCGGGATCAGGTGTTCAGGGATAAATATTCCTTCTTTAGTTTTTTCTTGAAAATACAAAGTGAGTTAGACGACGCAATATTCGGACTAAGGCTATTCCATAATCTTGCTGATTGTACTTCGAACGAAGAGCTGAGAACTTCGGTATTATGGATAGGGATGGATAGTGTTGTACGTTCAGCAGATCGGAGTGGAAGTCCATGATTGGAAAAATAAGTGAATTTGTTTTATTTGAAAGAAAATTGAACTTTGTTTAAATCTTATCTATGGAAAATTCTTTTGCCTGTAGTTGTCAAAATTAATCTATATCGGCATATACCATACCTACGGCACATCAAAGACTGGTAGATGGCTGTGTGACTGGCGCGCCGTTAGTTATACTGTGACCACGGGTTCGAGTCTCGCATCAACCGATATCATTCACCAAATAAAAATGAAAATATCAAATGTTAAATTTTCTGAGCTTGGGCTTACTTTGAAATATTTGACAGTTAAAAAAATGAGAATCATTGTTCATTATTTCCTTCAAAATCTAAGCGAGTATTAGATTTACAAATTAGCAAAATTTAAAAAGAATCGATTGAGTACCTAAGTACTTTAGTCTATAATCGATAAATTAGAATAAATACGCCGTGAATAGTACATAGTACATCGTACACAGCACACATACACAGATACATTGTGATGAACCTTTCAGAATACAATCTCATCATAATACTAGTTGATAATCTGCAATAAACCAATAACCTAATACATAACTCCACACTATGTACATCCCCTTGGGATAGTGTAGAGTAAAGATATGGAGTATGTTCACATTAGCTTTATAAATACAACTTTATACATTTCATTTTTTTCCTGCGTCTAGTAAAAAATTGTAAATACATGACATAATAACCGCTTCAACCTTCAACTATTTTCACACCTACTTATTGCTTTTCATATTCATATTTCCCCCCCCAAAAATACTCTCGTATATCTTTTGATCGTCATATTTCCATCATAAAGAAAACGTTTTTGTTTGGTACCACCACTTTATAAATTCAACATACACAGCAGAGGGAAAATCAAGGCAAAAAATATCTAAAAATATACTTATCTTAATTTCACCCAAAAATGCTTTATGAAGTCAAAACGTTGTCTGATGGTTCTTTTGTTATGTCTGACACCCACAAGGAAGAAATGAACGCATTTTTTAAATATTATAATAACGTAAGGTGATTTTTGAGAACAACGACGGATATTCGTAACCGTCTTCACAGTTTTTATTTTTTAAATTAAATTATAAATTATACGTTATTGTATAAAAAACTTATGTAGACTTCATAACAAAAACACTTCACCGTGTTTTCAAAATGTCAATATAGACGGTATTTGAGGTATAGAACTCCATAATTATATTTTTTTAAAATCATACAATTTTTATTATGTTTCTACATATATTTTTCCTTGTACCAGGACAACCGTTTCGGCTGACTAGGCCCTTACCAACTGTAAGAAACTTTACATTTTTTTTAGTACAACCCATTGTCAATTTGATTCTGACGAAACACACTCTATCATGCCTTATAATGTCACTGACAAATTTAAAATATCGATAGAGGTAAAGTTGGAATATATTTTTATAGGATTGACGGGAAGTCAGACACCTACAGGGCCTACGACCTGTCACCGAAAAATTTTGTCAACACCTTTGTCATTTGAGGTTAGAAATAAGTTTATTGTGTACTCGTATTTGTCAAGCTATTTGATCACATTTTTTAAATAAATTATATACATATTTCAATATATTTTTAACTAGGTGAATAATTATGAACACTATTTATTATTTTTATGTTTAAATTATCCCGATTAATTAATAAATTAACTTTGACAGCTCATCCGACAATGGTAAAAATGTCCCGACGTGTTATTTAAGGGGCCTGCAGGCTAAGTCTGTAAGTAGATCTAGATCGAAAAAAATCGAGATTATCTCAACTAGTCGATATTTTAACAGTTTTGGTAGTCAGTAAGCAGATAACGCGTCGAATAGTTCTCGTCCACTTATTTGACAGCGAGATTGGGTCGACATCAAGTCGTGAGACGAGTTCTAACGCCGTCATGTTGAATTAAATGCGTAACAAAAGTTTTATATGTATATACCTATATTTATTGGAAATATGCGTCCGTAAATTGTTGTTTTCTGTATAGATTTGAAATAATTTTTGATTTTGAGAAAATATTCTTGTAGATAAACTATTTTATCACATATTATGTATTTTAACACTTAACAAAAGAAACTTTGGCGTAATTTTTAGTAAAAAAAAAACACGCTGCTGTCATCGCACTCAATCAATTGATCGAAATATAATTTAAAAAAACTTTTAAAATTACTCTCAAAACATTCAATAAACACAAAAGAAACTTAATTTAATCGCATTATAACTTGCTTTCGTGCTTAAAAATATGACCATAAGATGTGTATTTAACAAATTTATGTAAACAATTATGACATTTATTCAAATCATGGGGAAAATATTGTGTATTGCCATAAATGATAATTTAAAAATGTACCGCAATCTAACCCAACGGCGAGAAATACTAATAAGTGCATTTACGAACTCGACAGTGCTTAGTGACTACGAATTGTCGTCACGGGCGTAAACATAGGCGAGAAACGCTGCGAGACGTTATCGGATCTCGACTTTTTTACTGACTTGGTCTGCTGAGTCAAGTTGAAAACGCTTAACGATATCTTCAAATGCTATTTTTTTTAAATGGCATTTGACGTTTGTTGTAGAATTTTTTTTTTTTTACAATGACCAACAACAAACGTTAAGCGTTTTGATTTGACTTTGATCTTGAGGGGCATTGTCTAGTATCGTGAAGGCGTGAAAAAACTCGAATGATGGAGCATGGGTGCAGCATTGAAAACTAAAAATATATTTGGGTATAATAACGAACCAGGAATTTGAGTATTTTCAGTCTAACGTTTTCGTAGCTAACCGCTTCTTTCTCCGGACAAACTCATATGTTTGTTTGTCCATATAAATTTGACTGGAGGAAGAAGCGGCTTGCTTTGAAAAAGTTCGACCGAAAATAGTCAAATTCGTGGTTAATACAATTTTAATTTTTTTTTATATTTGTGTTAATAAAAAGATCGTTGAATCAATACCTGAAAGTGTTTCCAGTCATCTTAGTTTTCGTTTAAAATGTTGGTGTAAAATGGCTCTCGCCTCTCGGTTTTTAATATCGTTTAGTTGTCCTATTAAATATGATTATATCGGTAGGTATAGAGCTGCTCGTCGTTATAATTTAAGGCCTACACCATCTATTAAAGCTTCCGTTGGTTTATGAACATTATTACTTGTGTTAAACTTAATTTATACCGTCGTATATCTTTTACAACTTCAATTTCCCTGTATTAATAAAAACTTTTTAATTGTCCTAAAATGTATGACGCATCTTTTTACTCCTTACTACTGTGTTGATGTGGAGAGTAATAATTTCGGAATTTTTAAGTGTATATTTTAATACGTAAATTTCTCAATGGGTATAATAAAAAAATACTTGGTTAAGGTTCTATTATATTTATTGGATTATTGACGCGTTTCGTGCAAAGCACATCGTCAGAATAATTATTTTCTGACCTTATTCTGACGATGTGCTTTGCACGAAACGCGTCAATATTCCAATAAATATAATAGAACCTTAACCAAGTATTTTTATATTTTTATAACATATCAACGTACAATGGAGTTCTATCAAGAATTGTCGATCGACAAACTAAACTTAGTTAGAGTGACATATTTTTTTGTATCGCATACCTACTATGAACTGTGCTATCTTCTGTACAGATGTCACTAAACTTATTGAGCCTTTCGCCATGGAGGGGGGTGATTTGACATATACCAACCAAGCAATGACACAAACTTGCGATCTACGCACCCACGTGGCGGGCTAAAGTTATTTTGCGATCACTATAAATTATTGACTAAAATTCTTAATGTTATACTATGATTAATTTGCTTCCTATTATTTGATCTGATTAAACTTCAAATGTGCTCTCACGTTCTGGAAAACTGTGTTTTTACTATATTTCTGTTAATATTGTATCGGCATATTAGAAAAAGTATTACATTATCAAAATGTATTACGTTATTGTCTACGTCTGAAAAAGAAAACGAAGAGTTTAAAATGTACTTGTTTATTTTTGTTTGTGCAATTAAAAAAAAACATTTTTTTCTTCTGCAATATATGAATATTGTACACCGTTGTACACCGTTCACTCTATTTTCCCGTCAATCGTCTTTGTGAAAAACAAACATTTGTTTAAAACTGTTAGTATGTTTGAAGATTCAAGGACTTTTGTTAATCTCCAAGAAACCACTCAATTTGTTTTAATATGTAGTCATCTACACGAGTGAATCGTATAAGTGGATATGTGAGAGTAGGTACCTACCTACATACACATAACTCCCCCCATCTCCCGTTTTTCTATCCAAGGACTTTTCCAACTCCCTTGACTTCCCTCCCTCGTGTATCCCCCGCCTTATATTTGTTTGGTTCCAAAAATAGAATTGTTCATTTGAAGCGACTTAAGTCGGCAATAAAAGTTAAGTGATGAGAATTAAACTCAGAGAACAGCTCAGTGGCGATGACTTTTATCTTGTAGAACAACGCTCAATATTGTAAAAATCACCATAAATAATTATTCTTTCAAAAACTAAAGTACCTACACTACTAAAAAACTTGATAAGAAGATTATCCTTTTCTTTATAAAATTCCAATGTTACCTTCAGTAGACATTTTGTAACATACTGCGAAAAAAATAATTAAAAATGTTTTAATTTAAATTCATTAAAATAAAAAAAAATTATTGAAAATATACATCAAAAATAAATGCAACCTACCCAAATAAAATTATTAATTATATTATTGTCTATGGAAAAATAATCATTTCAATTATTGCGTAGATTACGTAATAATCATTTCAATATCATGTAGAAAATGGAATAGCCTAAGTCCTGATATTACGTCGTGTATCGCACTAAACATCTTCAAGAAAAGGCTTAAGCAAAAATATTTATCTGACAACACCTAATTACATCTTCCTCTCCGCTTCCTTTCCTTATCCCTTAGTCTTCCTATCATTGCTATGAATTGTTCTTATATGATATCTTCTTTGTTTTTTTTTATTACTTTTCTTCTGCTATCTTTATTTATTTTGTAATTTGATTTACTTATTGCCATAGTAGGTAACACATTGTTTTGTATATTTAACATTTACTCTGGTTGGTTGGAAGAAATTGCCATTAGGCAATAAGCCCGCCAGTGTACTAATTATATGTACAAGAAGATTAAATAAAATAAATAAATAAAATAAAAATGCATACAATGATTTCCGTGACAAAGTTTTTGTGTGTATGGTGTACCTATTGTGAAAACTGTTTTCCTCTGAGTATCTTATATTTTTTGTTTAAGAATCTAATAGAAATGTACTTTATAAAAATGCATTTAGAGATTGTCAACCTTTCAAGAAGAAAAAATGAACAATTACTATGGTGTGGAGAGTTTAGTGTTGACTACAACCAACTCGTTTTACATATTTTTTTGACCTTCAAGGAGGTATTTTTTTACTGTTCGTATTAAAAACACAAAACGTCGAGCAGAACAATAATACACGTGCGAGGGAAAAAATGTATTCATTTATTCCTTCTTAAAATTTTCATTATAAGTACATTGGAAAGAGCGGAGAAATGGTTATGAATTACCAAGTAGCGTTTTATATTCGGGTATTGTATGCTTCCTTACTTATTGGCCTTATTGGAACATTCTTATTTTGTGCGGACCAGACTGAACATTGAACAATCGCTTATTTTAAATTCAACCGTCATACCGAAATGCGTCTTGTACAATTTGAATATAATGTATTGAAATAGAGATCAATATTTTCCGCAAATGGATATTTTAATGGTTTCTTTAAAATAAACGCAAGTATTTCAACGTCAAATAATTTAAAGTTATTCGCTGTGTCGGTGTTCTACGTTCAATTTCCAGCACATGAGTATTTTTTGTAATCTCTTTTTACGCAAATCTTACATTTCTGACGCTGGTTACTTATTTTATTAAGTTTTTACTTTTCCAACTGTTGATTTGTTCAAGAAAATTTTGTTCTATTAACATATCGACGAAGTATCAAGCCAAGATACGCGAGATTTGTATGCAGGGTCTATATTTTTCACGGTTTTTCCAGCATTGAATTAAAAAAAACACCAATTTAGAGGATTCGCTGCATATACGTTCTATATATATATATATATATATATATATATATATATATATATATATATATATATATATATATATATATATATATATATATATATATATATATATATATATATATATATATATATATATATATATATATATATATATATATATATATATATATATATATATATATATATATATATATATATATATATATGTTATAATATTTTTATCTCGGTTTTCCCGTGTCAGTAGGTCTTGACTAAGACCATTTGTCTTCCGACGTTTCGCCTGAATATCACCAGGCATTTTCAAGGACTTAACGAAAAGCACGCGCGCGACACACGTCTACTCACACTGAAAGCTCACCGTCAAGTGACTCGTAGCGTACAAGATGGCCGCTTATGTCAAATATTGTTAGCGCGACGTGATTGGCTCCTTGTGACACGCCCACCTGCTGTCGTGTTCGTTGGTAATAATATTTTATCATTATTTTTGTGTTGTGATTTATTGTTAATTTTAGTTGTGACATTAATATTATTATTGTTGTGTTTTGGGGTTATTTTCGCTATGGTATTATTAATATTATTATTGTATTGTTTGTCATATAAAATGTTCTTCCAGGTACTAGGCAAACGAACTCCGTCGTCCCGATTGTTCATTATATCAAATGGTCTTAGTCAAGACCTACTGACACGGGAAAACCGAGATAAAAATATTATTACATATTTCACCCGTGAAAACATCAAATATAACATATATATATATATATATATATATATATATATATATATATATATATATATATATATATATATATATATATATATATATATATATATATATATATATATATATATATATATATATATACATACATATATATATATATATATATATATATATATATATATATATATATATATATATATATATATATATATATATATATATATATATATATATATATATATATATATATATATATATATATATATATATATATATATATATATATATATATATATATATATATATATATATATATATATATATATATATATATATATATATATATATATATATATATATATATATATATATATATATATATATATATATATATATATATATATATATATATATAAATATATACATATATATATATATATATATATATATATATATATATATATATGGATTTACTCAGAATTCTGAGTAGAACATTGAGTGTGTCTGTGGGTGTGTGTCTGTGTGTGTGTGTGTGTCCGTCCGTCCCTCATAACTTTTGATCCGCTCAATGTACAAAGACCAAAATTTCAGAATATATAGAGAGTTTTAGGCCTAGAAATCTTTTTTCCTCACAATTTCGATTTTTTTTTCAGTCATGGGTTATAAACTCTTGAATTTTTACTTTATTTTTCCATATATCTCAAAAGCCATAAAAGCTAGAACGCTGAAATTTGGTATGAATATAGACGAATTTTCAAAAATGTTCCAGAGTTTATCAAAGTTAGATCTCATGTGTAACATGCAACTAGTATTATGAAACAAGCCTTAATTCAATTATGTCGTTTAGTATAACTGTCGAATATTTGAAATATATTTTTTTTCGGTAGCTGTTTAATGCGAATATTTTTTGCCCAAAACATCGTCATTGGCTGTGGGGCCTTAAATCTACAGAAGAAGTTTCATTAACAATTCAGATAAGTCAATTGTAAACCTATAATTTGACATGGTACCAACATTGGGTCGTATTGTGTGTTGAGCTTTCATCGATATTATACCAATGAATCAGTAGGTAAAGTTTTACATTATACAGTAGATTCGAACAATATAAACCTTCAAATACAATTGTTCCTATACATTCGCCATTCGCTATTTGCCAATTCAATGTATTTGCAGACAAAACTGTTATTTTTTCCGTAAGTACTAATTAAATTTTATATACTTTACAAATCATCACCACTAAAAGACGGTTTATTGTTTATTAAAAAAAAAACACTTGTAATATACGAGTACAAATATTATAATATTATCTTAGTTACAAGTGGATGAAAAGGATAATATTAATTATTTACAAGGATTTTTTTATAATTCTTTTTTTTTGGAATCCAAATTATGATGACCCATATTGAGGTCTCACTGCATTCGTAAAATACAACAATCGTTTTCCCATTATGAAAATTTTCATGTATAAAGTGAAGAGTCACGTCTTATATTTCATTCTCTGCCATTTTCTCCTCCCCTCTGACTCTGCTTCCATTCTCCTGCTACTCCCGGTGGTGACGTCACACCTATACACCACTCCATCCACACTCCACACCCCGATCCTTTTTCTACCTACCGACCAATCGTAAAGTACGCTTCAAACGTGGGCCAATCAACGTGCGAATTATTCCATAGAAAATAATCCAAAAGAGGTCAGCGATAGAACCGTTGCAGACGAATCGAATAAGAATTCAAGAAAACACAAAAGAAACTCAAGAATTTCAATCAAATCAATAGGTTATAGGATATATTCATTAAATTGCAAAAACATAATTATAATGATATAACGAAAAGACCATATTCAACAATCAAGCTCTACGTCTTCGAAATCAAATTATCTATTGATAAAGCTTTATTTCCTTTCACATGATGATTATTGCGGCAATATTGGCTTTTATCAGTTGATACTTCTCAGTCAAAATGATCGTTCTGAGAAGAAATAAACCTTCGAGAAACCGAAATCAGTAGATAATACCAATTATAGGAATGGATGCTATTGGGATTGTTATTTAATTAAGAATATAATATATCAGAAGGTTGCGATTTTAAGTACGTGTCAAATTACATACATAACTATATTATAAGATATTGCAATTTGATAATCAGTTAATTAGTAGTAATTGAGTGATGAAGGGTTTCATAATAAAAGATGACTTACAATATTTACATCTATTTTCGTTTTAAATAAGTCACAATATTATACTTGATAAATTTACAGATGTTAGCGATGTTTGGGTCCATATTAATTTTACGATTATTATTAAAGAGATAACACTGTTACTGCCTTATCGGTCGATATGCGAATGATGATTGTGAACCGCGCAGCATATTCGGTTCAGGAACTGATGTCAGATGTGATACAATCGTTTAATAGTAGACAACAAAATGTATTTGCAATTTCACCATTTCGTACAAACCTTGGCAAGAAATAAGCCGTAGAATTTGTGATGACTACAATAGACTTTTGACTGACTTGGACATTTTTAATTTAAAATATGCAAAATTTAAGCAATTGAGTAAAGATATTATAATATATTCGCAGGAGCACAGTTGATTGCAGGAGCAATCAACTGTGGTCCTTGAATTTATCCCCTTTTTCTCCTCCTACCACCTTATCATAGGTATTTTAATATAACATGCTGCAGGCACTCGTAATTGGACAGTTGACCTTACATGTTATTTTGTATTTATATATATTGTATTTTTAATGTCAATTTCTCTGTGAGTGTTTCTTAAATAAAAAAAAATAAAAATACGAATGAGATGCGAGACTATCCGACGGATGACGTTTTCATTGTGGTGTATACAGATGTATAGCATCGCCACAATTTTATAAATCTTTAGATGGATTACTGCAACAGAATCGCCATCAATATCGAAAAAATAATATCATTATGAAACTATTTCTTTTACACTGAAAAAAAAAATTATTACCTACTAGTAAGAAAATTTTATGTTAAAATTAACCGAACTACGAAACATTTAGTTTTGTTCAACCAAATTTTTTGTGCACACAGCCAATCATATAAATAGATTAACCTTTTATCACTGAAAATAAACGTTTGGTTATAACGCAGGTAGCCAGTTTGGTTGTCATTGTATTATTTTCAGTGTATAGCAGCTTTTGTAACAGCTTTCATAGTTTATATATCATATATCATTAAATTGAATAATTTAAAGGTGCCCACAGTCGCTGCCCCAAAAATAACAATTAAAAATGTTTGGCACTTGTGCCATAATCTTTACACTTTAGATACGCAAATTCAAGACTATGGTATGTTGAAAGCAGTCAAAGAGTGTGAACTAAAGATTCAAACCTATAAGTAATCATTGATTTCATTATGAATTACAACTGCACATCGTTACTTTTGTACTAAGTGATCTTGCATAAGATTTTTTTCTAATATTCATACAAAGTTTTCAACAAAAGTTATAAATATCGCTTTTACTCCTCAATACCCCAAGGGTATATAGTGGGAAGTTATAAATTCGATTTTCGATTGCAGATTATCAACTAGTATCATTTTGTAATTGTAAACTATAAGTTTTATAACAATATATCAGTGTGTATGCTGTGTAATTTTTTCTATATACGGCGTGTTTATTCCACTCTATCGATTATAGACTAAAGTAGGTACTCATTCGATTATTTTCCAATTTTGCAAATGTATATATCAAATACTCGCTTAGACCCAATTAGATTCGGAAGGATAGCTGATCAGTGCTTCTCATTTTTTTTTTACTGTCAAATACATATTTCAATGTAAAATTACATATTTTAATTTTCAAATTGCTAAAAAGGCACATCACTTTCATAAAAAGGTATTGAAGAATTATCAAGTTTTAATATTAAAATATTTGAAACAAAAATAACTGAACAAACTCATCCCATGAAAATTTTCCATTCAAAATTTGAAAACATTGTGGAGTGACTTTGAAGTTAAGAGTATAGCGTTGGCTACAACCCTTTTTTCAGGATTTGAAACTTAGAAATAATATTTCTAAGTATTAAGAATATTATTCTCAAGAATATTATTTTCTATCAATTTTTTGATAAACACCAAACATTACTCAAGTAGGAGTACATACATACATACATACCATCATGAAATGTCCCTCGCTGGATAGGCAGAGATAATCGAACGCCATATATTTCTATCCAGGCACACATCCCTCGCCTCGTCCACATTCATGTATCGTCTCATGCATGTTCGTCTGTTGTTCACATTTCTAACATTTCCGTCTTTCAGAATATCGTTCACACGGTTATGCCATCCCTTTCTTGGGCGTCCCCGACCTCTCATTCCATTCCTGTCTGCACTGTATATTTTCTTCGTCGGTTGTTCTCCCCATGTGACCAAACCATCTCAATGTGTTCACTTTCATTCTAGTAATGACATCTTTCTTCATCTTGCATTCTTTCCTTATGTCCTCATTTCTTACTCTATTATAAATCTATTTCAGCTGCATTTATTCTGATTTCATGCGTCTTCTGCCATGTCCAGGTTTCACTTCTATACGTCAATGTTTGAACTACGATGGAGTTGACAATGGCAACATTGGCATCCTTTGATATGTTGCACTCATTCATAATTTATTGGTCTAAGTGCTCCATTCACTCTGTTTCCTGCCATAACTCTTCTTTCGGTCTCTATAACAAACCGTCCATTCCGTTGAAATTGTGCTTCCCAAGTAGAAGCCAATCGTTCTCTACTCTTATTTTTCACGCTGTTCTGCTTTCACTCTTTTCAAAGACTATTGCCTTTGATTTGCTGGCATTCATCCTCAGTCCGTTATCTATATATCCTTCATATACCATATCTTCTTCTTAGCCTAATCCCGTCCACTCCTGGACGAAGGCCTCCTCCATCTCCTTCCACGCCACTCTATCTTGTGCGTGCTCTGAGCAACCAATTGACACCAGCATGACCAGATATCATCTCTCCATCTCATTGGCGGTCTTCCAACACCTCTGACTGTCGTTCTCGGTCTCCAAGCCAACACTATCCTTGGCCATCAGTCTTCGGGGTATCTAGCCACGTAGCCCGCCCATCTCCACTTCAGGGTAAGAATGCGGTCGACGACATCAACCAATTTTGTTTTTTCCCTGATGGTGTCGTTTCGCTCCCTGTCTCTCAGACTTAATCCTAACATGGCTTTTTCCATGGCTCTTTGGGTAACTCTTAGTTTTTCAGCACTTTTCTGAGTCATTGTCATAGTCTCCAAGCCATAAGTAGCTACTGGCAGTACACAGGTCTCATATACCTTCCGTTTCAGGTTGATGACAATTTGGGGATTTTCGAAGATGTGGGCTAATTTTCTAAAAGCTGCCCAACTTACTCCAATTGGTCTCTTTATTTCGACCGTTTGGTTAGTCATATACCATACTTACGAGATACTGTAACTCTTCCATACTTTCTGCTAATTGAACTGTATCGTACTCAATTTCAGACCCTTGCTTTCATCCCTAAGGGCTCTTATGCAGAAATCAATGTACAGGTTAAAGAGCCATGGAGACAGCACAAACCCTTGCCTAACGCCATTATTTATAGAGGACCAAATTGTCATTGTATCGTTGATACACGAACACATGCTTCGCTGTTCTCATATATATGAAATAAAATAAAATAAAATAATGACGCGATTGCGCGTATCAGCTTGATCTTCACTTCATACACCTATATCCCTTATATCCCATGTTTTTCTCTAACCCATATTTTTTCTTTAACAACTTTATTATAAGTCTTTTCTAGGTTTATAAAGGCACAGAAAATATTTTGATTTTTATCTAGAACCTTTTCTGTGACCGTACGCAGAGAAAAAAAATAGTCTATACATCCTCTACCGCCCACAAACGCACCTTGGACATCTCATATCTTTTTTTTCTTTTGGTGTTATGTCAGGTCCCCCAAACGTTGACTATCACCCGAGAGAAAGCGTCCTTGTCCTGGGCAGCCCGAAACAGCCCGAAACACTTCTGGCTTTCTGTAATCTTTCGCACTCTTAGATCCAGAATACTTGCATACATCTTACCAACTGAGCTTGGCAAAATTATGACTCTATAGTTTTTGCAGTCGAGCTTCGATCCATTGCCTTTATACAAAGGTACCAAGACTGCATTTCTCAAGGAGTAATTAGGTTCGAACCCACAAAGTTTAGTAAAAATATACGTTGGAACTATAATAATATAATTTGTTTCATTGTTAATATTTATAAGTTTTAAATCCACGAAATCGAGTTGAGTGAATGTCAACTAAAAATCCTTCACAGATTTTTCTACGTGTTCAATCTTCTATGTATGCAACAATTAAGTATTTTTTATGGTTTTGTAACTAAACAAACCACAGCCTTTTATTTTCAAATGCAGCGCATTTTAACATAAAACGAATGTTTAAACTCGTTAAACGAAGCCGCAAACTTTAATTGTGTTTTCTGTTTTAATAGTAAAATGTATGTACAGTATGAAAACCATTTGAAGGGTTTTTCATGACAACTCTAGGTTATATACCTATCTCAGTATATTAAATTGTGAATGACCAAGAGCGATTAGTAAAAATAGTATTCAAGGGATGCATCCAAAATGGACTGAGAATGAATGGAGCTAAGTCTATTTTTATTTAATAAAGTTAATAAAATGTTTTCTTTTTATTTGTGCCTGCCTCACTAGGATTAAATCCCGTGATGAGGAAGGTACTTTTCAAAATAAAAATAAAATAATAATAACAATTAAAGAACAAAAAACCAAATAAATGTCACCCAAAGGAATAATAATACAATAATAACATTAAACAACAATAATTATGGTCTACAGTATATAGTACCTACACATGCACCTATTATTATATGATGATATTTGCTAAGGCCTTCGATCGTGTGGACCATGACATCCTTCTCCAGAAAATGCACGATTTTGGATTTGACTGCAAACTTTAAAATTTATTTGCTTCTTACTTTAAAAATAGAAAACAATATATTATAGCGGTGGATCAATATTGTATATACCGAAGAAATCCGAGCTTGCTCTAGAATTCCACAGGGATCTAATTTGGGACCACTATTGTTTTTGATATTCATCAATGACATACAGGACGTTATCAAGTATTGTCTATGTATGTTGTATTCCAACTTGAAGCTTTATTTTAATATCAAAAGAACAACAGACTGCCTTCTGTTTACCTACCGCTTTCTTTAGTTTTTAAATGATAGTGTTATTATTGGCTGACTAAATGACGAAACGCCAATATAACTTATCACAACTTATTTTAATGTAGTCTTATGAATTGGTTAAAAAATATATTTTCGCGGTAAACTTTGTGCATTATCGTAGTAATTTTATTTTGAATAATTACTTTATTCAACACGAATGTGTCATTTGATTCAACTGGTTTAGCACAAGGAGTAGCTCATGGAGACCTCTAGATTAGCAATCTCCGCACTTTTGTGCAAAAAACAATAATACTAATCAAATATTTAGTGTGCTGTTTTATGCTTAAAGACCGTTCCGATAGCGCTTTTCCTTATTTGTTGGCTTAATCAACGAATGAGAATAGAATATTCACACTCGTTACTGACTTCAGATCTTTTTACAGGTAGATGTAGAGCATCTGAAAAGTAAACTATGTAGATCTCTGAAAATATTGGAATCTTCCAATAGTAAGGCACCGTAACTACGATAGAAATTTTAAAGTAAGTTCATTATTACAAAAATATTAAAAAATGATACAGGATACATCAAGTTATCAAGACAGTAAAAGTGTCACAAATAAAATTTTAAATTCTCCCCGAAGAAAAGGAAACCTTGTGCTTCGGGGAAAAGTTCAGAAAACTTAAATTAACAACAAAAATAAGAAAGAAAAAAATTACAATTAATATAAGGCCCACAAAACATCAGAGCTAAAGGCTTTAAAATTTTTCTTCGAGATCACAGAATCCGCATTACCAATGGGACCTTGAAGAGGCCAACGAACATCAATGAGGAGATCCGATCTATAAGATGACACCATTGGATGGTAACATTCCCAGAGAATATGCTCCGATATGTCTTGACTTGATGAATACTTCTTCTTTCTTTCTTTTTTTTGGCTTTAATCATCAAATATTCTTTTTTTTAACAATTTGCAATAGTCGACGGTTAGGTTTGACGTAGAATTTCAAAGAAAATACTTTTTTTTACTGGTTTACACATCCACCGACCGACAAAATAAATATTTGTGAATAAACAATCGTTCTCATGACGGAAAACCGTACGTGCGAAAAATAAACAATGCTCGATCATAATATTTTTCGTTATTCATGATCGTTAAATATGAAAACGGGATCCAGATACCGGCGTTTCGTTTTCAATTTCGGGCGGAATCGAAAAAAAAACGTGTAAAATGTTTCTTTTTATTTGAAATTCGGTAAAAAATGGAGGGGGACGGGTTAACTCTCCACTTCTACGGAATAGTGAAGAGTCGTGATTTTACAATTACTTTTAAGAACATTTTTTACAAAATGCTACATTAAAAAAATATCATTTGAACCGACACAAGGGGAAGATTGCACACTTTGAGTGTCGTGATGATGTTTTTTTAATGTGTATGGCTTATTACGTATGACGTTTTTCTTATGGCTTACTAATTATGAAAAATTATCTTTACTTATCCTAACATAAAATTCATATGGGTCCGATCGACTTACACATATTGACTCATAATGTGTAAAGTACATACCTATAATTAAATCATAGGTGTTCTTCTACTCGTATGTATACTATGTTGTCACAAAAGTGATATTTTAAAAGACACATAAAATATGTATTGTTAATTTTTTTTAGGTTAGATATAAAATTAATAAAATATGATATGTTATAACCTAAAATAACCTAACCTAACCTAAACTTCATATGGGTCCGATCGACTTGCACATATTGACTCATAATGTGTAAAGTACATACCTATAATTAAATCATAGGTGTTGTGCGATATCGGCAAAGAACAGATTGGACTAGACGGAAAATGAAAAGGAGTGGACTTACTGTGCCAGCTGTTTTCTTCTTTTCCTCTGTCGCGTTTGTCCTTCCTTCTCGTCACTGATTCAACAAAACTATGTTCACAATTGTCTGTAATATACATACGTGCGAAAGCCGCGAACGTATTTTAATGTTTTTATATGTATGGCGCACGGCGCTTGTGTAACACGAGATGGTGCAAAGACGCGTATTCTCGAGAGACTGGAGAACATGGCTGGCTCGCGCGCGAACAGAGGCGAGGTTGTTGTTGCCACGTTCAGGTATGGATGTAGGTATGATGATTTTAGGTATGTCAGGAAGATGAGGATAGGTACAAAAAGGAAGTATCTGTCATCTGCGCCAACAGGTGTTCTTCTATGTATAGTATGTTGTCACAAAAGTGATATTTTGAAAGACACATTTAATATGTATTGTTAATTTTTTTTAGGTTAGATACAAAATTAATAAAATATGATATTTTTTTTTGGTATATTCTGTTCAATTTTATATATTTTATCTTGTTATTGCTTTGTATATTATATTAAATGATTTTCAAGACCATAATTGTTTTGGCTGACACTGAAAAATATATCATATATTTAAACAGGAATATTGTAAGTGACCCGTCTCAGAACAGGTTTTCCTATTGAGACGACGAAAAATTTGATTGTGATTTATGTATTTTTAAAAAATAAACATCGGGTTGCCAGCACTGAAAAAAAAAATACTAAATTGAATGCGTCAATTTTTCAAATGCCCTCAAGTTCGGAAAAGGTTGTTTTTCTTATCATTTTTATATGAAAAGAATGTAAACAATTGATTTCAATAATAAATGCATTCAGGGGTTGTCAACATTTGAATAAAAAAAGTATACACTAATGGAGTATAAAGTGGATTTATTTACTATTATATTCCAATATGTAGCCTAAAGTTATTTGCCACCACAAAGACCTCTTCAAAAATAATCGGTCCTATTAGTGTAAGAGCCCAGAGACTGCTTGATCTACTAAAATCATAGTATTGAGCCTGTTTTTTTTCTTTCCTTTTAGGTGAGAAGAGACTGGTGTGTGTAAATACAAGCATGTATTGTGCTTCCTGTTTTAAGTTAATGCAAACCTGTCGCTGCTTACCCCACATTGTGGGATGTTACACATAAATCAAGAGCTAGCGACTGACAAATTTACGTCATAGTATAAAGGCAGATTTATTCAAAGGATACCACAGCCGGTAACAACGATTTGATAATATGAACCCTAAGAAGTGGTGGCTTTCGGAGATAACAGCCTGCAAAGTATTAAAAATTGCTATTTTAACACGTCATCGTTAAAATAGCAATTTTCACCCCTCTTTTAGTTTCTTGCTGAAATTAACTAAAAAAACAGCATGGCCTATGAAGTGGATCAACCGGCTGATTTTTATATTATTATAATATTTTAATTATTACTTTTATTGATATTTAAAAAAAATCCGTTTCTACGCAAAAAATGTTGTACATGACATATTAGGTGATAAACAGATTTTTATCGTGTTTCATACATTAGGAGGTAATTTAACGTGAATTTTTGTGTACATCCGTATGCCCAGGGTATACAAGGGCCTATAAAGCTGTCTGTCTGGGGATTTCCATCAAGCAAAGTGTCTTGTCAATGGAAGGCGTGATTTCTAGTAGTTTACTAGTAAATATAAAAAAATACGCTTTATACTGTAAGGTTTTATACTATAACTAACGTGTTAAAAATAATTTTTCAACACTGCGAAGGCTGTTAACTCCGAAAGCCACTACTACTCACGCTCCATAGTATCCAATAATTGTTACCTGCTGTGGTATCCTTTTACAGAAAAAATCAGCCTTAATACTATGAAGTTAATTTGGAAGTCGCTAGCTTTTGGTCTATATGTTTTAGCAAACAAGTAGATGGCTACAAATCCGGATCCTGAATATAGTGGAGAGTTTAGTGTTGTCCACAATCCAATTATTTAATTTTATTTAAAAATAGCGCCGTGAAAAAGGATATTCGATGCAAATTGCTATAAGTTTGTGTATGTTTAAGTGTGTATAGCGTACATATGTACCACTCCCTATGCCGGCTCTCAGTTAACTCTCTTACTCCAAGTTACCCCACCTAACTAAAGTCAACCCTCCCCATGGTTACGTACGAGATAAAAGGTCACAGGTCGAAGATAATGCGGCTGCCGTCATTCGAGTAAACTTTGGCCATACCGGCTTCTCCTCATTAATAATAATATTTCATTTACTCACCCGAAAAAATGTATATTGACCGATAGCAACCTACTGTTTCCAACGACAAGATTTTTTTACCCCTCACTAGCCCAAGAGGAAATAGTGGGGAGTTATGATTTCGTAATTTTTAAGGGTATTTTTTTATTGCATATCATGCTGAGTATCATACTAAAATCATCCTGAGATGTGTGTGTGTGTGTGTGTGTGTGTGTGTGTGTGTGTGTGTGTGCGTGTGTGTGTGTGTGTGAGTGTGTGTGTGTGTGTGTGTGTGTGTGTGTGTGTGTGTGCTATGTGCTGTGTGCTATGTACGGCGTATTATTTTTCTTTATCGATTATAGACTAATGTACTCATTCAATTATTTTCAAATTTTACAAATTTGTCTATCTGATGCTCACTTAGAGTTCATTAGATTTTGAAGGATATCTGAGTAGTGCTTCTCATTTTTTTAACTATCAAATGTTTCAAAACGAATCGTTTTTAAAAAATTCCTATTTTGGTTATTAACAAACGAGAAATATATCTTAATTTTTTAATTATGTACTGTATAGGTATATTCTTATAGAAAAATAATAAGCATACCCCGGTTTTTGACATTTATCTTATATTTCTAAAAAACTATAAGATATGAGCAATATATATTTTTTTTAAATTAAAGATGAACAAAATATCTGGAAAAATATGCTCTGACGTTGCATCAAAAAAACTTTACAAAAAAAAACTTTTATTTCGCAATGGCGTTGAATGGAAAATGAATGTTTTTTAAGGTTTCTTTACTAAACCTGAAGCATTTATGCGACGTCACGACATATTTTTCAAGATATTTTTATCTTCTTTAATTTAAAAATATGTATTGCTCTACGCATTATAGTTTATTAAAAAATATAAGATAAACGTTGAAAATCGTGGTATGCCATAATTTTTCTACAAGATTTTATTCTGCACATTATCAATAAAGTTAAGGTTTATTTTTCTTTATTACTACCCAAACTATTTAAATTATTTTTTCAAAACGTTTTGATCAGAAATAATGATGGTATATCAAATTGAAATATAGGTTTTGGCAGCAGTCGCCCCCTTAAGTATATTTTGTAATTTTTCATATAATTGGAATTACACAGTTTTATGTTAATATTTTTATACATATTTTTCTCTAATTGAGGGCAGGAATTGACAGATAATATTGCAAAGAAAATTACTTTAAAAGCGGTCTAATCTTTCGAGACATACATACTTGTATTTTTCGTTGAAGCAAGGAATGAGAAGGCAAAAAATAAAAACGTAGATCATTGTAAATTCGACACGTTGTTGTGTAAATAAGGAGAATGGAATCGATTTGTTCTCTCTCCTTGCGACAGATGTCAGCAGTTTCGTTAGACTAAACTGAAATGATAATAATATATAAAAATAAAACAAAAATACTTTCTCGGAGAAAAATGAGTCGAGCGTGTCTAGAATGTTCATTTACACAGTACAAAACTGTGAAAATGTTGTAGTGTTTTTCAATTTTGACTCGGCATCGTCAAACTCGAGCGGTTGAACGAAAAACAATTTTACAGCTAAACAATATTTTTGACACGGCATGAAGCGATGTTGACAAAGAGTAAACAAAAGTTTAAAATAATGGACTTACCTAAAAAAAACTGTAGGTAGGTATTTCTAAGAAGACAACAAGAACTATTAACCTGCCTACCATTTATGCTCAGAAATCCTTTATTTATAGAACATGTAATACATTTAACGGGTTCAATGACATTGATTTGCTTCATAACAAATCAATGTCATTGATCATAAATAAATAATACCTTTTTAAAATTTAGAACTTCAATTACAAACTCTTTATTTCCTTTTCCGATTAATCAAGCTTAACTCATGCATTTTTTTCTTGTACAATGTTTAGTTTCAGTTTTTATGATTTGTTTTATTTTTTAATGTACATGAGCCAGGCAAAATGCATTTTTGTTTTATTTTATGTTAACTTTGTTGGCTAATTTTTTGGTTCTGTATGTTTACTGAAATATATAAAACGAAAAATAAATAACGAATAAAAGCATCCATATCGGTTAAGATCGTTCAGTTTGCTATAATTTTAACTGATAAGGCGTGGGTTTCAGGTTCAATTCTCGACAAAGTTACAGTTTTTTATTGTGTATTTCAATCAATAAATTATTATGTAAGTTTATGTATACTTTCTTACTTACTCAGTCTCTTCTTGAGTCCAGTATTGAACAAAGACCTGCCGCTTGGACTTCCACTTTCATATTCTCATGTCTTGTCATATTCTCACTCAAACATTTGTTCAGGTCGACATAAAATTCCTATATCTCTTCTTCTGATGAGGCTGATGTAGGTGCGTACATTTACATAATTATTTTGATCGAGTACCGTGTGTTTATTTTATATACGATTCTGTAAGGTTTGGTAATTTTAAGCTTAAGAAAGGACACCATTTTTAATGTACGCCAAACACACAAAAACCATAGGATGAAACCCATTAGTAGGTATGCAGTCTCAATATTAATCTCGTAAATAAGAAGGTAGTTGTAAACAGTAGGTTGGTACGCTTAAAAACTGTTTAACTATAAAATTCCATTATTCCAAAGTAGTAGAATATATCAAGAGACAACGACTGCCAGTCTTACGTCATAGTACAAAGGCAAAGGAAAAAGAAATTCGACTGCAGGCAACAACAATAAGTTAATATGAAAAGGAAATACTAGGAAATACAAACTGTAATTGACGATATAAATAAGAAAATTATTAACTTACCTACTGTATACCTATTAATGTTTGTAAACAGCTGTTGTATTTCTTAATATAATAAAAATAAAAATAAAAACCCTGTGTACTTGTGGCTTATGGAGGTAATAAATAGTCTTCTAATTGTTGAAAATTTCTATCTTAACTGATTATATGTGATTGTGGTGTATTAATCAATAAATACACTTGTATATTTAATACTTCTTTATTACAAACCGATATTTCTATAATATAATAAGTTAGTTATATATTGCACGCGTAAATTAATTATAATATCTTAGATTAATACCTACGGTATTCACTGCAATTCTTACGGAATGCGTACGGCAGCGTTAGTATGACCTCGGCTAATCCTTTGTTTCCCGAAGACATCCGACTTTCACCGACTCCGACTTATGCTGATTGTCCAATTTTTTTTATAACAAGAAAAATTTCTAACACCCTATGCGATATTACAATGCTTGTTTGCCTTTTTGAAGATGAAATTATCATATTTGTCACACGAAATATAAAAAAAAACGTTACGTTGTATTTAAACTAAACAGTTATTTAAAAACAACCCTCATCACCTCCATTTTCCACCTAGTCGTTCTTTATCTACCCTGTTGTATTCTGCATATTTTACATAAAAACACTTTTATGGAAAAATATAAAAAAAAAACAAACAAAAATTTTCTCTCGAGAATACTCTTGTAATGCGACACGTGGATACAAACAGCTATAGTTTCATTTTAACAATGTTTACTTTTGTATGTAGGAAATGTACCTACTTCCACCAATTTTCTTTTGTCAATTTTATTATTTCGCTAAATAGAAAGATAGGTCATACAACATACAAAAGACATTTAGATTCAAACTGTAGGTACTATGGTCGTTGGTAGTCAAACTGTTCATATTAGCTTAAAGTATCGTATTGTCTATAAATTCTATATACTTTTCATAAAACTCATAATGTAATCTGAAAAGCCAAATATACCTCAACTATTTATATCATAAACTATAGGTACGTACATTTTACATTTTGATAATCTGAATCAGAAGATTATTAGCTGTCAAATAAATTCCTGATCGATGTTTCTTTGCATTCCTCAATTATTTTATTCATCTGCGATTAATTTATTTATTTTAATTACACTTTTTATAACTTGTAAAATAACCGTCACCTCATCGGGCTAATTTACAGTTGGTTCATTTTATTTAATATTGCTCCATTTTTACTAAAAAAAACTGAATAATTATTGTGAGGTAGGTCATGGCCCGTCATGGCCCCTTACACCAGCAGTTTGCAAGTTGGATCTTTTACATAGATTTTTATTACTACTACAATATACTAGATGAAGTAGTTAGTAAATTTTGAATGAATGGAAGTGAGACATTTTTCCATGGGATTTTTTACGTTGGCAGACTACATCGTTTTTATATAGAGAATAACGAATAATATGAATTGTTTTCGGATTTATTATTCGAAAAAAAAAACACTTTTTTCATTAAGATTTAGAGAACAGTTATCTAGGAAGTGTTAAAATGTAAGGAACACTGAAATATGTTGCCAACCAAAATGTCAAACGCGCGATATTCCACAACTCACTTTTTGCACGGAGTAGGTACTACATCTAGTATATTAAAATAAAAATCTATGGTCTTTTATTGTAGAAATTGAGAAAGAAATGTGTCTATTTTTGTAATGAAATATTGTAAAAGGATCCAATGAAAAAGTATTAAATTAAATTATTCATAATTATTTGTAGTTTGAGTTTGCTACTGCTGTTGTTTGACTATTTTAAAAATTAAAATATTCCATTTTCTTCGTCTTGAACTATTTCATGTATAACTTTTTGAAACATATTTTGTTCCAATTTACAAAGTTCCTCTCAAAGGATCACAAACTGTAAACTCGCCGCCGCTAATATCTAATATTTAGTTGACCCTTACAAATAGTTCAAAGTATCCCTCGCGGAATATCTTCGTCTCCTGCTCGCCTTTTGAATAGTTTAGAATGCCCTCTGGAATGTTTTAGTCACAAAACTCATCTTCAAAACCAATAAAATGGGTAAAACTAAATTATATATGTAATGTATTCGATCTTCAAAATTCAGTGAACAATTTTCTAAATTCTTAACGATTTTGAAGAACACAAACTAAAATTTACTAAAACCTACAAAACTCCATACCTTTTTCTTAATACTATATTTTATCTTATTACATCACGGTTCAAAGACAATTAAACAAGTGGGTTGTGGCCAACGCTAAACTCCTCACTAAAAAGTCATTCTATAAAGTATTCAAATTTTGTATGGAAAATATTCAGCATTTTCATGATATGAGTTTATTTTTTTTTTAAATATTTTATTATGAAAATTTGATAATTCTTTAATGCCATTTTATGAAAGTAGTGCTTTTTTACCAATTTGAAAATAGAAATTTCAAATTTTAAGTTTCCTGAGCTTGGGGTCACTTTGAAATATTTGACAGTTAAAAAATGATAAGCACTATATATGTAGATATTATTCAAAATCTAATTTGGTCTAAGTGAGTATTAAATATACATACCTAATTGCAAAATTTGAAAAGAATCCAATTAGTGATTTAGTCTATAATCTATAAAGTAAAATAAACACGCCGCACATAGCACACACGCACACACTGATATATTGTGATGAAACGTTCAGAATACAATCTCAGCATGATACTAGTTGATAATCTCTAAAAAAAAAATACTTTTAAAAATTGCGAAATCATAACTCCCCACTATATGTTAGTGAGGATTGGGTTAGTGAGGATTAAAAATATATAAGACTAGAATGCTAGGCTTAAGTCTAAGAGATAGAATAGGAAATGAGGAATTCAGATGCCAGACAAAATTTGTCGATATCATGGATCGAGATGTAAAACTCGATGGGCGGGGCATGTTGCCAGACAGGTAATGGACAGACGGGACCCAGAGTTCTGAAATGGAGTCCATGAGACAAGAAAAGGGGAATAGCCGGCCTCATAAAAGGTGGGCCGATGATACTATCCCCGTCGCTGGATGGAGATGGTTCCAAAAAGCACAAAAAAGACGGACGGAAGTACTTAGAAGAGGCCTACATCCAACAGTGAAGAGATGGCTGAAGAATAATGAAGATATAAGAGTGAAAATGCGGAAACTTTGACACGAAATATAAGAAAAAAATTGAATTTTTATAATTGCGTTAAAAAAACCATGATCTGCCCTGTTACTTTTTCTTGATATGCCAATGATCCTTGTTCTTTAACAATATTATGTTCAGTGTTTCCAATCTACAGTAGTATAAGCAAAAGTTGCGGCTATTAACTTACTAAGGCAATCTTCTTCTTCTTCTTCGTCAGCCATCTCTCCACTGCTGGATGTAGGCCTCCTCCAATGAACTCCATCTCTCTCGGTCCTGTGCTTCCCCCAGCCAACCTCTTCCCGCAACCGGAATGATATCGTCCACCCATCTTTTTTGTGGTCACCCTACCGGTCTTTTATTTTCCCACGGTCTCCATTTTAGTATTCTGGGTGTCCACCTCTCGGTACCCTGTCTTGCAACATGCCCTGCCCACTGCCATTTCAACTTTGCAACACGGTCTGCTATGTCAACGACTTTTGTTTGGCGTCTTATTTCTTCATTTCTTATTTTATCCCGGAGGCTCACTCCTAACATTTGCCGTTCCATAGCTCGTTGCGTACATTTTAGTTTGTATATTGTGTTGGCAGTTAGTGTCATTGTTTCCAATCCATATGTTAGCACTGGGAGGATACATGTTTCAATAACATAGCTCGTTGCGTACATTTTAGTTTGTATATTGTGTTGGCAGTTAGTGTCATTGTTTCCAATCTATATGTTTCCACTGGGAGGATACATGTTTCAAAGACCTTTCTTTTCAAATTCATTGGAATGTCTTTGTTTTTCAGGATGTGACCGAGTTTACCGAAGGCCGCCCAACCTATGATAAAAGAACTCCATAATGCTTCATTGGAGGTAGGCCTAGAGATGAACATTTCGAAAACTAAAATCCTGAGCCCTTCCAACATAAATATGAAAATTAATAACAACACAGTTGAAGCCGTTGAAGACAACATATACCTGGGGCACAAAATAAAACTGGGAAAAGAAAATCAATTAGCAGAGATACCCAGACGAATTGGACTAGGTTGGGCGGCCTTCGGTAAACTAAGGCAATATCACTTTTTATTTATCAAAATTTACTGAAGTTATCACGACTGAGTTATTCGTAACCGGTCGTATCGAATAACTCATTCGTAGTTTTAACCAATTGAATTGAAAGTAATAAATTGAATTATTTAAAATGTGTTTCAAAGCTAACCTCGAAATTTATCCAATTTTGATCCAACGATAAATTTAGGAATCAAATATAGAACTTCGGAATAGAAGCCTAACGACTCAATATAACAACTACACAACGATGTTTAAAGTTGTTATATTTGAAGTTGAAATGTATCGATTAACATTCGTTATCAGAAATCTGAGGTCTACGTTTAATTGTCTAAAAGTTGATGTTGTTGATAAAGTATTTCGCTTTCAATAGATGTTTGAAATTAACGTTGAAAATTTTGAGGTTTCTTTCGTTTCCATAATGACTTGGTTGACTGCCAAAACTTTGATCTATTGTTTCTTTAATATTTAACTTCAAGAATAGCTATCAAACTGTTCGGTGCCACTTCCTTTAACTAAATGATTGAAAACACGATATATTAAAACCGCCAAATGCAATATTCAGTTCCATGTTATTAAGGGTAACTCTGGCCAGCTCATTAAAATAGTTTAAATCTGATACCTATAAATTATTGGAAATTCAATGTATTTATTTCACTTGTATTTACAACTCAGATTTATAATTAAAAAAAAACCGACTTGAAATGAAAATTCTTTAAGTTTAACTGCAATTTTAACTGTGGTTTAAGTTGCACTATTTAAGAGTAAAAATAGAAGGAGTGGATAATTTAATTGTTAGACGAGCATTCGTTCAAATAAGTTTTTGCACATGGTTAGGTTCAACCTAATTGAACAAATTATGGAGGTAGGTGTTTAGCTTATATTTTTCATAAGATGTACTTACAATTATTTTATTGAAAAGATGCAAATTTGCGTTAAATAATTATTTTTATTTTATTATTTAAGAAACACTCACAGAGAAATTGACATGTAAGGTCAACTCTCCAATAATTACGAGTGCCTGCAGCATTAAAATACCTATGATAAGGTTGTAGGAGGAGAAAAAGGGGATAAATTCAAGGACCACAGTTGATTCTAGGATTGCTCTTGTAAATATATTATTATATCTTTAATCAATTGCTTAAATTTTGCATACTTTAAATTAAAGATGTCCAAGTCAGTCAAAAATCTATTGTAGTTATCACAAATCCTACGGATTATTTCATTCTTGCCAAGGTTTGCACGAAATTGTGAAATTGAAAATATATTATGTTGTCTACTATTAAACGATTGTACTCTAAAATTAATTAGTTCAAGTAAGTCAGGACAGTCTATTAAATTATGTAAGATTTTGTACAGAAAGAAAATAAGAAATAATATTCACCTATGATTTGGATAGAAATCTTTTCTTATTTTTAAATAATTATGATTAAACAGCTACATACCTCCATAATGTTTTATATAGATTATACTTTACTATTACTGCACTGCACTATACTATAGGTACTGTACGATACTATACCAAACTATAGAGAGTCAAATCACAACCTGATTACTTATATCAAAATGAAAGAAGTTTACTATGTACAATAGCTTTATTGTTCACAAACTTACAATAATTAAATCGAAATTTAATTTGAATTATACGATCGTTGATGTTAAAAGCTAGTTCGTATAAACGTCAATTGCATTTTACACTAGCGTCTACAATCCGCATTTACCATTCCGCATTCTGTTTCCGGTTGGCTCTCTGATTGGTTGAGATCTCGTAGTATGGAGTCAAATGAGCTGTGAAATTGTATATTAAATACGAAAAATTAAATAAAAAATGTAAATTTATAATAGAACAAACTAAACCTAACCTAAAAATGCAGAAAAGATGAGCTGGCACTAGACGCTACTCATTTTACTATAAAGGAGATCGAATGGATATTGGTAGATCTGGCGACGGGTTCTGATCGACCTGAGGAACAAGGGATGTGCACGTCTTTTAGTCATATGGGATTACAACAAATTCATATCGAAAAAGTAAAAAAACCAAATATACGAAATATTGAAACATACGCAGTTTAATACAAGATCAAAAAATAATTTTAGAAATGACGTAACTTGATCTAATAGTGAACGTCAAGGATTTTCGTGCAAAAAGAAAACAATATCAAAATTTTTTAATGAATTCCTACGTGAGTTTTTGTTAAGATTTTTTTTTGACCCCACATAGCAGCAGTTTGCGGTCTGGAGTTGATTTTTAAAAATGTGGTGATGTTGTAATTTTGTTGTTAGATCAATTAATTTATCTCTATTATATCTTAATATATATTTTATTTCAAAATAATCCTTAATTCGATATTTGATGTCGTCGTAAAGGTGAAATTATTATCGGGCGAATCCTTCAAGGGGTGTAAAAGTGTAAAGGTTCCGTGTCGCTAACATAATATGAAAATAAAGACCCTTTAATTACCACTTATATTGCTCTCGTGGTCGTTATCAAAAATGGACGTCACAAATTACAGAGAAGGTTTTTTTTTCTGCACCGTGGGCTCCGAGGGTTGACACATCATTTCAATTTGATTATCCCTAGCATATTGGAGAGCAAAATCTCTAATTGACAACAAAGCGCAAGAGAGTGTCAATAGTCTGGATTTGTATGTGTACCTTTCCATTGTCTCTGTCTTCAATAAATATAGTATTTAATTTATTTTTTTATATACATTTATTATTGTTGTCAAACCTCTTTATGTAAAATGTCATGTTTATTATAAATAAATAAATTAATAAAATTTGGGGGTGTCGAATCCTGTGACGGCGACATGTTCCGTACGACAATTACTCGCGTTTCTTTCTTCAGGAATATAATATATTCATCTATGATTTGGATAGAAATCCTTTCTTATTTTTAGATATTTATTATTATTATTGAAATTGATAGTGTAAGTTATTTTAATTTTTCAGAATAAATCTAAAAAAGCAAAAATGAAAGTGATTTTAAGAATGTAGGAATATTTAAAATTAACGTAAACTTTTATTCAAGAAATAACTGATAATGTTAGTCCAGTGTATTATCTTTATATATATAATTCTTCTGTACGTGTGTATGTCACTGAACTCTTCCCAAACGGCTGAACCGACTTTGATGAAATTTTTTGTGTGTGTTCGTGTGAGTCCCTGAATGGTTTAAATTCCCCAAGTGGAATTTTACACATTAATATAGTAAAAGTAAAATAAAAAACATGATTTTTTATGACTATAAATTTTAATAGGTGGCGCTAATGTCGAATTAGCAATGTTTAGTTTTTTCCATCTAACAACACTAAGAAATCTGACCATATATGCTGTATTGAAATTATATACGAAATGACAATCAATCTAACCTCAAAGTGTTTAGCGGCTCATCGAACAAGAAAATGTAAGTTTTCTCAGCGAATAATAACATCCATATGATTCAAATATATGTAACATATATTTTTTTGTTTAACAAATAGTTCGGACAGGACAACGTCTGTCGGGTCCGCTAGTTAGGTATATAAATTGTTATTTATTTGTGTCAAGTATATTTTCAATATTTTTTTTTTCAATTATTTTGGAAATCAGTTTTATTTTACTGTAGATATTATTTTTTTTAAACACATGTGTTATACAACAGTAATATTTTGTCATACGTACTAGTCGCATGTTACACATGAGATCAAACTGTCGATAGCGATTATATGTTTAGTTGAAGAATAAGTCCCAAACTATAAACCCATAAATCCAAATAATTGAATATTTTAAGATATTTTGTTTTCTATACAACACATGTAGGTATGTATGTCAAGATAGGATAGTATGGAGGTCAGTTTTTTTTTCCTTTTTATGTGATAAAAAATTAGCTTAAAATTGCTTTTGATACTCCTAAACATACTTATATGAATCTTTATTTTAGTGGCACGAGTAAAATTTGCAATACCTATATATTTTTGTATAACATAATAAAAGTCAATAAGGGTTATAAAATATTTCTTTAGTGTAAGAAGCTAATACATTAATTTAATTATTAAATTTGTAAAGTTTGGTTGTAGATCACGTCCAAAGAAAAAGTAAGAAAGGTATAATTAAGTCAATTAATTAGGGTTCTTTTAATATTATTCATGAATGAGTCTTTGATTATAATCAAGTATTCTTTCCTGGTTTTAAAGTAGGTTTATAGGTCTGGAGATGAATCTACGTATTGCAGGTTAGTAAAAATGTGATTTTTATAAATACATATAGGCAGACATTGGATTTTTTTCCTGTCAAATAATATTGTCAAATAATATTTTTTTTGACAAACTTTTTAACATCTCAATAGAGACGAAGTGATAAGGACTGATGCTTTCATTGTTTACAAATTAACCAACTTCTCGATAGATGGCGTTACAAAAAAGGTATATTCGTTACTTCATAGTAATAATGTGCTATTTTCGCAGACAATCTGTTACACATATTAAAATATATAGAACTTTCAAAAATTGCATTGATAAGGGAACTCAATAAAATGGTATTTTTATTGACAATAACATCTCAATTCTCTCAAGACGAAGTTGGGATATCATTAGTGTCCGACCGAAGGTCAGATTTTGGCCGAAGCCGAAGCCGATTGTTCGGCCAGAGCCGTAACCTTCAGCCGAAGCCGAAGGTTTGATTTTACTAAAAAAATCGATTAAAATAATAAATAATCTGCTTCAATTAAAATAATAAATAAAAAAACGATCAAAATAATAAATAATAACAGTCGGCACGCGAAACTGGGCCTGCCGAATCTATACACCCGCTACACATGTCATGTCCGCGCATGTTTTTACAAGTTTTAACTGTTTTTAGCGGCTGACAAAAAGCTTCGGCTTCGGCCGAAAATTCGGAAAAAGTTATTTTTGGTCGAAGCCGATGCCGAAGGTGTTTTTTTGGCCGAAGGTGGCCGAAGCCGAAGCCGAAGCTTCGGTCGGACACTAGATATCATAGAAGAACCAGGAACTCAGGCACCTACAGGGCTTACGAGCTGCCATCGGCTGGTTTACGTGATCACTTTATGTGCTTGCGCAACGTTCACCAACTATGCCTTTATTGAGTTCCCTTATCAATGTAATTTTTTTTTTAATTACATTGATGAGCTAACTCAATAAAGGCATAATTGTTGAACGTTGCGCAAGCGCATTAAGTGATTACGTAAACCAGCCGATAACAGGTCGTAAACCCTGTAGGTGCCTGAGTTCCTGGTTCTTCTATGATATCCCAACTTCGTCACTTTTGAGATGTTATTGTCAATAAAAATATTATTTGACTCCCGACAGGGAAAAAAATCCAATGTTTGCGTATATGCAATTAAAAATATATTCGATTTCAATAATAGGGCATAATTGTTGAACGTTGCGCAAGCGCATAAAGTGATCACGTAAACAAGCCGATGACAGATCGTAAGCCCCGTATTTGCCTTGAGTTCCAAGTTTTTCTATACTATTCCAACTTCGTCTCTATTGAGATGTTAAAAAGCTTGTCAAAAAAATTGAATAAATATTATTATTTCTCCAGTGGAACATTTGATATAATTCAATCAACCGTATTTACTCATCACAGCGAACAAATTAGATTGTCTTCGATTAGTTCTAAGAAAAATATATTTATATTGATCATTTCGTGGTTTGTCTACCAACAGACGTTATTTCTGAGTCAAAAGACATAATTTGATGGGTCCATAAATTAATATTTTGTTATTGGTATTTCTTATGTTTCTGTCAACATTGAGTAAGTTCGTTTCGTAATTTTAATTTTGTATTTATTTAAGTTTCAGTCCATACGGAGATTATAAATAATACAATCCCAAAATCATTTGCTAGATATAGCCACAGCATCATCAGAGACTATAGCTTTACAAAAGCTTCTGTTATTGATAAATGTGTGAATAAATTAAGTGTAGGTACTAAATGAAATAAACCAAAAAAAACCGCTTACACCTGTACATAAATTATTTAAATAAATAAATAATAAATTAATTAAATGTAGGTACGAAATTAAATGTTATAATAATTTTAAACACTTTATTGCACCCTGTCCAAGTGGAGAATTTATTGCCATATGGTAATTTCTTCGAACTAACCGGTGTTTCCAGCTCAGAGAAGCTTCTTCTCCGCTGGGGATCGAACCCAGGACGCTTGCACGGCTTACCAACTATGCCACGGCGCTCGGCATGTAGATAGTAAATTAAATCTAGGTACCTACCTACTAAATTAAATTTAGGTATTAAATTAAATGTAGTAACGAAATCAAATGTAGGTAGGTACTAAATTAAATGAAGGTACGAAATAAAATGTAGGTACCTACTAAATTAAATGTAGGTACCTACTAAATTAAATGTAGGTACCTACTAAATTAAATATAGGTACCTACTAAATTAAATGTAGGTACCTACTAAATTAAATGTAGGTACCTACTAAATTAAATCTAGGTAGCTACTAAATTAAATGAAGTTACGAAATAAAATGTAGGTACCTACTAAATTAAATGTAGGTAGCTACTAAATTAAATGAAGGAACGAAATAAAATGTAGGTACCTACTAAATTAAATGTAGGTAGCTACTAAATTAAATGAAGGTACGAAATAAAATGTAGGTACCTACTAAATTAAATGTAGGTACCTACTTAATTAAATGTAGGTAGCTACTAAATAAAATGTAGGTACCTACTAAATTAAATGTAGGTACCTACTAAATTAAATGTAGGTACCTACTAAATTAAATGAAGGTACGAAATAAAATGTAGGTACCTACTAAATTAAATTTAGGTACGAAATAAAAATTGTACGTACTAAATTAAATGTAGGTACTAAATTAAGTGTAAGTTGGAAATAAAATGTTGGTACTAAATAAAATGAAGATACGAAATAAAATATCGGTAGGTACTATTTTAAATGTAGGTACCTACCTACTTAATTAAATGTAGATACTAAATAAAATTTAGCTACAAAATTAATTAAGGAACTAAATAAAATTTAGGTACGATATAAAAAATGTACGTCCTAAATTAAATGTAGGTACTAAATTAAATGTGTAAAAGTTTGCTTCTCCCGACACATGACTTTTCTATGTGGGAGAGGCTAACGCTATTTTTTGTTATCGTTGTAAATATTTGTTATCGTTGTAAATATTTATTATCGTTGTAAATATTTATTAAATAAATAAATAGTACTCACCCTTGTTTCCCAATTGTTGAAGGTAGAAGTTATACAAAAGTAAAAAATAATTACAATATAAAAGCATTAACCAAAAAATAGCAGATTTTTAACAAGACGTAACATTTTTTAATATAGTAGGAGGATGGGCACGATAGAAGAATGGATAAATCAAAGAATACTTAGATAGTTATAAGCTATTTGGATAGAAAATATCATCAGACTATTTTGAAAATATCAAAACAAAAGCTCGTATCGTGCTTCATTGGAATCCCGAATGCAGAAGACTTCCAGACAGACTCCCAAAAAGATAACGAGCCAGCTGGGAGACAAATACAGCATCTATATAAGAGAATTAAAAAAACTGTCAAGCTGCTAGAACCTCTTATATCATTGGACAGTTCCGCAACTCTGCTGCTTGAATTTTGAACGAGTAAATGCTGTTAGAAGTTCATTACTATAGAATTGAGTGTGTAGGAAACTTTTTTATTTATTGACAAACTATTTCAAAACATAAACTCGTTTTGAATTATACTGACTGTAGGTATTCATTGTCACTTAATTACACGCTGAAAGCAATTTTCAATGTTTACCTTTTCAAATTAGAGGAACGATGTTTTAGAAAACGTATTTTTATTCAAAAACAAACATTATTTGGAAAAGTAAGTAAGAAAGTACCTACCTACTTATGACAACAAAAAGTTTGATTAATAAATTACCTTTACTCTATATACGAAGCTGAAGTTTGCAACAGTAACTTTAGCGATTACCTTTACAGATTTTTTTTGAATAGCTAAAATAAATGTACCTAACTTCTATTTATTTAATATAAAAATTCAAGGAGATAAGAAAATAATTATCATTTATAAAAAATCAATGAAATTTATTGTTTGGTGGCAGAGCAGCTATTTCACTGGATTAGCAGTCGAGGCGAGATTCGAACCCAGTGGACCGATTTCGTGCACCGACATATTTTTACGTAGGTACCTAACAAAAAGATTTTTTTCTTAAGGAATGTATACGATTTATATAATGTTCTTGTAACAAGAATATATTCATTTTTTCTATAGTAAAAAATATTTGAAAAGATAGTGGTATATAAAAGAAAACGAATTGGTTGTATATAACGCTATACTCCCAACTACCATGTCATTCCACAAACTATTCAAATTTTGTATGGAAACTTTTCAGCATTTTCATGAAATAAGTTTGATAAATTATTGTTGTGGCTATTTTTTTATAAACAACTATAGTCAGTTTAGACCCGATGTAATATTACATAATTTTAAATTGTTCTACATTTGAAATTCCAATAAAATGGGGGGGGCGGATTCAAATATATTGCTAAGGGCGCAAAAACACGTTTATTCGGCCCTGGGAGGACTGTATATTTATCGAGACTTATGAAGAAGATACCTTTGTTCTCAATAATATTGTCACAGGCTATGCGTTGAATTGATGCTTTAATGTGCGCATGTGTGAATGTCGGGAAAAGAACGAAAGGATATGAATATGGGACTGACCAATTAAGGCTTCCGTTCACCTTTGCACTGATATTTTTACGTAACGAAACCGAGGCGTCGTCAACAACGAGCGAATTTGTATGCAATTGTGCGTTACACCAACACAAGCGACAGCCAAAGACGACAGACCGATTAGCCTTCAAGGTTGGATAGGCGAGGTAAATGGTAGGGAGGGGTATGGAGAGAAGGGTAGTTCGTACCATTGCGCTGATCATGGAGTCATTGTTCTGTGGCGCTGATAAATGGTGAATTGAATTTATTATTTTGGCGCGTAAATTCGAAGTACTGAAACAATACCGAACAAATAAGAATCACTGATCAGGTATCCTTCAAAATCTAATGGGTTCTAAGTGAATATTAGATATACAAATTTGCAAAATTGAATAGGATCAAATGAGTATTTTAGTCTATAATCGTTACAATAGAATAAATACGCTGTACATAGCACATAGTAAGTACCTACATTATAAATATCACATAGTACCTACATAGCACACACACATAGATACATTATGATGAAACTTTCAGAATACAATCTCAGCATTATACTATGTAGTTCTTGAGTCACGTATAAGTGTATTTTCTCACTTAGAAAGTGTAGGTATTTCCCAAAATTTCAAGATATACTTTTCTCTATGTTCTTTGTGTTTATTAAATACATATCAGTCCATATAGGTATATTTGTAACAAGGAAAATGGGTCATTAAATAATAATATGTAAAAAATTCTGGGTTCCTACTTATTAGAATTCTGGGTTCCTACTTATTAGAATAGACGCACAGTAAATGATATGATGCTTCTGTACAACGTTATAAATAATAATATCGACTGCCCCTGAATATTCGATATCATTTTATTTAATATTCCTACTCACAGAACTAGACATACACATTTATTCCACCTTCCAATTCAGCGCACCAATTACGCACAAAATATGGCAATTCATAGAATGTGCGATACATACAATAACAGATTTCAAGAGTTTGACATCTTCCACCTCAGCTCCACAACATTCAAATACTCTATACAAAAGAAGATCAATAACCGCTTATTATAGGAACCCTTGACGGCATTATTTATTTTCTTTTTTTTCCTTTTAGTTGAATATTATGTTTTGAATCAATGTAAACTTGAAATGTTGCTCTTACCTACATACCAACCTATGATCATATTTTATGATTTTTTGCAAACTAATTGTATTATTTTATATTAATCATAACGACAAAATGTAATAGGCCTTAATACTTGATGTTACTATTGTATTGTACTATATCTTAACGCTTTTTTTTGTCCAAATTTAACCTAAATAAATAAATTAGGCGACTCATTAAGCGTAGTGTTCAAGTAGATCATAACATTTGATACAAAATTTAAGGCAATCATTCTCTTTGTCTTTATTAAATTTAATACATATCAGTCTATATAGATATATTTGTAAGAAGAAAAATGGGCAATAAAATAATGATAATATGTAAAAAATTCTGGGTTCCTACTTATTAGGCGACTTATTAAGCGTAGTATTCAAGTAGATCATAACATTTAATACAAAATTTAAGGAAATCATTCTCTTCTTAGGTGGCAATAATAGGTAGATAGGTAGGTACCTACCTACGTACTTCGTTACACAGGTCTAACTCATCATCAATATAAACACAAACATTCCATGGATTAACATGAGTTTTACAACGCCGTTATTATTTCTCTACGCAAATTTCCGTCTACATAAATAATAAATACATCTCTAAGAATTATATTTAATGTTGACTTCTTTATTAGTGTATTAGTAAACACAATACCTACCATAAAAATATTTATTTGAAAATCGAATATTTTTTAAAAGTTGCATTAAATGCAAACATTAGATTTTTTTCCCTATTGGGAGTGAAATGACATTATTTTGACAAATTTTGAACATCTCAATAGATCGAATATTTTTATAATTGCATATGCGCAAACATTGGATTTTTTTCCCTGTCGGGAGTCAAAGATATTTTTTAACAGATTTTTTAATTATCTCAATAGAGACGAAGTTGGAATATTTATTGTAGGAGAACCGGGAAATCAAGGCACCTACAGGGCTTACGACCTGTCATCGGCTGGTTTACGTGATCACTTTATGCGCTTGCGCAACGTTCACCAATTATGCCTTTTTTAATGAGATCCCTATCAATTCAATTTTGAAAGTTCTATATATTGTAATACTGAAATTCTTTTCGCTTGAAAATAAGGAATTTTTACTACAGCCATCTATGGGTGCCTCAGATATAAGAATAGTAGCTTTCATTATTTACAAAAAAAACAATTCTCTCAATAGATGGCGTTACAACAAAATAAATAAAAAATAATAAGATTGTTGTTCACAATTTCACCCATAGATGGCTGTAGTAAAAATTCCTTATTTTCAATCGAAAAGAATTTCAGTATTACAATATATAGAACTTTCAAAATTGAATTGATAGGGATCTCATTAAAAAAGGCATAATTGGTGAACGTTGCGCAAGCGCATAAAGTGATCACGTAAACCAGCCGATGACAGGTCGTAAGCCCTGTAGGTGCCTTGATTTCCCGGTTCTCCTACAATAAATATTCCAACTTCGTCTCTATTGAGATAATTAAAAAATCTGTTAAAAAATCTCAATAGATACTTAGTTGGAATATTATAGATGAACCAGGAACTCGAGGCACCTACGACCTGTCACCGGCTGGTTTACGTGATCACTTTATGCGCTTTCCCAACGTTCACCAATTATGCTTTCTTATTGAGTTCCCTTATCCATTGTTCCCTTATAATTCTACAAGGACATCTGGGAGAAAGTAGGAAGTTGGTCAAGCCAAGGCTACGATAGGAGGATTAAGTTGAAAATGACGCAACCCAGCTGCTACGAAAATAGCATTGGAGCACAGCAGTGGAGGTTAGGAAGAGTTGGAGGCGAGGGTCGATGGAGGTATGTAAGGCCATCGAAGAAGAAGAAGAATATTATTTATTATAATTGGTATTGAAATTGAACCCTATTATGTGCGGTTATAAAATGAAGTTTATTCAACCATCTCATTATAGAAACATCAAAGTAATCAATTCCATTGTCCAATTAGGTATGTAAGATGTTTCATTCTTTAGTAACAACCCTCCTCGGTCTATCGTGATCATCCCTTCAAATAACTTTTACCCTATCGCTAGTTATACCTACTACACACATTATAACAATATCCTGTATTGGAAAATTAGATGACGCTGCAAAGTTAAATCATAAATTTGATCATGTTTTGCGAATACACGCTTGAGAAAATTTTGGGTCTAATGTACGCTGAATAGAAAACTGAGTATAAAAAAGGTAATTCTATGTAGCTACTTTTTGAAAACATCAATGAAGATTGATTCATTTGAAAAAAAAAATGGTACACATCCTCATTTACTTCATGATTTACATTTTTTTCGAAAAACAGCCTCGTCAACCTTTTTTGGCTTCGGTTAGTATCTGACCCCTGAACCAAAACTTTCAGGTTTGATTTCCGGTGAAAACCCTGTTTGTCATAGTGTTTTCAGTCTAAATGTGTGAGAGAAAATAATATCCTTTAAGTTGCTTGAGAAGCAATAGTTACTAATTCAAATAAAAACATTCTATTCATAAGCGAAACCGGCAATCTTCGCATTGCCTGTATATATGTATGTACAAGCGGAACTTGTACATATATAAAGCTTATTGCTTGTATATATGTATTGCTTATTGTATTGCAGCGTATTGCTTGTATATTATGTACAAGCGAAACCCGTCAAACTTCATATTGCATGTCTAATTAAAAATGGTCCATTCAGTGCCTTACGTCCCTTCATTTCCTTCAGTCCCTTCAATGCTTCCCGTCTTTTCCATCCACTCGGGTCTTTTAGTACCTCCCGTCCCTTCAGACCCCTCCGTATCTCCCGTTCCTTTAGGAATTTCAGTACTTGGTGAGAGCATAATATTCGCATTTTAAGTTTGGAATATCAAGAATATTTCTCAATATTTTGTACCTATTATGAATATCATATCACCATAGGCAGAAGTTTCAAAAGTAGGACAAGACAACTTTGTGGTATGAACGGTTATAGGTAATATAATATGAACGAATGGTGAAAAATGACTTCCGGGTGAAAGCGACCATCCACCGGAAGTGATGTGAGAGCATGGACATAGAAGTTAAACGAAGCGATTGTACATACTTTGGTACTAAAGAAGTTTAAAGTAAATTGTCGTATCTGCTAAGTTCAAAAGAAATTGGCTTTGGGAATAAAGAACATTATTGTGAAATGATGTTTTAAAAAATATAAGTTTACATATATATTTATTTATTTATCATATGGTACTAGTGAATCAAATGTTTAAAGTCAAAATTAAGTGAGTAAGTAAATAAAGTTTACATATTTATTTAATTACTCATTTTAGAGGTTGATTTAATGTTTACAGGTTAATTGAAAATTGGTCGTTTTTCTCACTTACCATTGAAAGACTATTTTTCAATATACTAGAGCTAAAGTGTGTAGTATTCTAAAATATATCTTATGGAATATTAGCAAGTTTGTTCTTTCAGCGAAGGATTTATTAATCAGTTACAGTTTACTCTTGAAACTAAAAATCCGAATCCAATTCAATCTATGCTCTGAAATTATCTACCTTTCGCCTGTGTACTTTCAAATTACTATTACCTTCTCCAATACAATAGTAGGTTATTTGCGAAAAATCTAAAATGGAATCGGACCAGAAAATAAATAGCATAGCCGCAGGTATGATACAAAATAATTACTAATTAAAGTAGAAAGATGTAATACGATCAAAAAGATAAAAAAAAAACAATTTAATTGCTATATTATATGGAGTTGAACGGAATGAATACGAACACGATAATTAATTTTTAACATGACTAGGTGAGCTTTGTGATAAAACATGAACAAATTTGATAAGAATTCTGTTCGATTTTTTTTGTAATCATCTTAAAAATTGCATATATGATCAACTTAAATATATAAGGTATTACCATAGACTATTTCAGTTCAAAACTGACAATTTTACATAGTAAAATTGCTATAACAGCAAATTTCCGATACTGAGCGCAGGTATAAAATTATTCGTATAAAATTTATTGTCAAGGGATTTGTTCTGCAACAGTGCAGATAGTCGTTGGATGCTATAACTAAATTTGTATCAATATGACAAATATCGTAAAGTACGTTATTTAGTGATGTGCAAATTCACAAGGTAAGATCAGGTGGTCTTGGTCTTGTATACACATGTTTGGTTTTGCAAAAACATTCTTGAACTTTGTCTTACAAATTCTAGAAAATTTTACCAGTAATATAAAAAAAAACAATATTTTACTTGAAAAAGTCAGAAATTACAATGGAACATCTTCTTTCCACAGCTGAATGTACCACTCTTCTCTATCTTGGGAGTCCTTGTAACTCAAGGGGCCGCCCATACCAAAACTTTACAGTATTGACAATAATAAGTATAAAATAAGTACTTTTTTTATCTAATGGCAATTTTTTTTAATGGCAATATTGAAGTAAGCAAATGACCCTGAAGTTAGAGATGGGCTCAATTCAGACAAATATTATTTTAAAATTGAATCTTTTTCAATTTACAAATATGATAAATGAAATGAACAAGCATACATCTTTTTCAATTTACAATTATGATAAATGAATAACAATTTACAATTATGCTAAAGCATATTATAATAAATGTAATTTTCTACAAAAAATGTCTCATATATTTAACTTTGGTTATTAAATAATTAGGATCATTCATCTGCATATAAGTAAAGTAGACCTCGTAAGATTGTCGTTCTGGTTTTACACGTGTTTGTGCACGACTAAATTCATGTCAGTCTGCCTGTCCATGCATTCGTTTTAAACCTTACTATGTCAAAATCAGCAATTTTACAGTAGAGCAAAAAAATTCATCATTTATTGTTTGACACATTAATGTATGATAAGACAATGAATATTACATACTAAATTATAATTGATATTTTTTTTTCTGAAATTAATTATATGTCATTGTCGTGTTTACAACTTGATAGTTTATTAATTTAAATGTTTTTTTTAAATACAAAAATTATTAGTATCATATCTTCATGATTTATAATATGATAAATTATTTTTGATTTATTTCTCCTGGCGGAAATCAGATGTTATGGTGGTCTTAGCAACTTTAAATGATTTACAGAAAAGGGGATATATATTAAAAAATGCATATTTTTTTAGATACCTAACTTTATTAAAAAAATCCATCAGTTCTATATTTTTCAAATTAGTGACTTGTTTACATTTTCTTTATACTTTATTTTGTAATGCCTTGATTTTCTTTTTTCGATTTTTATCAAGTATGTGTGAACGAAACAGCTCTCTCTTTAAAAGTATTTTTCTTGGAGTGTCCTGCATAGAAATAGAATTTTCAGGCAATGTTGGATTTGATGATGAACAACTAGGTACCGAAGGTTCAAGAAGGATGGGTGAAGTTATCTGAAAAAAAAAGATTCAATGTAATAAAGAATGTCCGCAAGTGTGTTAGTTATAAAATTTACTGACGTATATCAAAATAATGATTCAATAAGTATATAGGTAAGGATATTTAAAAACTTGTAGGTATATAAAATTTACAAAAAAGTCCGAAACAGAACAAATAAGTAATATTTAATAAACACAAAATATGATAAGTAGGTACTAAGTGAGAAAAAAACTATCAACTTACTTCAGGACAAACAGTATCTAATTGAGAGAAAATTACAACATTATTCATAATTTTTCTTTTATAACCACTTCGGTCAATTTCATCATCTCTGAAATGCTTTGAACAAATGACTGTGCTTGAAGATGGTTGCCAATTTGGAGGACGATTGACAGCGGCAATTCACAAAGCACTAAGGTCTGGATTTTTTGAAAATCTGTAAAAAATACACTTGTTTTTCACGTCCATTTACACAAATAAATTAAAAACATTATAAATATAAAATAAAAACATTAACAATATTGTGTTATACTTAAAGATGTAAGATAAAATAAAATTAATAAATAAAGTGCGTATAATTATTATTTTCATCATATGAAATTCCGTTTCACAAAAAATATAAAATAATAACGCCAGTAACTTGTAGGTATTCATTTTGTCAGTGCCAACATATTCTAAATTGTCTATTTTCATAATTTAACTGCAGTACTATGTTGCACTATTGTATTGTTGTTATTTTTGTATGTTAATGTGGATTTAAATAAATAAACAAATAAAATTTTGAATTTGCAGAAAAATTATTGGAAAATACATACATACATACCATCACGCCATGTCCCTTACGGGGTAAGCAGAGAGAACCGAGCGCCATACTTCTCTATTTTTGCACACATTTCTGGCTTCCTTTACATCCATGCATCGTCTCATACATGCTCGTCGATTGTTCAAACTTTTTATGTTTCCTTCTTTCAAAATATCATTCACATGGTCATGCCATCCCTTTCTGGGGCGACCTCTGCTATTCACTCCATCTCTAGCACCCATGTATATTTTTTTGGTCAGTCGTTCATCGTTCATTCTTTCTATATGTCCAAACCACCTTAAAGCATTCACTTTCATTTTACATAAAATATCCTTCTTTAACTTGCATTCTCTCCTTATGTCCTCATTTTTTATTCTATCATATATCGTTCTATTACATACTCTTCTTAGTGATCTCATTTCTACAGCATTTATTCTACTTTCATGTGTTCTTTGCCAGGTCCATGTTTCACTTGCATACGTCAAAGTAGGCACCACAATTGCATTGTGTATTGCAATTTTGGCTTCCTTTGAGATGCTTGGGTCGGACATTACTGGTCTAAGTGCTCCGTTTATTCTATTCCCTGCCATAACTCTTCTTTCAATATCTTTATCGGGTCTTCCATTCCGTTCAAAATTTGGAAAATAAATATTGAAAATAGATTGAAAAAATTCATGTCCAATGCCCAACTCTACGTTCGAATGAAATATGGCGGAAATATGTGATGTGATTGATATGCTCAATTATCTCAATAATTAATAAAATATTAATTTGGTGACAATATAAAAACATTACAAATATGTGACAAAATGATTGAAAAAGCATTTACAGTGAATACAAATTATGTTTAATCTCAAATTGTGCCGGAAACATATTACTTTATAATGGCGGTCGTATCCTCAATTTATAAAACCAATGAAATAAAAACATAAGTAAAATTTTAAGAAACTATTACAAATAATTATATCGTTCTTAATATTAAATCATTAAGAACGAATTATTCAAAAAAATAACTATACAATTAAAATATAACCGTGGCCAGTTGGACACGCAATATTACGTTAAATATAGTAGGTTATTTTCAATACTTACGTGTGAAAAGATATCCCGTGTCCTTTATTCCTACATTTCACCACACAAGACTTCTTCGACATTTTATTTAGAATAATTAGTTAAAAAAAACGATTTTTGGAAGGAATAATATTTTTAAGTTAAAAAACGAGATGTTTACGAAATACGAGATGTTATAAGAATGAAGTTTGCGCTAGTTTGCTCGGACAACATTTTCGTTGTTTATACTGTAACTTGTGACTAAACTCTAGTCAGGGGGATTTTGATTGCATTTTTAATGTATAGAAGGCGTCTCCAGTCTATTATACCCTCCATGTTGTAACTCTTCTTTTCCGAGACTGTAACTATGTAAATATATCGTCAGCCCATCTTTTGTTGACCTACACCTCTTATATCTCCCCAGTGCAATTCAATTCAAAGAATTCAATTGACATACATACATACATACATACCATCACGCCATGTCCCTTGCGGGGTAGGCAGAGAGAACCGAACGCCACATTTTTCTATCCTGGCATGCATCCCTCGCTTCGTCCACATTCATGCATCGTCTCATACATGCTCGTCTATTGCTCACACTTCTAACATTTCCGTCTTTCAAAATTTCGTTCACATGGTCGTGCCATCCCTTTCTTGGGCGTCCCCGACCTCTCATTCCATTCCTTTCCGCTCTGTATATTTTCTTCGTCAGGCGCTCCTCATTCATTCTCCCCATGTGACCAAACCATCTCAATGTGTTCACTTTCATTCTAGTAATGACATCTTTCTTCATCTTACATTCTTTCCTTATGTCCTCATTTCTTACCCGGTCATACATCGTTCTATTACAAATCCTTCTTAACGATCTCATTTCAACTGCATTTATTCTACTTTCGTGCGTCTACTGCCATGTCCAGGTTTCACTTGCATACGTCAAGGTTGGCACTACGACGGCGTTATGAATGGCAACTTTGGCATCCTTTGATATGTTGCGATCATTCATAATTGGTCTTAGTGCTCCATTCACTCTGTTTCCTGCCATAACTCTTCTTTCGATCTCTTTATCGAGTCGTCCATTCCGTTGAAATATGCTTCCCAAGTACCTACACATATTCGTCGACTTGCTCGAGCCATTCGTTCTCTACTCTTATTATACACGCTGTTCTGCTTTCACTCTTTTCAAAGACCATTGTCTTTGATTTGCTGGCATTCATCCTAAGTCCATTCTCTATACATCCTTCATATACCTGACTTACAAAATACTGTAACTCTTCCATACTTTCTGCTAATAGAACTTTATCGTCTGCATACATCAAATCTCGCACCATTACAGTAGTGGTCCACCGGGTGTCCACCGTAAAAGTGTGTCCACCGGGAATAGAATTTTTAATCAGGATTTTCAAAACCAAGCCATGAAGGCTGACTATGACATTGGCAGCAATATTGGTCAGACTCACTAATGTCATTGTTTCATTATTCTCAAAAGCCTTAGAATTCTCGATAAAACATCCTACGCTAATAAATTGATTATAACTTACCCCAAACTTAAGATACATTTCTCTGGATAACTTTATGTTGTCTTCTACAAACAAGTTAGCCAAAGAATAATATGGGCACTCACCTGTATGTTATAAAGTTTTGATCCTCTTATTTCAAAGGTCATCTGAATAATGCCATTTTCATTCAGTGTTGGTAAACAACAAACTTTACGGTTTTGATATTGTTATACCAACTTAGCTTGACCACTAATAATTCTCCTTTGTAATGTATGGTTTAACTTTTCCACGAAACGCTTTGTGGTCTGGAATATTCTGCAGAAATCTCACATTGCGTCTTAAGAAATTGGTTGCGTGTCCTCTAATTCACAGTCAATTTACAACGTTTCTTGTTTATTACGAGGTTTATTTTATGTTTTATTGTTCGCCTAACGTCACTTGTTTCGTAATACACATTTTGAAATGTCAAGAATTCAAAAATGTCCTCGTTAATTTATCCAAACTTATATTAAGTGTAGTTTATAGGACAAAGTGTTGAGAGATGTTTTGTTATACACTGTGTACCTAAACTCCACAAAATACCTTATTTTCCAACTCATAAGCCTTGGGTTCAACATCGGTAACTGCGCTGTTAAAATCGAAAAAAATTCAGAATATTCGAATATTTTGTAATACTTTTATACCTACCATCACATCATGTCCCTGTTATTGGGGTAGGTAAAGAAAACTTTGTCCCTGTTACCAGGGGCGTGCCTTTGACCTTTGGACTACGCAAAGCCTTTTAATTTTGGGAGAAGGTGAATCAATTTTGGGAGAAGGTGAGTTTGCTCCCCCCCAACCCATCCTCTGGGATTGGAACGTAAACCCTGCCTTCGACCTGGGGTCAGTATACTATACTGGTTTACCAAGCCACTGCATTTATGGTCCCCTAAAATGGCTCGCCATGTTCGGGGTCCTTTGCTTTGGTGCCCAGGTGGGCACTTGTGTTGGAGGTGATCGGCGGCCTATCTTGATGATGTCATCCCGGCCGCTGCGCGGCGGGTCTGGTTGGAGGTGTGAGCCGAGGGAGATCTGTGTGAAACGGTTCGTCGCTGGCCGGCCGCCGAATAGTACAGGGGCCCGACCTAAGCTAACGACTACGGGTTGGCTGCCCTATCAGTCGGCGCATAATCTCGCTGAAATTGTTGTGCCGGATCGTGACCGGACGAGGTCCCAGCAGTTGTATGCGGGGGGCACCAGGCGTCATCCACGGCCATATCCTCCCTCCTTCAACCTAGCAGCGCAGCTGCCGGAACAAATGTCCTTGAAAAGGGCTTCTGATCTCCTCGTTTCACAATGCCACCCCCCCCCCCTCCCACAAAACCTTCATGACAGATAAACCCAATAATAATGTTTATACAGCGACAACCAAGACTGCATACCCTCGCACCATTTGTGAACTGTTGGTAGACTTCGCTAACATCAGAGGTATCCACAGTAATTTAAATTCTGTTCACCATCACTTGCAATCTCAAAAACCACACCTGCTCTTTCTCACGGAAACACAAATTCAAGATCCACCCGACACAAGTTACCTCAACTGCCCAGGGAACATACTCGAAAGCATGTTTGTGCCCAAAGGAGGCTTGTGCCTCTACAGCCGCGAAGACATCAACTGTGTCAGATTGAAGGAGTTCGAGAACCCCGCCTTCAATGTTATGTGGGTCCGTTTAAAATCTAACAAATTCATAAAAATTTATGCTTGTATCTACCGATCTCCAAATATGAGTGATTATGATTCTTCCGAGCTTTTCAAATACTTAGGAGAAACCATTGACAGTCTTCTGTCTCGCTACCCGTCGGCAGAATTTGCGGTTCTCGGCGATTTCAATGTCCATCACTCCGATTGGCTGAAATCGGGAACTACCGATTCGGCTGGCCGCATGACGGAATCCTTTGCTTTGTGTCATAACCTGGAGCAACTTGTTCAAGAGCCAACTCGCATCCCTGATGTCTCTGGGCATCGTTCCAATCTGCTTGATCTTTTTATGACTACCTCGCCAACGGGATACACACTGAAAGTCACAGCCCCACTGGGCTCTTCAGACCATTGCCTTGTGCAAACGGCCATCCACTTCATCCCGGACCTTCCACCCGAAAAACGTAAAGGAAAATTTGGCAATACAAGTCAGCAGATTGGAATGCACTGCGAATACACTTTCGCGACTTTCCTTGGAATGAAGTCTGTTTTAGAACCAAAGACCTTTCTATCTGTGCGCGTGAGGTAGGGGATGTCATCACTTCTGCTATGGATGGCTATATTCCCTCCTCCCTCAAAACCTGCGGACCAGGCACAAAACCTTGGTTTGATTCCAAATGCCGAGAAGCAGTCACGCGTAAAAATCTGGCTTTCAAAACATTTCAAAAACTTCAATCCCCGTCAAACAAGAAAGCATACAACAAGATGACAAAGGATTGTAAAAAAACCATTAATCAGGCTAAAAAACTCCATGACCAACATATAAGTCAAAAACTCTCCTCATGCCCTAACGGTAGCCGAAGATTCTGGTCATTGTCAACCTCCATAGGTCAGAACTTTTGCACATCTTCATTTCCACCTTTAACGAACCATGACGGATCCATTGCTAACTCTGCCACCGACAAAGCTAATCTTCTCGGTAAATTATTTGCAGATAACTCAACCCTTCACGACGGAGGAAAAACTCTTCAACCAGTTCCACATTGTGGTTTTAAAATGAACGAAGTAAGGATTAACTTCTCTGAGGTTTTACTCGCCATCCGAGGGTTGGATGTTAACAAAGCTAATGGACCAGATGGAATTCCCGTTCTTGTGTTAAAAAAATGCTCCGCCGAACTAGCCCCAGTTCTCACTAAACTCTTCAAACTCTCGTTTAAAACTGGTATTGTCCCATGTGACTGGAAAAAAGCGGTCATCCACCCAATTCCCAAAAAAGGTGATCGCTCCAACCCATCTAACTACCGACCCATCGCTATTACTTCTGTACTCTCCAAAATAATGGAAAGGGTACTAAACACCAAGTTGATCACATACCTCGAAGCAAACAAAATTTTAAGCGACCGCCAATATGGATTTCGTGGAAATCGATATTGTGGCGATCTACTCGCGTATGTGACATCCGTTTGGGGTCGAGTTATGGAACGCTTTGGAGAAGCTCAAACTGTCGCCCTTGACATCATCTCTAAAGCTTTCGACCGGGTTTGGCACCGAGGTCTCTTAATGAAACTCCCTTCTTATGGACTACCCCAGTCTCTGTGTACTTGGATTGCGAATTTTTTAAAAGATCGCGAAGTCATAACTGTAGTGGACGGTTGCTCTTCTTCTCCCCATTCCATTAATGCGGGAGTCCCTCAAGGGTCCATTCTATCTCCAACCCTATTCCTCCTACATATACATAAATGACTTGCTCTTACGCGCCCCCATCCACTGTTACGCTGATGACAGCACAGTCCATGACAATTTCTCTTTTGACAAACCTCCTAAACAGAGTGAAATATCAGAAGCCCGGAAAGACCTTCAGCAAAAAATAAATAGCTACCTCCACTCAATCAATACCTGGGGTGAAAGTAATCTTGTTTCATTTAACGTCTCAAAAACCCAAGCCTGTCTAATTTCTGCGAAGAGAAACCCCAATGAATTGCAAGTGTCTTTCAACGGAAGCACCCTACCTAACAGCAGCTCTATCGACCTGCTTGGAGTATCTATAACGAACCAATTACACTACAAGGGCTCCATCGAAGCTAAGGTGAAACTCGCCTCCAAAAAATTGAGCGTACTATATAGAGCGCGCAGATATTTTACTAAGACCCAGATCTGTATACTCTACAAAGCGCAAATACGCCCAATTATTGAATATGGCAGTCACCTCTGGAGTGGTGCCCCCCAATACCTACTGAATACCCTCGACGCTGTCCAAAGGCGTGCTATACGTCTGATTGATGATCCATCACTGACTGATGGATTGCAATCACTAGAACACAGACGCAGAGTCGGTATTTTAAGTTTATTCTATAGATACTACCACGGGAATTGCTCAGAAGAACTTGCATCTTTGGTCCCTCCTCCACCCACTCGCAACAGAGTCACTCGCTTCACTCAATCGCAGCATCCATTCACAGTGGACCTTCAACGTATACGAACAAGTCGCTTCTCGAACTCCTTTATTAATACAGCAGCCCGACTGTGGAACGATCTTCCGAATTCTGTGTTTCCATCTTCGTACAACCCGGGTCTTTTTAAAATCCGAATTAATAAACTCTTTTCTAGATTGCAAACCCCTCCCAACGCTACGTAGTGCGCTTCTTCGGAAGAGTAAAATGGACCCAAATCCTAATAGCTGGCGTCCCCTACGTAGACATGTTAAAAAAAAAAGCCTGAAATAAAATAGGGAAATGTTTTTTTTGTTTTTTAACATCGTTGTTCATTCTAGTGCCAAATTAGTAACTGCATATTATGGCTCTGTAAAGTATTGTATCTACAAACGGTTCAATTTTTATTTTGTAGTAGGTATGGTTGCAATCAAAATAATTATAAGGTCTTGAATTTCTTTCATAGGCAAGCCAAGATTTTCGGGTTCTATAAGCAATTCCGCTACTACCTGTTACTGACAAAAAAATGTATAAAGCCTAAAAAACAGGAGTTCGACCAGGAAAACATTGGCAAGACCATGTAATCAATATTCTGAAAGAAATTAACGTAAAAAGTGTAAAAAAACAGACAAGCATATATTATATGAAAATATGTATTTATGTGAATGAGGCAAGTCTATAGCACTCAGTTCTGTCTGCCTACTCCAATAACAATGACATGGCATTTTTAAAAACTTCAAGGCAAATAACTTTATTACATTTCTATTCGTCTTTTATGTGGTTTTTTTGTCTTTGGTAAGTACAAACTTATTACTGCCTAAAAAAATAATCACTCTAATACTAAAATTGGTATTTATTATAAAGAACATAAAAGCGCCAAAAAGCAACGATCTTCTAGATTTAATTGAGAATAATTCTTATCAAATAATAATCTCTTATTTGTTCCTCTACGGCCAGTCAAATCTAACCATCTCTATCATTATTTTTTTCGACATAGGCATCAAAGATTTATAAATTTCGTCTAAACGATTTGAAACAATGCCAGTGGAAGAAGGAGATTTCATTTGAACAATGTATTGTTTAATTGAAACTATAATATTCGCAATTTTTTAGATTATTTTTTTATTGCAGATTATCAAAAGTATCATTCTGAGATTGTATTCTGTAAACTTCATCACAATGTATCTGTTAGTATGTGCTGTATATTATGTAGGGGAGCGGAGTGTATTACCGTACAGTGGCTAATTCCGTACACATGGTTTTAGCGAAACGCTCAACAGAAACAAACACCTATCATTGTCTAGAGTTAGTCTTTACCATTCCCAGGGCCTTTGACAGAAACACGCGCCATTTTACCTGTGATCGTTTACCTGAGAGCACATATGACGTTTCGCGCTATTTTCTTATAGAAATCATCGATTGATTTTTAAGCTCTAAATACATTTATCATAGTTATTTTGTAAAATAATATTAATTTTCGCGTTCTTTGATAGCTTGACTTTAAACCTAATATGCTTTACCATTCAAAGTTTCTCTTTTTAAATATATTTTTGTCAAAAATATGTTGGTTTCCGGGTTTCGGGTAATGCCGTACATTTTGTACGGTATTAGCCACAACATATTTTGGTGACTTTTCATGATGAAATGAAGGGAAGAGGAAAAAGTTCAAAGCAACACTCAGAATTTTTGACATCTACTTCTATGAAGGAATTAGAGGCCGCAGCTATGAAAAAACATTGATGAACATCAAACAAGAGAAAACCAAACTAAAGAAAGACGCAAAGAAAGTCACACCAAAAGACAGAAAGAAAGATAAGAAGAAAAAAAACACAAAGACAGTCATGAAAAAATCAAAAAGAAGCTACATCTTAAAAACGCCAAATATTTAAAGATTCTACAACCGATTCTGATGATGATACTACGTCAATAGTTCTTCATGACGACGACGATAATGATGGAGCGTACTACGATGAAGGACTACTGGGCGTAGCTAATGAGTTATATACTATTTGTGGAGAATTTGGCAAGGATAATGAACTAGTATCGTTGCATATTATCCTGTGCTCAATGAGTGCATGCGCTATGCAGCCACAAAGAGGTCCCAGATGGTTACATCAGTAGTTTATATAAACCATAACTCAGTGTACGGTATTACCCGAAGTATTCGAGTAATACCTTACTTTCCACTTTTTTAAATATGTTTAATTAAACGATTTTCAATAAACTTTTATTAATTTTTTAAGACGCCATTGTAAAACCAATTAAAATTGCTATGCAAATGTATTTTATTGAACGTGTAATTCTGTATAGTTATGACATAATTTCAACTTAAGTTTAGGTGTACGGTAATATACTCCGCTCCCCTACTATGTAAGGCGTGTTCATTCTACTTTATGGTTAAAACACTAAAGTACTCAATCGATTCTTTTCAAATTTTGCATATCTTATACTCGCGTAAACCCCATTAGATTTTGAAGGATATCTGATTAGTGCTTTCCAAGTTATTTAACAGTCAAATATTTCAAAGTGACCCCAAGCTCAGGAAACATACAATTGATATTTTTGTTTTCAAATTGCTAGGAAGGCATTTCACTTTCATAAAATGGCCTTAATGAAATGTCAAATTTTTATAATAAAATATTTAAAATAAAAATAAACAAACTCATTTAAGTAACGAGTATAGCGTCGGCCACTACCATTTTATTATTTTCATATTTCTATATGACTTGTATTGAAAAATCTTATGAAATATTTTAGATAGGTACCTACCTATTATTTGTAAATCGAATTCCTTATTTTCTGCAGATCTTATTAAAACCCTGGCTTCCCGGAAATGTTTATGCGAAAACACGTGTTTGCTTAGTTTTCCAAGAAACTGAAACATATCTTAATATTCGTTTGTGAAGAAAACATATTAAACGACGTGCCAAGTCAAGTCGGGTTTTTGAAGTCAATAAAAAAATGAGAATTACCTTTTTTATGAGAATATCTACGCTAGTTACGCTTCACTTAATAGTATATTGAAATCCACCAAAGTAGAATATTCTTATGGGAAACGTTTTATCAATAATATTATTATTACTTAAAAGTGAATCTACATTTAGATATGAGACCGTTAACTTCTACATCAAATGATGCCAAAATAATTATTATGTCATGCCTACAGATTACACAAAATATATATTATGTACCTATATTTTATTTAGGTGTAAAAAATAAGTACATTATCTTACTCGTATAGACCAAAGAATATAAATTATGTTTAATTTACATAGTTACATACAAAATAACAAATAAGAAAATATTCCAATATCCATATATGTACAATAAACAAAGGAAGCACACAATATTTTAAAATATTTTTTTCTTTGTGTATTCGAAATAGACACGAAAAGCGGCAAGACCAGATGCTTCCTTCACACATTCTGGCAAATTATTATACAATTGAAAATTCACTTTCTGACAAATCATTTGTAATACACATTATTTTGTATACCTGCCAGGTTAGTCTGAGGCAGTCTTAAGTCCCGCCGATTTCACGTCGGGTAGGTGTGAACTTCAAATTTATGATGATTTTTTTTTCTGCAAATATTGCGATAATAGTCCATTTCTATTAAATAAATAAAAATGAACACATTAAAAATTATTTTCTGTTTTATTATCAACAACTTTAACTTCTCAAGCATTTATTTAATTCAGGTAAATCTTTTGCATTTTAAAATTATCCGCATTGCTCTGTTTTTTATAATTTGTAATGTTTTATTCTCCGTTGTATTATTCATAAATAGTACACTTATGTATATTAGAAAATTTTGAGGTCCAGTAAACATTTTTCTATAAACACTCCCGTAATACGAACCCAAGTGATCACAAAAAAATGTTAATAAAAAAGTAGTTTGGATTTTGTGTGACATATTTTTCGGACTTGTTTCTTTTTAACTTTAATATTCTATGGGATCATTTCATAATGAAGAAAATTTTCACCTGGTTTTTACTGCTATAATACTGAAAGACAAGCGATGAAAGATTAAAACTCGATTCCGTCACAAGGTTTCTCAAAAATTTCAACAAATTGTGAGACTTGAATTTAATTTAGGTCAGCTTTTCCACAAAACATCAAACAATGGAAGAATGTTATTTTCTTGTTCTTTTGTATTGTGATTCAATTCTTGATTTCTGAAGATAAGCGCAACTAAGCTACTTTATTTATAACAACGATTTTAAAACTTTATAGGTTTAATCCTATAAGTCCATATACATGGATCCTGGAAATTTAAGAAAATCAAATAATAGTTGGTATAGTTTTTATAAATATTGAAAAAAGCCGTATTTTGGCGATTTTCATTATTTAAATAAATGGATAAATAGCTAGTTAAACACATAAATTTGTCATAACAATAATGTTTTTATTTATATAAAGTTGAGAAACACTGGATCTTTTTCATACAAACAAGTTTGAGATATTATATTTGTCTTCTGGTTGGTTGGAAGAAATTGCCTAATGGCAATTACCCCGCCAGTACGCATTATATTTGTTAATATTATGTACAAAAAGTTTGAACATAATATTAACAAATATTAAAAATTTGTTAATATTATTGTAATTAAATAAAAATATTCGTACAAATTTTCAGCGTTCTTGCATTTATTGTTTTTGAGATATATCGAAAAATAAAATAAATAATCAAAATTTAATAAGCCCTGACTAGAACAAAAATTCAAAATACTGAGTATGAAAGTTATGAAGGGCTAAAATTTTCTATATTTTAATATACTAGCATATTATATGTTACATAAATAACATATAATATTCTGCGAATCCTGTAAGTTGATGTTTTTTGACCTCAAAGTTGGAAAAACTAGGAAAAAACTCCACTACTGCATACTATGCTCTCACACGGGAATAAGGTTAACACTGTCGATTTATTAAGAGAAATAAATTCTCTTGAACAAATCGATAATTGAAATAATTTACTTAATATTGTGAAGTATCTATGTAGGTACATATTCGAATTGAGAATTTTGTACGAGCTCGAAATACCGTGAAAATACTCCTCATATTACAATTTCTCAATTGAAATGGCTACCATACATACCATCACGCCATGTTCCTCACGGGGTAGGCAGAGAGAACCGAACGCCACACACATTCATCTCTTCATCAACATCCATACATCGTCTTATACATGTTCGTCTGTTGTTCACGCTTCTTACATTTCTATCTTTCAGAATATCGTTTACATGGTCGTGCCATCCTTTTCTTGGGTACCCCCGACCTCTTATTCCGTTCCTGTCAGCTTTTTATATTTTCTTCGTCAGGCGTTCTTCATTCATTCTCCCCAAGTGTCCAAACCATCTCAATGTGTTAACTTTCATTCTGTTAATTACATCTTTCTTTATCTTACATTCTTTCCTTGTATCTTCATTTCGCACTCTGTCATACATCGTTCTGTTACAAATTCTTCTAAGCGATCTCATTATTTCAACTACATTTATTCTGGCTTCCAATTTGTAAAACTCCATCTCATTATATTGCAGCAATATTTTGTATGAAATTCTTCATTTATGTAAGACGAGAACAGTTAAGTTCCAGAGAAGCATAGATCATTATCTATAATTATTATTTTCTTTAGCTGTATTGTTAAAAAGTATGTATGTACCTTATTCATCTCGAAACTCTCCATTGCTTATTATAATTACCCTACAAATGTTTTAAAAGATATTTCCAAAATTATCAGTTCTTATTTAATTTGATTCAACGCGAAAAAATTTCGGAAAAGGGGTTTTATTTGAAATTTAACTTACAAAATAGGTCGTAGAGCATTAGGTATGTATTTGTATATTAGTCATTCTTTTGAACATTCTTGGTTGATTTGTTCTTTTCTATGTAAATGGTTGTTAAATACCGTAAATAAATAAATTATATAATATTCTATGGGTCGATGGCAGAGCGATAAGCGCGCTGGGCTAGCAATCCAGTGATCGCAAGTTCGAATCCTGCCTCGACCGATTTCGTTCACCTATAGCTTTTGCTTATTTTAGGGAACGTAGGAAGATGTATATGTACTTGTTTAACAATTACATATTCATTTTATATTTAAAATATATAAAATATAAATATAATATATATTTTTTAAATTACCCGTTTGAATCTTGGTTTTACTTGATCAATTGATATTTTAAAGTGAATGAAATCCAAAAAAATTAATTTTAACCAAAAAGTTTCCGAATTAATACTTACAAAATAGGTCGTAGAGCATTAGGTACTATTTCACTGAAAAAAAAACTCAAAATAAGTGTAATCCAGACATAAGTTGAGAGTTATAAATGTACTTAATAATAACATAATATTAGCTTTTGATTTCTTTATCTTATTAACGTATGTGTGTATATGTATGTATATGTATTGTAAACTTTCTTAACTGATTTTTAATTTTTTGTTTTATTCTTTTCATACACTTTGTTTTTTGTAATACCTACTTTATTTTTTTTTTGTTTTATTACTATACTATGTATTTGTATATTAGTCATTCTTTTGAACATTCTTGGTTGATTTGTTCTTTTCTATGTAAATGGTTGTTAAATACCGTAAATAAATAAATTATATAATATTCTATGGGTCGATGGCAGAGCGATAAGCGCGCTGGGCTAGCAATCCAGTGATCGCAAGTTCGAATCCTGCCTCGACCGATTTCGTTCACCTATAGCTTTTACTTATTTTAGGGAACGTAGGAAGATGTATATGTACTTGTTTAACAATGACATATTCATTTTATATTTAAAATATATAAAATATAAATATAATATATATTTTTTAAATTACCCGTTTGAATCTTGGTTTTACTTGATCAATTGATATTTTAAAGTGAATGAAGTCCAAAAAAATTAATTTTAACCAAAAAGTTTCCGAATTAATACGTCGCCGTCGGTCATATTTTGATACGGAAAAAATAGATGCTCGGCACACTAAACAAAAATCTATTCAGTATTTAGTATTAACCTATTCTCCGTCATTCCATTTTTCATGATCCAAAAATGAAACGTAAATTTACCGCTATATTCACATAGGCACTTTATAAATCATATTTTTTAGTCTAAAAGGGGGACTTTTTGTTGATTGTCACGCCCTGCCTTATGTTGGCTTTTTAAGTATTCATTTCCTTAAATGAGATTGAAGTTGTTGATATGCATATCTTACTTTACAACAAAGCAAGTACATGAATATAAAACTTCTGTTAAAAAATGTATTTGACTCAGAAAGAGCGCACTGCGGTAAGAAGCAATATTGAATTAATAATGATTCTACCGACTCCATTGTACAATCTTAATTAAATTTAAATATGTATAAGAACAAATGAAAAAAAAAATAAGAGCGACATGTAAACGTGTTAATCTTATTCAGCTTGTGTATATGTTGACTTATACCTATAGTATGAGTATCAACCAAAGACCTTATATACTACATTATTATAAGGTCTTTGGGTATCAACATATACACAAGTTGAATAACCATAATACAGCTTTTTAGAAAAATAGAGTAAAAACGGAGCAGGGTTGCTGCAACCACTTTTTCAGGAGGTGGGGGTAAAGGGATGACCCTGATTGTGGGTATGGAGCCGAGCAGACAATAAGACATTATTGTGCAGGACTGCCGACTCAAAAAGTTCAATGGTGAACTCCAGGACATCCACAGGGCGACCCCAGAGGCGGTGGAATGGCTGGCGGGGCTGGTGCCAAGGATTTAACCTACTTTTGTGACGAAACCCACACACGGGCGAAGAAGTTTTACACCGGAGAGAGAAGAAGGCCTAACGAAATCTAAACTAACTAGGTAACTTTTTAGACAAAATAAAACGTACTAAATAAAAGCGTTATTCGCAAGTAAAATAATATGTATTTATGTATCACAGAAAAAGATGATGAAAAAACAGAATTCCTTTTAAAAAATCTATATTTTTAAAACGATAATCCACATTGTTGTTGAATATTTTTTTTTCACAGTATAGGTATAACTATTCTCATCAAGTGAAACTGTATTTCATTTATTCTCTTTCATATTTTTTGAAAATCCGCACTTGCGTAAATTTCCACCGCTAAGCGAAAATTTTAAATGCGTTTAGTTTGTCTTTTTCTTTATTGATATCAGTAATATTTTTTTTTTTTTTTAAATAAAATGAATATGCCCTTGTTAAACAAGTACATATACATCTTCCTACGTTCCCTAAACTAAGCATAAATGCTTGTCCTATAGGTGAACGAGATCGGTCGAGGCAGGATTCGAACTCGCGACCACTGGATTACTAACCCAGCGCGCTAACCGCTCTGCCATCCACCCATCCAAAATAATATAATAAAAAATACGATGTGTGACAGATTATGAATGAATATTATAAGAGATGAGTGTTCTTGAACATAAGATGCTGACCTCTGCGAAGAAATTCAGAGCCAATAAGTCAATAAGGCAGCTGCAGTCTCGGGCGCCCTAAAATCCATTATTTGGAAAAATGAGGATATGGCCATTAAAAGCAAAGTGAGAATCTACAAAGCATGCGTAAGACCAGTGATGACATATGGTATAGAGGCACGAGCAGACACAGTCAGAAGCAAACAAATGTTGAGGACTTCAGAAATGAGGACATTGAGAGCTATTGCAGGCAAAACCCTGAGAGACCGAGTGAGGAACTCCAGAATAAGGGAACTATGTGAGGTTGACGATATCATCAGATGGAGTAGGCAGCGGAGGAGGGACTGGTATGGTCATGTCCAAAGGATGGACAGCACCAGACTTCCTCATATCGTGCTTCACAATCAGCCTCACGGAACCCGCCCTCGAGGTAGACCGCCAAAAAGATGGAGGGATAGCTGGGGGTCCACCTCACAGGAAGAGCAGGCCTCTTAAAAAACAGACCTGAAGGTCTATTCAAAAAAAGAAGAAGAAGAAGTGTTCTTGAATAAAGAAATTCTTATCAGAATGAAAGTCTGTCCTTATATTTGGGACGAGTAGAGGTGAAGGCAACAAATTAGTATAATTCTAATAAAAATGTCGTGAGAGAGAGATGCTTTTACTAATTTTTAACTTTTAGTAAACGTTCAAAATGCCTTTTACATAGTCTGCAAAGAAACATTAATACCTACATAATAAATGCACACAGTAAACAAAACATATTGATACCTATTAATTTATGCAATGCAATGAAAAAAAAATAATAGTACAGAATAATTTATGAAACATTGCGGTTCTGATCAACGCTATATTCCTCAATACCAAATCACTCCACAAATTATTCAAATTTTGTATGGAAAATCATAAACATTGAAATGAGTTTGATAAATTATTTTTGATTTAAATAATGTTTAATGGACAATTGATGATATGCCATTTTATGAAAGTGATGTGCCTTTTTAGAAATTTTAAAATAAAAATATCAATTTTTTTGTTTCCTGAGCATAGGTTTAACTTGATATATTTGACAGTATCGATCAGATATCCATCAAGATCGAATGGAGTCTAAGGAAGTACCTACATACATATAAGATATGCAAATTTGAAAAGAATCGAATGAGTACCTACTTTAATCTATTATCTATCCATAAAATAGAATACACACGCCGTACATAGTACATGGCAAATAGTACACAGCACATACTTAAAGATACATTGTGATGAAACTTTCTTAAAAAGTTTCTTAGAATGATACTTTTTTTTATAATCTGCAATAAAAAAATAATCTTAAAAAATTCGAATCCATGACTCCTCACTATACCCCCTTGGGGTAGTAAATATATTTTAGTTTCAATTAAACAATACATTGTTCAAATGAAATCTCCTTCTTCCTCTGGCATTGTTTCAAATTGTTTAGTCGTAATTTATAAATCTTTGATGCCTATATCGAAAAAAATAATAATGATAGAGATTGTTAGATTTGATTGGCCGTATAGGGAACAAATAAGATATTATTATTTGATATGTTTGTCATCTACAATAGTTGGATGAGTATACAATTGTTGGATGATACTTTCTTTAGTCTATACCTAATCGATAAAGTACATAGCACATAGTACACATCACACATATACACACACTGATACATTGTGATGAAACAATCAGAATATAATCTCAGAATATTACTAGTTGATAATCTGCAATAGAAAATAACCTTAAAAATCTGGAATATATCTGGGAACTACAAGTTAAACATATCATTTTTATTACAACGGAATTTATATGACAAAATTTTTATAGCAACGTAGGACATAATTCATATATTGTAATAATTTTAAAACGATGCAGATGTGGTTGACATGATGAAAATTTACCGATAGTTTGTAGTTTTTACGAGTCGTAAAATGACATGGTATTAAAGTAATGTTTAAACGTATCTGAGTGCCGAGGTATTTTATTACCTTTTCATGTCACTAATATATATTTTAAATTCATGTCACTAATATATTTTAAAATCACCCTCAATTTTACCAGCTCTGAACTAGTAAATTATTTATTTAAAAGACTGGAAACTGTTAAAACATAGAACGGTGGTGCAGTTCTAAGCGCCTCTTAAATACCTAATCTCGGAACAGTCATACAAAAGGAACAATCAGCATATTATGTGAATAAAAGGTCCATATACAGAGACTATTGTTTATTTAGGAATGAATAGATTTAATTATTCAATTATCAAAGACTAGGCAGAAATTTCCAGGATAGAGCAAAATCCAGATTGCTATAATATTTCAATACTCTAATTTTGAAAATAAAAAAGGTAAAGCAGATTTAAAAATTTATAAGTGATAACTTTGATGACAAAGAAACGAAAACAATCTCAAACGCTCATTTAAATACAATACGACTTCTTATCCTCGTTCATTTCCTTATTGCTGCGATTAGTTTATTGTTGTGGTATTTTTTTTATTAGGGGACCATTATAATAATGTACAAAATTGACTTAGACCAGAATACAAAGACCTAGGTACCTAAATACTAACACCTAACCTCACTGGAGTATTTTGTATTCTTATGTTAGAATTGCATTGCAGAGACATCCCTAACTAAATACAAAATACTACGCCAAACTTAAGGTCGATGGCGTAGCGTTTCACATTATTGCATATGAAGAAAAGAGATAGATAGTTTTCTATAGGTTTAGACTGACGTTTAAAATGTTTTTTTGTCATAACAACACAAACACATGTAACCAAGATCACACTGACAGCTCGATGTCACGATTTTTCTGAAATTCCAGCGAATTTTCGGCATCTCGTAGAAATCGCTGAATACGTTTCTCCTTCATCGCTATTGAGATGTTAAAATGTTACCATAATATATGCAATTATAAAAATATACGACTCAATCAGCATGTTTATTGGTGATGGAACATAACATAATCACCAAAGAATTGCGTCATAAATAACAATTCAAAGTATATTCTCAAACGGGCATACAATCTCGAAGAAACATAAATAATCATAAAAAATCTCTATAAATACATTGAATAGGAGTATGTCGGTGGTAAAAATAAACTTAAGAAAAAACAAATTAAAAACTCACGCGTTGATGTTTTTAACAACGTTTTTAAAATAATTATTTTTATATATTTAAATTAAATGTTTCAAAGGGTATAAATAACTGCTTGAACGATGTTTTGAATTATTTGAAGTATTTATGGAAAACAAAAACAAATATTTCTCGTAATATCTAAAAATAGAATTATATTAAGCGTTGTAGCCCACTTCCTCGTTGCTTAGATTTATTTACGAACAAAATTCTTTTATCAAACTTTAAAAAGATTTCGTATTTAATTTAAAGACATTTTTAAACTTATTCACACAAAAAAAATGTGAATATAAATATATATTAAAAATGAAAACAATTTATCCTATGGTTTTTCTTTGAAGATTTTTTCTATGTAGATATATATACTAAAACTAGGAAAGCAGGAAAATGGATACGAATGGTAAATTAGGAGAAAAAATCATTACTGAGAATGCTTCAACATACTCTTAAAAATAATACGCAATTTTAATGGTATATTTATATAAACTTAAATAATTGTAACGTTGGAAAAAAACAATTTAAAATCCTGATTAATAGAATGTGCGCAAACTCAAATATAATCTTGACTAAGCTGCAAAAATATTATGCATGGATTTGAGGAAAATCGATAAAGTACCTAAACATATATGTAAATTTTTCATTCTTTTCACGTACGTGTTTTTTTGTTATTTTCGCACCACAGTCCGAAATCGCAAATCCAAAGGCTTATTGGGAATTCATAGTGCTAAACATTTTCAAACATAAATGTTTTGTGAAATTTTCGGTTATATATCACAATATCTCTTCTGTATTTTGAGTGTCATATTATTATATGTCTGACTATGGCCATTTCAAGAATATGTTTGTCTCCGTTTTAATTATATGTTTTCACCAAATTGTAATAATTTTTAACAGTCAGAAAAAAAAGGTTGTATAAAAATGAATGGAAACATATGGAAAAAAGGATGCCATGAACAGTGTGCTAATAATACAAACTAATAAAATATTGGAATAACATAAAAATTATTAAATTACTAAAATAATAAATATTAATTAAATGTATATTTCCAAAATCCTGTCAACTCTATTATAATATATTATATGTGCAGTACTTAAAACCTATGCCTTCATTTCCATATCTTCAATTTCTTTCTAAACGAAAAACATGAAGTAAAACCTACATGGGTGTTTATATTTACATACTGAATGTTACTAAATCCTTTTCACCTCTAATTTACTCTTTGCACACTTTTATAAATGACCCTCGGATCTGATGTTTAACTTTAAATAAATTCAAGAATTCAAAGGGTCTTACCGTAAATACTGAAAGGGGTCCGTTTCATGGTGAGATATACCTACATTATGAGGTAGATTAAGTTTTTGCTCTCCACTGCTGAACATTGGAGAGTTATGATCCCACAAGTTTTCTTCTTCTTGCTTTTGCGCCATTTCGTTTCGTTTAGCTATCAGAAAGCTCTCATTAAAGTAATTACAAAAAAAACCTTTCCATGTTCCCAATCATTCAACTATTTGAAGACTTTAACATGCTACATATAACACAACTCTATACACTTTCAAAATGATAAGAAATACAATATCATTGCTCAATATTTCCACGATACAAGACACAGACATCACTCCGAGGACAGACACTACATACAGACAAAGACACTATCAATACTTGGCTCAAAAGATCCTAAATTTTGTTGGAAAATATATAAATAACATACATATAATAAAAAAACACAACAACTTACAATACATACATGGTTATGTAATAAAGATATCAAATATTGTCAGCAGATTCTCAATTCATAACAACATACACGACAAAACTACAGCATAGGATTCACATAGTAATATTATGTTACTAATCTATCACCTCGTAACAGGCCTGGCCTAGCGAAGTGGTACATACCAACTTAGGTTATTAGTTAAATTAATTTAATAATGCAATTTTAGGTATTGGTAATAACTTTAAAAAATGTAGAGCAGAGTTTAGTGATGGTCACAATCCATTACTAGTTTGAGAGTAAGGTCATACTGAAGGTTGAAGATATTTCAATACAGCTACGTCATACTAAGAAGACTTTGAATAGGATGTATATTTAATGCTTGTAAGCTCTGACTTGACAAAATTATTTCGAGGTTCATTAACGACGACAGAAAGTCATAAGAACCTTTTCAAGAGTAAAGAAAATATACACATAGGTTTATACACATGCGTAGTTTCCCTTTTCAGTTAAGTCATATGGATACTTCTCACTTTACAAATATGATTTATGAAGTCGATCGCACACATAGTGTTGGCGCTGTACGAAGAACACATATTTTCATAGTATGACAAAAGCCATACAAACAGAATAATAATGAAACTCAAAGACCCTGCAGAAGCCTAGGTACCTAAATACTAACTCCTAACCTCACTGGAGTGTTTAGTATTCTTAAATTAGCAATTGCGTTGCAGAGACATCCCTAACTAAATACTACGCCTAACTTAAGGTCGATGGCGTAGAATTTCACATTATTGTGTATGAAGAAAAGAGATAGATAGCTTTCTATGGGCTAAGAAAGCTATCTATCTCTTTTCTGACAAAACATAATATGTAACCAACTTCACACTTTACACTGACAGCTCGATTTCACGATTTTTTTGAAATTCCACCGAATTTTCGGCATCTCGTAAGGGTCGCTGAATACTCTGGTATTTGATTTGGCAAAATTACCAAATATATATTCAATGAAGCCGATAAAATCATCATCCACCGAAAAAATCTCGTATTTTAGTATTAAACCACTCGTAAGGTACCTCGCTATCAACCTTACTTTTTGACAATTCGCAAATGTTTGTTTACGCCGATGCGCATGCGCTAAGTATTTAGATATGTCTCTGCAATGCAATTCTCCTACAAAAACTTCGTAGCATCCTCCAGTTAGGCAGCCACGTGATCTTCTAAAGTAAGTGAGCGACTGTGCACTGAAAACATGATTAGTATTTTGGTAGGACTCTGAATTCGGACCTAAAGGTTCGATCTCTACATGATAACCGTTGAAAAAATGATGTATGAGAAATATATGTAAACAAAAAACGCATTATATTATATTAAGATTTAAACTGCATTGAAAATTTAAGCATGGCTGCACAGTGCACATATTACCTCTTAAACATACATAGCACTGTTGGTTACAAGTTGGTTGGTCGTATTTTTTTTTCCTTGCATCAACACCATTTTCATTGTGAAATAAGCAAATAATATACACTCAGAAGGTTGCGTGTTCATATCACGTTGGGGTCACCGATTTGGGGGTAAATGTTTGTCTGTTAATTATATCTGAAGCATTATATTAATATTACAAATTATATTAATATTACAAAAAGAAGGATTACATTAATATTATATATTTCAAGCAAGAGGAGTCAGGCGTTCGTTTCTCTCTGACTACCGCCAATGGGGAAAGGGCGTGCTTGTATGATATGGTACAAATAAAACTATGAATCCTTTTGGAAAGCACTGCTCCAGTTGTTTGACAAAATGTTATTACAATATTATTATGATAGAATATTATACTTATAACCCTTCCCAAACAGTATTCATTTATGATATATTATATTTCTCGCAAAGTATCATACCGCCAACACTTTTCTTAAGCACATCATTTAGAGGTGAAAAATGATTTCATATTATAAAATTTTCTTCTGGCTTTAGTACATAAAAAAATATATCGCCCTGATATCTTGCTCAGTTTGGTTTTACAACTCTTAAAGAAAATTGTTTTCTGACCACATAAAAGAAGGAAAAAAAACATTATAATAAAACTTAACAGTTAGATTTTATCGTTCATTTTATTATACTACCGATGAAAAATTCTCGATTTCCATAAAAGTGTTTAATTTGTATCTGTTTTGCATAATACGCCAATATTATGTAATTATATGTAATAATATATTTATTTGACATAAGAAAAGAAAACTTACAGAAACAATACACAACAGAGACCACCTAGTTTTTATATAAAAACAAACAAAAAATATACAAAACAAACAACATGATAAACAAAATAATAATAATAATTAAAAAAAACCATGGGTGCTCCCAGATTGGCATCATTCCATCACTTTACCTATGTCTATCTAACTAGGAATAATTCCTGTTTTAAGACAGACAATTTCAATGTTTTTCACTACGCTTTTACATCAAGCGATAGAAATTTCAATCATTAACAAAATGTAAAATAAAGCATAAAAGCCTTAACAAAATTTAAATAGAAGAGCATTAACAAAATACAAAATAAAGCATTATGGAAAAGAATGACAGCAGGCAAGACAGGACAAATCAAAACTTCCATGTCTTGTGTTGCTTGGAACAGATTCTCCTCTAATCCCATCCCCGTCCATTTCCCCGTCAATGTCAAGCCAAGACACCTGCTTTCGGCCAACTCTTGGTCCCTCTACATTTCCATTGATACATTGGAGGAGGTGATACTTCTCTCATCGCAGAGATTGGTTGGCAGCAAAGCGATGCATCTCTTCCTCTACTCCGCATAGTTGTCAGCGGCTTTCTTCAACACTGTGTATGGGGTACACTAAAAAAAATGCAATTTTTAAAAGCCATTCATAATTGCCCTATTTTCGTATATTTAATACAATCCGTAATATTGTTAAATATTTCATCGGATCCTGTGTAATTAAATTTCCAACGGCCCCTCTTCCTCTGCGGAGATTAAATTCTGAAATTCGATTATTTTATATGGCGAGTTAATCATCGTTATTAGTTATATAGCTGAAAGTCGTTTTCGATCTAAACTACAGATGTCCCTTCCCATCCGTTAGTGCCTGTCTCCTTTAGGGGGTGATGGAGATCTTAATGATGTAATGGAATAGCCTGTTCTCACATTTCTGGGAGTAATTTAATCGACTCTCATCTTAAGAGATCCCCATCATAGCCATAATAAAAAATACTCACATCTCGAAGTATCATCTTTATATAATACAGAAACAAAAAATCATAATTAAACACTTACTGAAAATATTTGATACAATCGCAACAATAATGAATACAGGGGGGCAAGTCTGGTTCAATCGGCGAAATCAAAACCCTAGTGATTACCCATATCATGGATATAATTATTATATGGAGTTCTACAATATATTTAGATGTCCTAGAAGTCCATTTGATAATTATATCCATGATATGGGTAATCAATTGGGTTTTGATTTCGCCGGTCGAACCAGACTTGCCCCCCTGGGCTGTTTCAGATACAACACTCAACGTCGGGTGTCGGATGAACCTGATGTTGCATATTATGGCGTTTTTCACATCAATCTCACTGAACGCTTTCGAGCGGCATTACAATTTGAACACAACATTGAGCGTTTTAAATCTCAAATGTTTAGGTTATATTTTCATCGAAAGACCAAATTGGGCAGTTGAGTAAATAATGCTCTCTGACCTTTTATTTGATATTTTTATAAATCAACATCTTTGTGAATGAATGCAAATTGTTATCATAAATAATGTCACTTGATGTCAACTGACATAATATATACCACAGAAACAAATAGAAGTCATTTTATCACAGATAAAATAGAAGTCAAGAGAAACTATAAATTTCAGAGCGTTTTTCACCCGACAATTTTACCGAGCGTTTGGTGCGTACACTCGTATCTTTCGAGCGTCTGTTTCCGGTCATTATGAGTCTAGGACCCGAATGCAGAGTCCTAGGTACCTAAATACTAACTCATTACCTAACTGGAGTATTTAGTATTCTTAAGATAGCAATTGCGTTGCAGAGTCATTACTAACTAAATACTTAATACTACCATACTACGCCAAACTTAAGGTCGATGACGTAGCGTTTCACATTATTGCATACGAAGAAAAGAGATAGATAGTTTTCTATGGGTTTAGACCATAGATTTTTAATTATTTAAACTAGATGTCGTAGTTGGCAAATTATGTATGAATCGAAGTGAGTCATTTTTCCGGGGGATTTTTGATGTAATGGTTCCAGACCACATCGTTTTTCTATAGATAATAACGACTAATGTGAATAGGCGTGATGACAGTAAGAAAAAATCATTGAAATTATGATTTTATTAGATAAAATATGTTATAAAGATTTGAAAAAATATATTTATTTTCATTTTAAAAGAGCGAATAATATTAATATTATTAAAATAAAAATACAAAATATGTTTGTCCGCCATTTTATGTGAAACACCAATCAGAGCGCATGACGTCACCATATTGTCACTGTCAATTGTGTTTGTTACTGTCAACTGTTGTGTTGTTCGAAATGGCTATTTTTTTCATAACAAGCTATATGGAATATGCTGCTTATTTTTAACATGCTATTTTTATTTATTGATTTATTTGGTTTATTTGGGACAATAAACCAAATAATATCGCTATCCGCTCTATTGAATCGTTGACGCATCTGTTATAACACGCACCGAGTATTGTAACGTGGTGGAGAATATTTAACGTTTCAGAAATAAATAACTTGGTGGCTTTCATTGCTTGATTATAAAATAAAATGATGTAATTATATTGTTTGTGGGAGTTGTACAGTGTTACATGAGGTTGAAATGGAAATACACAATGTATTATGATGAATCTAATATACATATGGGATAACTGTTATGATTCATATACATATTATGATTAATATATTAAAATATGTAATAGGTGTGATGACTGTAAGAAAAAAATCATTGAAATTATGATTTTAAAAAATAAAATAGGTTATAAAGATTTAAAAAATGTTTTTTTTTAATTTATAGGAGTGAATAATAATAATATTATAAATATAAAAATACAAAATGTGTTAGTCCGCCATTTTATGAGAAAAAACAATCAGAGCGCACGACGTCATAGTATGGTCGCGTCAATTCTTCTGATAGTCTTCAATACAATATACGCATTAATTGTCGGTCTGGACTATGTTTATTTTGGTGTTATCGATATATTAATATTTTAATTAGATACTTAAAACTAAAACAAATTAAATATAAATGGAACAAGTATTCATCAAAGCAAATAGTTTCAATTTACCTAGATACTCGCCTACCTATCGGGGGACACTATGGGCCGGTATTACAGTGTCAGTTTAAGAGCTAAACTCAAGTTTTACAAAAATATAGCGTATTACAGTGTCCGTTTAGACCTAATCTTCCCTCAAATACGTCACTAAAACGACAAATATTTAACTCAACGTTTCTGGCAGATTAAGTACTTAACTGTGAGTCAACTGTCATTTGCTAGGCAACTCGTGTAGTTTCAGTTTCTATCACTAGAGGCGTTAGGCAACGTGTGTAGATTCAGTGTTGTATCACTAAAGGCGTTAGTTATATCGAAGGTGGCGCCACACAACAAAACAAACTGACAGCCGTATTGAAACGAACACGGGCATTTAAAAGCATTATTTTGGTGAAAAAAATTTAATTTACCATGTTGGATAATAAAACAATGGTATTTAAAGTCGTAGCGTCCCGTTTTGTATTTCGTATTATTTGAGGTTATTTAAATTTGACAGATAATAACCACAGAAAAAGTGAAATATGTCTATAATTGAAGATTTAGTAACTGACATGTCATATTGCACTGTAATACGGAAATGGATTCAATCTCCCCTTAACATTAATCTTGAGTTTGGCAAACTCAATGAGTTGAGGGCCGACTGTAATATCGGGCCTATGTTAATTGTATTTTGTATGTAACTTAGTTTTTATTGAATAAATAAATAAATAATGAACGCTCGCAACGTATGGTAAACTAATTTAGTTTTAGTATTCTACAATTTTGTCATGCGATGGTGAGCTGACGAACGTTCGACATGTTATGATGCTGGTCACTGCCAAACTAAACTAGCAAGCTATATTTTTTTCATGCAATGAAGCGATTTGCGAAACGACGGCGATTACGCGAAGCATGCGTTTTAAAACATCGTTACAATTTTAGCAGCATACGAATTATTACATAGCGCTCGTTATTTGTATTGTGTTCATAACAAGCTATATTTATCTGCTATCGTTATTTTTAGCAATAGCAGCCATAGTAGTTATTTTTCTGCCTGTCTTAACTACTCTTAACTAGAATGGAACTTTTGATGGTCGGATATTTCTTTGCGTTGAACAAAGACTTTTGTTCATCAGAATTTCGAAACGTAAAAACTTAATAATAAGTACATATAAGTACTTTATTTATCTGTAATTTAAATACAACTTACATCTTGAAAATCGATAAAATATGCTCCTTCTTCTCTCTACATTATGTGTTCATAAGCTAAAAACATACGCGGGAAACTTATGATGGCCTATTTTGACGTTTGGACATTAACATAGAACACACTAACTAGACATTAATGAAGTTCTTTATATGCTTATTGCCTAAATAATGGTAAATATTATATTATTGAGAGCTAAAAGTGGGGGAACAAATACTGTACTTCATTGTAAACGCGTACTTAATAAAATTCACTTGTGTCTCGCCGTGCGAAATTTAATCACTTATTTCTCTTTTTTTTCGCGTGGGACGAAAACAAATACCTCAGTAGGTGTTTTTTTCGTCGTGTTTGTACATTTAGGGACCGCACAACACTTATGCACTTTTGAATTGATTATAAATACACAAATCGTCTTAGAACACATATATTACATATAGTAGTGATATGCAGTTTACGATACCATGACGTCACCGTCAGGGTCGGCAGCCGCCATGATACTACAAGCTTTTTTTGGCGTAAATGTCAAATTTGATTTTAAAATGGCGATTTTTGCTACTAAACCTTTATTTTATGTAGAAATGTATATATATTTGAAAACAGTGAATGCGTAAAAACATCGTGAGATAGTTTTTCAAAATTAGTCATCATGCCTATTGTTTTCGGATTTATTTGTCTAAAAAACATTTTAATTATTAATGTTTAGAGAACAGTGTTATGTAGGATGTGTTGAAATGTAAGGAAAACTGAAATAATGTTGGAACCAAAACGTCAAACGCACGATATTCCATGACTCACTTTTTGCACGGAGTACCTACTACATCTAGTATATTATAATAAAAATCTATGGTTCACACCACCAACACATACAACCAAGTTCACACTGATAGCCCGATGTCGCGATTTTTCTGAAATTCAAGCGAATTTTCGGCATCTCGTATAGTACGCTGTATACTCTGTTTTGTATTTGATTTGACAAAATTACTGAATACATGTTTGACGAAGTTGTTAAAAATCATCATCCATTGAAAACATCTCGTATTTTATTATTAAAACACTCGTAAGGTTCCTCGCGATCAACCTTACTTTTTGACAATTATCAAATGATAGTTTACGCCGACGCGCATGCGCTAAGTATTTAGATATGTCTCTGCAATGCAAATTTCATACAAAAACATTGTAGCATCCTGAAGTTAGGAAGCCACGTGATCTCCTCACTTACTGGCGTATATGGACACACACCTGTCGTGCTTGCTTTTTTAATGTAATGCACACCCGAACACATGTCGCTGGTAACTCCTAACTGTGGGGATATGCCGTGATCGTATGGATGAATAATATAAAAAATATGAAAGAAAGATGAATGAAATTTATTCAGTATGTTATGAGTTGACTATAAAATGGTTCCAGTCATATTTAAGAAACAGAATGCAGGCGGTCAGATTGGGTGGCGTAATTAGTTCATTCTCTCCAATTGAATATGGGGTACCTCAAGGAAGTGTATTGGGACCAACGCTGTTTCTCCTTTTTATAAATGATATGAATAAATTGGATATTGGTGGTTCCATAATTTCTTTTGCTGATGATACGGTGTTATTGTTTAGTTCTCACAATTGGGCTCAAACGCATTCTATTGCTGAGCAGGGAATGATCATCGTAAAAAAATGGCTAGATAATAATTTACTGACATTAAATATCGGAAAAACCAAATATATGACATTTAGCATAGATAATCGACAACAACCTGAGGAGTCTATTACTATCCATAATAACTGTGATTTGCCCCTAAACTGCTCCTGCCCCAAACTACTTAGTAGTTATAAATATCTTGGCATAACAATTGACAGAAATCTTCGATGGACAACACATGTGGAGATAACTGCGATAAAAATTCGCCAACTGATATATGTTTTTAGAAATATAAGAGAAATTTTCGACCTAAATACGTTAAAAGTGTTGTATTATGCTCTTGGACAAACGTCAGTCTCTTATGGGATTATAGGTTGGGGTGGTTTAGCTAAGACCAACCTATTTCCCATCTCAACCGCGCAAAAATCACTACTGCGGGTCATTTGTCGAAAACCTTTCAGATATCCATCAAATCAGCTTTTTTCGGAATTCAAGCTCCTTGATGTTAGACAACTCTATATTAGAACAATATTCATCCAACTACATAAAAACCCAGCAATATATAAACCACAATACACCCTTACTTTTAATACAAGAAATAGACATTTGCTGCAACCGACTCATACACAGACTACTTTTGCCCAGAGACACTACACATTTTTAGCACCCAGAATATATAATATGGTTATGTCTGATATCTTGGACTTAGTACAGCCGAATGGGCATAATTTTGGAAAGCTGGTTACTGATTGGTTGATTCGGAGAGGCAGGGAAGAGTCAGAGAGAGACTTGACGTTTGTCCTAAGATAATTTTAATATAATTTACAATCAAAATCTTTTTCATACACCCTTTTACACATATCCACACACGCAAACACACCCTCACATTAACAAAAACACAAAGACACCTAATATTTTTTTTCATGTACCTACAATTGTATTTTATATGTACTTTTATATATTTTTTTTTATGACTTAAAATGTGTACTTTTGTACTTTATTATTTGTATTTTTTATATTTTTTTTGTGCCTTAGATATTAAGAATTCACGTAGCTGAAATTTATGCTTACTTATTGCCTAGTATTACATCAGAACAGGCTTTGCCTAGTGAGGTAATAAATTCCATTTATATATTTCATGAACAATGTTTAATATTTTACTTTATATTGATTATGGAAATTAATAAATAAAAAAAAAAAATATAATATTTATATAGGAAAACTTCTGTATACATTAACATGGCGATTAGTTTATAAGTAATTGATTGGCTTAGCAAGGTTTCATTTGATGTTATATTTTTATATGAATAATAAATAAAAATAATGATACTTAAAGGTACATTTTGTTATTTTCTTATTAACGGAAAATGTTTTGTTATAATAAAATTTATAATGATGGATGCTGTTCAGTATAAAAAGGATGTACGACCATAGTTGATTTCTTGTACATCGAATATTAAAAATATTTTCATAAAGGATTATCTGGGTTATTTTGTACGTAATTATAAATACCCCTCTAAGCGAAAAGCCGGCCACATTCTCTTATAATGGTATTAGGTATTCTATGCATATAAAGGTTAATACTTCCTCTCAAAATTACTTATGCAAATTCATTTGGTTTTATATTTCCCTTAAATCTCTGTATAAAATAATGAAAATAATTTCAACCCTATGGTAAGAGAGATTGGTGTGATTAAGGGTGTGAAAAGGGACAGATAATATGTGGAGGGTACCTATATACATAGCATCTATTTCATAGTAATAAAAAGATATCATAAAACTAAAACCTTCCTTGACTTCTTTAATGAAAACTTTTACCATTATTTTATTTATTTATTTTCTTTGGGAAGCTACAGCTCATTTACAGTTTAATGATACAATTTTATTTTTACAGTGTTAAGAGTCAAAAAAGAGCATTCCATCAACATAATATAAAAACAAATAACAGTTTACAAGGCAAAAACATTCATACACACACCTTCATACACACCCTCACACACACATTCATGCACACCATCATACACACATACACGCACACACATACATACATATATTTATACATACACAAATATATACAACAACTAGGGAAGGGAAGAGAAAGGAGAGAAGAGAGACTAGGATGACAGGGTTATTAGCTTGCCTTAATCTTAAAAATGTATAAATCAGTACTCGATCTTAATCCAATATTAATCTTTCTCTACATTTAATCATAAAAATTTGTTGATATCTACGTTTAGTAAAAATTTATAGTATTATTTAATTGATTTAACCTCAAAGATTGCTAAAGTCTGAAGTAAATCTCAATTTTACTGTTATCAATTTCATGAGTAGCCCTGCAGGATAGAAGGATATTAGTTGCGCATCACCTTCAGAACATTATGTCTAAATCTATAATATTTCGCGTTGAAAATGTCTATCTCAGCTGAGAATATATTGTTATATTGGCTGCATATGCGTGTAATTGTGGCATTTTTCCTGATATTTGTTCTACTTGTTGGAATGTGAAGTAATTGAGGTCTGCGAACCATTCTACCTGGAACATGGGTATATTTTTCAGAGTTATATTCAGTTTCGTGGTCAAAAGTATTATTATAGCTAATCATATCGCTAATAAAATAATACTACATGTTGGGTATGTATGTGTGAAAGGGATATCGTGTGTGAAAGAGACGGATGTTGTGCCTATATAGGCTTGGTATGGGAGAGTACGAGGCATTCTGCCACAGGGCCCGTACTGGTGTAATATATATATATATATTGTAGAGATAACTACTGAGTTTTTATTGAAGAAAACCATCCCCAGTATTCCAACTGTCGATTTGTTCAGGAGAACTTTGTTCTCTTAACATATCGACAATGTATCAAGCCAGAATACGCGAGAATTGTATGGAGAGGTCTACTTTTTTCACGGCTTTTCCAACTTTGAAGTCAAAAAACACCAACTTAGAGGCTTCGCAGCATATATGTTCCATACACGGATTTACTTAGAATTCGGAGTAGAACATTTCGTGTGTCTGTGTGTGTGTGTGTCTGTGTGTGTGTGTGTGTATGTCTGTGTGTGTGTGTGTCCGTCCCCCCCTTATAACTTTTGATCCGCTCAATTTACAGAGCCTAAAATTTCAGAATATATAAACAGTTACAGGCCTACAAAACTTTTATACTCGGAATTTTGAATTTTTGTTTCAGTCAGGGGTTATCAACTTTTGAATTTTCATTTTATTTTTCCCTATATCTCAGAAACCATAAAAGCTAGAACGCTGAAAATTGGTATAAACATAGACAAATACAAAATCTCAAATTAGTTTTTTCAAAAAAATTCCAGGGTTTCTCAAACATTTTTATTAAGAAAAGTATTTTTTTTATGATAAATTTATGAGTTTAACTGCCTATATTTCCATTTTTTTTTTAAATATCGAAAAAAGCCGAAACACCCCAACTAGATAATTTAATTTTCTATAAAAAATATTAACATTGTAGTAGAAGATCTCAGTTTTTTTTTACAATTTTTTTAAAAATTGAATTTAGTGACGACATCGCTTCATACATTTTGTATGGCAGTCGCCTATACACAATATGTAAGAAGACCTAATAGTTTGATACTTCATCTCCAAACATACATACCATCATGCTATTTTCATATTCTGGGTAGGAAAAAAGGAACTTCCTCCATACTATCCTATCTTGACATACATACCTACATAATATATGTTGTATAGAAAACAAAATATCTGAAAATATTCAATAATTTGTATTTATGGGTTTATAGTTTGGTACATATTCTTCAACTATACATACTATCGCTATCGACAGTTGGATCTCATGTGTTACATGCAACTAGTTATTAAAGAAGATAGTACTGTGCACCCCATCACAGTACACTACACTTTAGATTATTACTTGACATTTCACATAGAAAAACGTATATGTACCTGCTTTATCTACATCGATAAATAAAAATTAGTCATATTCATACCAATCGTTATAAAATACTAGTTTATTATATATATTATGGATTCTCCCGGTACAAGGGAGAGTGAACTTATAGAGATCGTTATGCTAATATGGTGTTATTACAGTTCCGTAAATCAAACGGGAAAGGCGAAGCTTTTATACGCCAAGTCTGTACAGAGAGAAGATTATTTTTTTACTTGAATAACTTAATTCCAATACCACAATCGTATGACCGATTCAGAAATGAAAAATCGCCTTACAAATAATTGTTATAAGGGACTGTTTCAGTAAAATATATTTATTTTTTTATTTATTTATTTAAAGGACAACATACAGCATATAATAAATTATATAACATAAAGATAATTTGATTAATAATAAAGCCAATTACAGGTTGTCGCTGAAGTTATTGTAGTATATTAAGATATATTAGTAATGGTTACATAGTATGGTGAGATATTGTGTGAATGATGTGTGAAATTGCATATTTATATAAATGTGTCAGTATAATTATTAAGTGTTAGATTTGATTATGAGGATGAAATTTTAAGTTTGATATATTTTTTAAATGTGGGGGCGCTAAGTAAAAATATGTCAATCTCTTGGAAATGCCTATTATATGTATTACAGATTCTGTAGATTGTTGCATGTTGAGCATAGTTGGTGTGTTGAGTGGTAAGACGGAAAAGAGGAGTGTGTCTAGTTCTACGGGTAGGGATGTTGAAAGATATATAGTTTAAGAGAGCAGGAGAATCGATTTTATTATTAATAATATATATAAGCATCATTGTAAGCTAACCAAAACGAGTGGGTTATGGCCAACGTTATACTCCTTACTACCAAGTCACTCCACAAAGTATTCATATTTTGTATGGAAATTTTTCAACATTTTTGAAAAATTTCCATACAAAACGAGTGAAACGAGTTTGTTCAATATTTTTTTATTTAAATATTTTATTATGAAAAATTGATATTTCTTCTGTCATTTTATGAAACTGATGTGCCTTTTTATCATATACTAGCGGACCCGACAGACGTTGTCCTGCCCGAACTATTTGTGAAACAATAAAATATACGTTATATATATTTAAATCATATGGATGTTATTATTCGCTGAGCACACTTACATTTTCTTGTTCGATGAGCCGCTAAACACTTAGAGGTTAGATTGATTGTCATTTCGTATAGGTATAATTGCAATACACCATATATGGTCTGGACACGGAAACGAACGAATTGATATATGAATATTAACGAAACAGTGAACAGAAATTAAAATTCCATGCACATGTATATAATTGAAATATGAATAATACCGAAACAGAGCGAAATGAACTTTATATGTCAAAAAAACCAAACTACGACGCAATTGACAGATTTCTTAGTGTTGTCAGATGGAAAAAACTAAACATTGCCAATTCGACATTAGCGCCACTTATTATAATTTATAGTTATAAAAAAATCATGTTTTATATTTTCCTTTTATTGTATCAATGTTTAAAATTCCATTTTGTAAATCTAAACCATTCAGGGACTCACACAAACACACACAAAAAATCATCAAAATCGGTTCAGCCGTTTAAGAGGAGTGCAGTGACATACACACGTACAGAAGAATTATATATATAAAGATGAAGCACAGGAACATAAAATGGCATTGATAAATTATCAAGTTTTCATTATAAAATATTTAAATCGAAAATAATCAAACAACTCATTTCATGAAAACGTAAAAAAAATATCCATGCAAAATTTGAATACACTGTGGAGTATCTTGGTAGTGAGGAGTATAACGTTAGGTACAACCTACTCATTTTTAAATAAAACAGCAAAAAAAAAAAACTTTTCTTCATATATGAAAATTACATAGGACTGGAATTGATACTATCCAATTCATTGTGTACATGAAAATTTTAGTTTATGCCGAAGATCGCCTGTTTTTCAGACTTTGTAATCCCGCATGCAAAGATGTTCTTAAAGAGGATATATTTCACTGCATCGAAAAAGTCTCTGCGTGGATGTCCAACAATAAGATAAAATTGAACCCAGCAAAAACAGAGTTCATGTGGGTAGCATCACCACAACGACAACACCTTATAGGAAATACTCCCATAAACATCAATGGAGAAAATCTGGTGCCAGCTGCAAGCGTCAATTTCTTAGGTGTTTACTTAGACAACGGGTTGTCGCTTGATTTGCGAATTTCTAAAACGATCAGCTCATATTAATTCCAACTAAGACAACTGAAAAGCATTCGTCGAAGCTTACCTAAGAATGAGACAAAAACACTCATAAATGCATTTGTCGTATCTCGGCTTGATTATTATACTGGAACGGTATATATGCTGGGTTGCCCAAGTATCAGCTCGATAGATACAGATGGTGTTTAATGCAGCAGCTAGGCTAATTTACAACGAAAATAAACGATGTCATATAACACCTCTTGTTAACGAACTCCACTGGTTGAAGTGTCCAGAACGAATTGACTACAATATGGCCTAGGTTGCGGCTCTAAGGGCCTAGGCAGTAAAGGGGGGGTGGGCGGCCGACGCTGTTGTGCCCCCTTCAATTCTGTAATTCTTAGAGAAAAGCAGGACGAACGCCTTTAGTCTCGCTCGACAGTGACTCGTCAACTGTGGCGAATGTTGTGTGAGGTTCGGGCACACCGCCGGCGCAGACGTCGGGTCAGACCATCTGTGTTGACATCGAGACGTCATATCGACAGATGATGATTGCGTCGGATGCCCCCGGTGTTAGCCCGCGGAACCTTCGGACGCCAAAACGAGTACCGAGGGGTGCGGGGACAAGCCCTTCCGTTCGATCGGTGTGCTTAGGGGCTTTGCCCCTGCTGCCGATCTTGAGCGGTTGCCCCGCCGTTTGAGGTTGGATTCTCGGGGGCAGTGGTTGAACTCGCTGGATAGGGGATAGTTGTGTTGTCCGACGTTGCAGCTGCGTCGAGGAACAGGACCAATGGGTCCTATAATAGCGTCCTCGGCGTGGAAGTGGTATCACGATCTCCATCCTGACATGAATTACAAGAACTATGTCAAAGAAAAGAACTATCTGGGAGGCACTTCAAACTCACGTCTTCTGGATCACAGAGTACCAACTCCTTGAATGAGGTGGACAGAGCCAACAAAACGGCTTACTATGATCGATGCTTTAGTGTAAGTGGAATAAACTATCTCCTGATGTCCGCGGTGCTCAAAGCAAAGACACCTTCTCTAAAAAACTAAAAAGCACTTTGTTTCGCAGAGCACAGAATTGAGCTATCAGCGCCCTTGTAATGATTTTAAATCATTAAACGGCGCTGTAATAGAGATGCTAAAACGAATTAAGTCTAGACTCTTGTATTGCGCAACTACGATATTTTCCTATTTTAAGTTATTTGAATTTGTTTTAAAATTTTGAATAATATTATATGCCAAATGCCATCACGCTCATTTGATTGCTTTTGAAAAAAAACCAATCATCCTTATTCTTAGTTGTGTTTATATAAGTGAGTCTTTGGATTCATAATTCATCCTGAGAGTCTTTGTTTGATAATCTAAACAGTATCTAAAATATACTCGGCGTCTGTAATTTAATATGCAGTATTTTAAATACCCATAATGCAGTATTTTGCAAGGAATTATAATTAAGGACGTGTCTGATTTAATTATTATTTTTCAAAATTGAACTAAAAGGCAACCGTACAATGTTATGTCAAAATAAGTATATTTTATGATACTATTATAAGTAAGTACGTGAAATAATATAAGTAGGTACTTTATAATGCGATGAATTTAAACGTGCTTTGATAAAAACACTTTAAAGACATTAAAGGACCAGAGGTATTTCAGTACAATACATTTAATAAATATTCCGGGGAGATATTTCACACTTGAACAATTCCTTTGATGGCTAATAAAAAAGGGAAAAGTACTTAGATAAAAATGATAAAATTATTTATTCATCCAAGTTTTAGAGTATCCCTATTAGTAAGTGTGTTATTATAAGGTTTCGCTCGGAATCAATTTGAGTGGATTCTATTAAAAACGGCTTAGAATTTATAACATAGTAAGGAACTCTGTTTCAAACTTTATTTAATTATGGACTCTCCGAGTAATTTAATAAATTGGATCATTTGATAATTAAGATTTGAAATTTATCTTTTAAAAAAGACGGCTGAGTGAACAGACTATGACGGAACGGCATTTTTTTCCAATAATTAATTAAGTACCTAAATGACGATCGCAAAATGTTCAATACCGGCTAATAAGATCATAAAACTAAATATTTTTTTGAATTCATAAATAAATTTTTTTTATATATATTTTTTTTAGTATCTTAACTGACATAATTTAAAAAATGAACCGAGTTTCATTATAATAATAATAGTAGGTAATAAACACTTCCTTGCACCTTGGTCAAGTCTCGAGATTATTGCTCTTCCAACAAACCAATATATCCAGCCCAGTAAATTTGCGTGAGAAATGAATTTAAATAAATTTCACCTCTACTGGGGATCGAAATCAGGACACCCGCACGCGTATTAACATTTCCGTGTTGATTAGGAGGCAAGTACTGCCTCGAATTAGGCACTAGTTTGTTGCGCTAATGTACTTAAAAACTCGTGATGAATTCAAGGCACGTGTCCTCCGAATGCACCCGGCTTAGTAACGCAAACTGTTCCTGCTAATGCGTGTTCAATTCAAGGCTCGCGTCTTTCAATCGTACACAGGTTTATAAATTTTACAATGCGTATTGATTGAGCGTTACAAGGCTGTGTTAGAGGCATTTTTTGTGTATGATTGTTTTTGTTTTAATAGATTAATAATACACAAATCTACATTTTATCATGAAAATTCGTTAAGACAATTTTTTTTGTATGAGATAGGTAGGTACTCATGAATTTTTCAATGAAATAATTACACTTTGCGTCGTAATTACCTTCACAACATATAGAGCATCGAATTTTACATTGGTCATTCATTTTTATCCTTGTCTCCTTCGTAATTTACAATATTCAAAATGTCCGAAATTCCACCAAGTATGTCCTTTAACAGTTCCATATTACTTAAAGACTTAAACAAAATTACCGATTACTACCATTTTGTAATCTGTGAACAAAATGCAAATGTGACAGTGACAGACTAAATGCGAGCGAAATGAAATAGCGCGCGAACTTCATGGCTATATAATATTAATTAATTGCTTTGAATTGAACACTAAATTTGAAAAGATTACATGGATACAAGTTTGAGTTATACATGAATGTTCTCAATTTACAATTTGTATGTGAATGTAGATCAATGATAGTATAAGTTTCTATTGGTTGGTGCTCCGGTGGTGGAAGGATTGGCCGGCATTCTGCCGTTTCCAGGGACGCCCGATTGCTTTTCCGAATTAGCCGAAACTCAATCTACGTGGAGGCTCCTTCCGCGTCCCCATGACATCCAATGTATGGCTCACAGCCGCATCAGTGCAGACTCAAGTCCAGAAGAAGCTTCCTGGAGATGACCGCCCCTATAGTTGGCCTCCCCGAGGCCCGAAGGCTGTCACTGTGGCGTGATAGTGTCGAATGCACTCAGCTACCACCCGCGGAGGACGTGTCAGTGGGACACAACCTGCCTTATCCAACATGGAGAGCGCTCAATAGGCTCAGAACGGGTGTCTCCTGCTGTTACAGTGACCTCAAGAAATGGGGATACAGAGAAGAAGACATCTGCGATTGTGGCGCCAGACAGGACAACGTGCACCTACTGTCATGTCCCATGATAGGAGCGACATGCACGCACCAAGAAGACACAGTGATAGCAAACACTAGTTGAATCCGAGTGGCCGAATATTGGGGGCTACGAATATGATGGTGTTCCGGACACGGAAAGTAAAGTAAGTAAGTAGTATAAGTTTCTGTCAGATTTCCTTGTATTCATTGAAACTCTCATGATCTACCTCATTTTGAACTTTATCAACGTTACCCCCATTGAAATTAAGTTTGAATCATTTTTCCACTGCCTCCTTGTCTTGATCTCTGATTAAACGATAACTAGTTGAATAGTAGTTTGAAGAGTTGGGTCGGTTGTAGTGGACCGAGTCGTTATCCATCGCAGTTGTTTCCAAGTTTGGCCAACATCTTCGTACCAATCAGAAGTTGACAAGTTTGAGTACCTACTTCGCAGGAGTGTTGCCGACCATCTGATGCTGCGGACATACCGAGATATGTACCTACCTAACGTTAGTACCTACACATCTCTGGATACGAACGATCCCCGAAGGAACTTTTCCAGTCAATCTCTCGAAACGTGAAGAAACTTTTCAGCGCATGAGAACAATTTCAGCAAATTGTATTGGACGATGGAATGAGGTTTTATCATCGACACCCTTATACTATTGAAGATATAAAAATTTCGTTATTTTCTATATATACTATATTTATATTATTTCGTATTGCTTAATTTGTTTTACATGGTGTATCCATTTTTTTATTTATTTTGGATAAACCAGACAGCTTCCATAATATTACAAAACGAGTGGGTTGTGGCCAAAGTTATACACCTCATTCCCAAGTCACTGCACAAAATATTCAAATGTTGTATGGAAAATTTTCAATATTTTTATGAAATGAGTTTGTTCAATATTTGTTTATTTGAATATTTTATTATGAAAACTTGATATTTTTCTATGCCATTTTATGTAAGTAGTGTGCCTTTTTACCAATTTTAAAATAAAAATTTCAAATTTTAAGTTTTCTGAGCTTGGGATCACTTTGAAATATTCGACAGTTAGAAAAATGAGAAGCACTATTCATATATCCTTCAAAATCTAATGGGGTCTAAGTGAGTATAAGATAAACAAATTTACAATATTTGAAAAGAATCAAATTAGTACTTTTATCTATAATCGATAAAGTAAAATATGTAAACACGCCGTAAATAGCACACAGCACATGGCACATAGTACACAGCACAAACACAGATACATTGTGATAAAACTTTCAGAATACAATCTCAGCATGTTGATAATCTGCAATAAAAAAATGCGAAATAATAACTCACCACTATTTCTCCTTGGGTTAGTGAGGAGTGAAAACATACATATATAAAGAGTAAGGGCATGATAGAAAAGTCATCAAGTTGATTCCGTGAAATTATCATAAGGTAGCATAGAAAATAATACATACAGTGGTATTTACAAAATAAATCCTTGAATCACGATTCAATTAAACCCGGTTCAAAGTCTTATTCCACATTCAACTGAAACCTTATTTACAAAAATATTCGAACCGTAGTTCAGTTGAACTCAATTTTTAGCTCTATTTCATTCGACAGCACCCAATTTCGTTTTATTAAGTTTGTTGTCCTGACCACAGAACAATATGCGCGGCACGGAACACATGCGCGCCTTACTTCTGTCAAACTCTAGTTTTTGTACTTTTTGACATTTGATATTTTTATTTGAAAACAATGTAAATAAATTATTCTAATTCAATCAAAAGTGATTCCATTAGATCGTATATTGATTATGGTTGAGATAAAATTTACAGCTACTAAAATTGATGAGATTCCTGCTAAATGAAGTCTTATTGATTAAATCGCGGATGGCGTAATGCAGTATGCATAAATATGGCTAAACTCAATGTTCCTTGTACATTCGGAACAAATAATTATATTCATTTTTGTTAAAACTAACTCAGAACTAAATGAATTTTCAATTATTTATAATATTTGTGTAACTCACCATTTTATTCTTAAAAATTTTGATTCGTTTAAATTATATTTTAGGTGGTGTTATTTTTGTTGTTTTTATCAAACGTAAAAAATATGATATATTATGATTTGTATTGCTAATCAATCCCAAAAACATTAAAAATATACTAATCGTTGAAACAAATATTTTGAATTACAAATCAACGTGTAATTGAATTATTAACAAAGTTATATAAAAACACATATTAAGCCTTTTTGTTGTCCATTGTTGTTCAAAATTGTATATTTTTTTTGTTTTTATGTGATGTAGCAATAATGGCAACATATAAACGATTTATTTGTTTATATTCTTTTAGTATTCATGTCACAAAAAATATAACAAAATTTAATTTTGTTTCATTTTTTTTAATTGTGGTAACTGTATAACTTCAATGTTTTGAGACATTATTCAAAATTCCTTCTAAGAAAGCTTATTTCAAGGATCATATTATTATTGTAAGTATATACTTACAGTAACGTTGAAATTTTATGAACCAACTACAATATTCATGGTAGATGAAATCCTTTCTCTCGTATATTCACAAAATTATTATCATTATTAAATGCCAGTTGCATATTCTGGGATATTTGTATATATGGTTGAATTCGTATTGTCGCATTGTCCAGCTGTTCTCAAAATTACATACGTATTGAGTGATTTCTTCAAAAACAATATAAATACATATTTACAAAATATAGGTATAAATGTTTTTTTAAAAATTTGGTACTTAAAGAAAACGATAAGATAAATCGTTAATAATTAACGTTCCGAATGCCATCATTTGGTCCTACTTGAATCCTCCGTGGAATAGTGGTAAGCCATTTGACTTCTGTGACGGTGTCCTGAGTTGGATTCTCAGTAGTGGAGAAATCATCAACCTCTCACGTAAGTCTTTCTTCTCTGGACTGATGACACTGGTTGTTTGGAAGAAATCGCCATCTGGTAGTATACTCGCTACTTGCACAAGATTCTGGGATGTGTTAAATAAATAAATAAAAATAATAATATACCTAATTGCTTTTTCATTTAACTATTTGATATTTTTTTATTGTGTTATGTTTACCTTTCCAGCTTCATATGACATTGTTATTCCCAATAGATATTGTTGAACTGTTGCATAACATGTGTTATTTACAATGGATTATTTCTTAAATATGAAAACAATGTCTTATTTATTGTATACGATAAAAAATAAAACCAAATAACACCTCTCCATCTGAAACTTAACAATTAAATTTTACATTTAATATAATAAAAATAATAATAGTGAACACTTCCTTGCACCCTACGCAAGTGGCAAGTTTATTGCCGTATGACATTTTCTTCATTAAAAATATCTATATTAATTCATTAATTTATATATATCTTCATTAAAAATATGACAATCATGCACTGTTTTCTCATTATTTAAGCTGCCGAAAGTCAGGCATCAAAGAGATTTGGAACCACTGTATAAGAGAAATAAATTTAATACATATTGTGATAGTATATATTTGAGCATTCCTATATAAACAGAGTTAAATATTTCAAGCACGGAGAAATAAACAAGAGCTTGAATACAAAGAGTAGGTAGGTACATAATATATATATATATATATATATATATATATATATATATATATATATATATATATATATATATATATATATATATATATATATATATATATATATATATATATATATATATATATATATATATATATATATATATATATATATATATATATATATATATATATATATATATATATATATATATATATATATATATATATATATATATATATATATATATATATATATATATATATATATATATATATATATATATATATATATATATATATATATATATATATATATATATATATATATATATATATGTATATATATATATATATATATATATAATATATATATATATATATATATATATATATATATATATATATATATATATATATATATATATATATATATATATATATATATATATATATATATATATATATATATATATATATATATATATATATATATATATATATATATATATATATATATATATATATATATATATATATATATATATATATATATATATCTTTGAATAAACTATCTAACATTATCATAAATACATATCAAAGAAATAATATTATAACTAGTTGCATGGAATGCATGAGATCCAAACATCGATGGCGATAGTATGTACATATAATTGAAGAATACGTACGAAACTATAAACACAAATTAATTAATAGTTTAAAATATTTTAATTTCTGTATAAAACATGTAGGTATGTATATCAGGATAGGATGGTATGGAGGTCAGTCTGTTTTCCTACGCATAATATGAAAACAGCATGATGTATGTTTGTATGTTTGTAGATTAAGTAGGTATCAAACTATTGAGTGAGATATTGTGTAGTGTTTACTGCCTTACAAATTGTATGAAACGAGGTCTTCACTAAATCATTTTTTTATAAAAATTGTTAAAAATAGTTTGAGATGTATTAGTACTATGTTTTATTTATTTATATATTATGTTTCATGTCCAATACTGTGTAAAATGGCGGGTTTATTGCCACACGGCAATTTATTCCAACCAACCAAAGCAACGTGAGGCCATATATTGTATAGTGGTAGGTACATTAAATTTATAACAAACGGAAAGAAACACGTAAAATTATTAAGAGTAAATTCACAGCAACAAAGGAAGGAAGGAAATAGAGGTTGTGGGATGGGAGGGAGGATGGATATGGGGTGTCAGTTAAGAATTATTAAACAGGTAAAACAGCTTTAGTTTCTTTTTAAAAAATTGAATCGATTGAGATGTCCTAGTATCATTACTTAAGGTGTTACATTGTCTTGCTGATCGTTCTTCAAAAGAGGAACTGAGAAATTCAGTAGAATGAATGGGAATAGCTAGTGTAGTACGTTCATATTTGTTCATATTTTTATAGAAAATTAAATTATCTAGTTGAAATGTTTCGGCTTTTTTCTATATTTTATAAAACTTTGGAAATATAGGCATTTAAATACATAAATTTATTATAAAAAAAATCTTTTCTTAAAATGTTTGAGAAACTGGAACTGTTTAAAAAAATAAATTTGAGATTATATATATTTCAATAGGTATTCACACCAATTTTCAGAGTTCTAGGTATATTTTACGGTTTTTGAAATATATGGAAAAATAAAGTAAAAATTCAAAAGTTGTTAACCCCTGACTGAAACAAAAATTTTAAATTCTGAGTATAATTATTTTGTAGGCCTATAACTTTTTATATATCCTGAAATTTTAGGCTCTGTGCATTGAGCGGATCAAAAGTTATTAGCGGGGGGGAGACACAGACACACTAAATGTTCCACTCCGAATTCTGAGTAAATCTATAATGTATATAAATAGAACATGTACGCTGCGAAGCCTCTTAGTTGGTATTTTTTGACTTCAAAGTTGTAAAAACCGTAAAAAATAAAGATCCTGCATACAAATCTCGCGTATCTTGGCTTAATAATTTGACAATATGTTCTCAATAGAGATGAAACGGTAATATAATATATTATATAGGAGAACCGCGAAATCAGGCACCTACAGGGCATACGACCTGTCATCCCCTTCATTATTTTGCTTGTACTCTGTGAGGAGATAATAAATACAAAAAAAAACGATACCCACAAAATTATTGTTATACAAAATGAAGTGAATTTGACTATAATTTATTTATTTTTATAATGTCCTGCCTCTACTCCTTCTGCCCTCTGGATTGGTATTAAGAAACTTTTTGGGGACACGATCATCATTCATCCGGCTGACATGTCCCAACCACTGCAGTCTACGTACTTTTATGTTCGGTTCGTCATATAATGCCTGTAGTTCGTGATCAGATCGCATCCTCCAAAGTCCATTATCATTTAATGGGCCAAAAATATTGATGTCAGTTACCAGTATTTAATTTGTCTCTTGTTCATTCAACGACACGGCCAGACCACCCCATTGTATGTTCATCTTATTTATAAATATTATATCTCTGTTAAAATACGGATAGGTACAAAGAGAAATATGTATGATCGGAGTAAGTTTAGCTTGTTTTCCTAAACGGTATGCCACGGCAAAGAAAATCCAAGTTTAATTATTTATTTAAATATAACTTTGTCGCCATTAAAGCGATGCTTACAACTTTAATAAAGAGGGGTCCTCTCACAAAGGAATTGTTAACGCTTAACAGAATCGAATTGAAGACAATGTTCATACTCCGAAGACGCTGTTTTTAATCAAGTTCATTTTAACACATTTGGCACCAGTCATCATTATTTTTTTTTCTATACTAGTTGCATGTAACACATGAGATCCAACTGGCGATAGCGATAATATGTATAGTTGAAAAATAAGTACCAAACTATAAACCCATAAATACAAATTATTGAATATTTTTAGATATTTTGTTTTCTATACAACACACGTAGGTATGAATGTCAAGGGAGGATAGTATGGAGGTCAGTTCTTTTTTCCTAACCAGAATATGAAAACAGCATGATGGTATGTATGTATGTTTGGAGATGTTGTATCAAACTATAAAGCCTTCTTAGATATTGTGTATAGGCGACTGCCATACAAATTGTAAAAAGCAATGTCGTCACTAAATTCAATTTTTATAAAAAATTAAGATGTATGTAGGTACTACTACAATGGTAATATTTTTTATAAAAAAATTAATTATCTAGTTAGGGTGTTTCGACTTTTTTCGATATTTTTAAAAACTTTGAAAATATAGGTAGTTAAACACATAAATTTTTCATAAAAAAGTATTTTTTTTTAATAAAAAATGTCTTAAAAACCCTGGAATTTTTTTGAAAAATGCAATTTGAGATTTTTTTCATACAAATTGTTTTTTATGGTTTCTGAGATATATGGAAAAATAAAGTAAAAATTCAAAAGTTGATAACCCCTGACTGAAACAAAAATTCAAAATAAAGTTCAAATTCTGAGTATAAAAAATGTGTAGCCCTATAACTATTTATAAATTCTGAAATTATGGGCTCTGTAAATTGAGCGAATCAAAAGTTATATGGGGGGGACTCACAGCCAGACACAAAGACACACGAAATGTTCTACTCCGAATTCTGAGTAAATCCGTATACATATATGCTGCGAAGCCTCTCAGTTGGTGTTTTTACTCTCCACACTATGGAATAGGGGAGAGTCATGATTTCGCAAAATTTAAGCGTATTTTTTTTACATCAATTTCTCAATGGGTATCATGTAGAGAATGCACACTATGAGTTTCGTCGTGATGTGTTTGTGTGTATGGCGTATACGCCGTACGCCGTACGCCGTAGCATTTATCTTTTTTGTGTCCTCTCTACAGCCCAAACTATAAGTCCGATCGACTTCATATTAACATCATATGTGTAAAGTGCAAAGACCTAGAGCTGATTAGTTTTCCATAGACAACTTTTGATTTCTTCTCTATGAATTCATCATTTACGTTGTTTTTTTTTGTGTCCTCTCTGCAGCCCAAACTATAAGTCCGATCGACTTCATATTAACATCATATGTGTAAAGTGCAAAGACCTAGAGCTGGTTAGTTTTCCATAGACAACTTTTGATTTCTTCTCTATGAATTCATCATTTACGTTGTTTTTTTTTGTGTCCTCTCTGCAGCCCAAACTATAAGTCCGATTGACTTCATATTGATATCACATGTGTTAAGTCCATAAACTTAGAGCTGATTAGTTTTCCATAGACAACGGTTCATTTTTTCTCAATGTTTCTTTATGATTTCATCTATTAAAACTGAAAAAATGCTCTCACGACCTGGAAATTAGAGATATTTTAATTTGGTTTCAACTATTCATACAACACCAAAAATCTTCATAAAATTGTATTCAAAGTTGGTCAATGTTAAAAGAAAAATATTCAATGGTTTCAAAAATTATATTTTATTTAATGGATATTTGTATGAAACTTATATGTAACAAGAGAATTTTTTTATATTTGGCAATGTTCAGTTCATTGATTTCATATTGATATAAGAATATTAATAGCTTGAACTTAGAACTGATTAGCTTTTCATAGATATCATAAAATTTCTTCATATGATATCACGTGTCAACATTGTCAAAATGCTCTAACGCTCTTTGAAACAAAATTTATCTGCTTTTTTTAAAATATTTCATACAACATAAGCATTCTTCACTATACTGCATTAATAGTTTGTCTATCTTAACATAAAAATATACTATCGGAAGAAAATTTATATTCCTGGTAGTAACATTAAGTATGAATAAAAGTGTAATTAGATAAATTTCTATGTATGGAAAAGTTCAGTAATTTGATTTCATGTTATAATGTAAAGAGCTTGAACATAGAACTGATTAGCTTTCCATAAATAACAAAAAATTTCTTCATATGATATCACGTGTCAAAATTTTGAAAATGCTCTCGCGTTCTTTTAAACAAAATTTATCTGCTTTTTTTTAAATATTTCATACAACATAAGCATTCTTCACTATACTGCATTAATAGTTTGTCTATCTTAACATAAAAATATACTATCGGAAGAAAATTTATATTCCTGGTAGTAACATTTAGTATGAATAAAAATGTAATTAGATAAATCTCTATGTATGGAAAAGTTCAGTATTTTGATTTCATGTTATAATGTAAAGAGCTTTAACATAGAACTGATTAGCTTTCCATAAATAACAAAAATTTCTTCATATGATATCACGTGTCAAAATTGTCAAAATGCTCTAACGTCCTTTAAAACAAAATTTATCTGCTTTTATTAAAATATTTCATACAACATTAGAATTCTACACCATACTGCATTAATAGTTTGTCTATCTTAACATGAAAATATACTATCGTTAGATAATTTATATTCCTGGTAGTAAAATTTAGAATGAATAAAATATTTCATTGTCAATATTTGTGGTGTGGAGAGTTTAGTGTTGGCCACAACCCACTCGTTTGACTTTGAAGTTGAAATAGCCGCGAAAAATTTAGACAGTGCATACAAATCTCGCGTATCCTGGCTTTTAAAATTGTCGATATGTTAAAAGAACAAAGTTCTCTTGAATAAATCGAGAGTTGGATTATCATGGTCTTATTTCGCGAAGTGTTTATTGAATCTATATTTGACCAACATGTGTATTAATTACAAAAAGTGAATAAGAGAAGAATTAAATTATCGCTCGAAAACGTGGTTAAAAACAATCAATATCTATGTACCTTTATAATGCGGTTGATAATATAATTGGACCATGAAACGCACCTCGAAATTTTAGAATCTTGGGTGATGTAAAGCAATAATAGGTTGACAAATAAATAATTATATGTTCATCAATTTACTTTGTCCAGTCAAGTTTTCAACTATTATTTAATAGGTATGTTCATGATTGGTGATTTAAATATACGTACTGATCTGATAGGTACAAATCGATAATAAGTAAATCAAACTCATGAGAGCGAGTAGTTGCTATTATTTATACAAAATAATCAGGCAAAAATTATTTAAATATCTACAATGAATAATATTGAATGGTTATTAAGTTCGTACAAAATAAATTTTATTTAAATTTAACAGGTTTCAATGGGCTGAAAAAAGTTCATCGAAGAATTTAATAAACGATTTTGTAACATCAAATTTCTGAAATAAGTATCCAGTAACCTTTTAAGTTGATTTATTTTTTCTTCTTTTGAATTTGATTCTGTGAAGCAATAAAGAATATATTATGTTCATTTTAAATATTTTCAATTCATATTTATTTATTTACTAAGAGAAAAAACAGTTACACATCACACATATTCAATTTTGTTTTATAAATAATTAAGTTGATGGATAGGTATAGTATGCAATCTCAATTTTCCCATACAGAAGTTATTAAGAAAAAATAAACGTGCTTAGACATTGATTGAGATAAAAGTAATAAAATATAAAAAAATCTATAAATTTTGAAAAAAATCTATATATATTAGCTATGAAGTATTAAGTTTAATTTTTAGTTCACATGAATGTCGTTTTTTTGGATCATTCATATTACATCATATTCTCAACAGTGCTTTCCAGCTATACCCATGTCCTAAGAGGCTGTATCAGTGATCTTTTTTTTGCAATTTCCCTTTTGAGTATATATTCAGGTACAATGAAAATGTCAGTATGGTAATTAAATTGGTCATTTAAGTTTTAACATATTCTATAAAGCGTATCCTGAATCTTGCATTAGTTTTCGGAGTATTTGTGAAAAAAAGTTGAATTTGAATTTGAAGCATACTATTTAATTGAATGCAATCGAATTTATTATAGCATATTAATTTTATACTACGAGTATGTTAATGCATCAAATATTTTTCTTCTGTTGGCGAGACTTATCATGTTTTACATTTTAAGCAAATCGTTATATCGGATCTGACGTTCATGACTTCTGTATTGCATTGACCTAAGCATTTGTTTGTATCTTTTCTATATTATAGGAATATTACGCATAGTGTGGACTCCAAATAAAACTTGCATACTGTCTACAGCGAACTAAAGAGGTGAATAATATAAATAGGGATTTTTTTTTATTTTTAAACTTTTTTTTTTCCGGAGTACCTACCTACAAATCTATTGAATCTATTGTCGAAATGAAATTTCTTAGACAATTGTGTGCTACATCAATGTTTTTCGATACATACACATTGGTACAAGTAGATAAACAAACCCAAAAAAACAATATTTATATGGGTTCAGGGGTGACATCTGTGCTAGAGCATTGTCACCTCATATAAAGAACTGTTGCGTTCGTTGTTAACAAAATAATTTCTCAATAGATGGCGTTACAAAAAGGTTTCTTCGATACTTCATAGATGGCGATAGTGTTTCAGCTTATTTTCAAACGATCAGTTTCTCATTATTAAAATATAAAGAACTATCAAAAATTGTATTGATAAGGGAACTCAATAAGAAGGCATAATCGGTAAACGTTGCGCAAGCGTTTAAAGTGATAGCGTAAGCCAGACGATGACAGATCGTAACCCCTGTAGGTGCCTTGAATTCCCGGTTTCTCATAATATTCCAACTTCGTCTCTATTCAGATGTTAAAAAGTATTCATGACGATTATTTTACTTCTCAAAAAACAAAAATTAACAAAGTAAGGTCTGATGCAAATATGGTCAGAGTGGAATAGAAAAGAACTTACCACGAGCAGACATGAAGATTTTTGAGTGATGGGAACCTATGAAGTACTACTTACATACTTCTACTTACTCCCGATGGCCATACAACTCCGGTAGAGCTTTAGCCTCCTGAACAATAGCTTTCCAAGGCTTCCTGTCAGCTGCAGTGAACTCCCAGTCATCACAAGCATTCAGCACGTTCAGATCTCGGGTAACATTGTCCATCAATCTCTGCCTTGGTCTTTCCAGGGGTCTCTTGCCCACAGGGTTATTTTGCAGGATACGTTTTGTGGATCTTTCTTCCCCTGATCTGATAACATGTCCAATCCAAGCTAATCTTCTGGACCTGATTTCGCTGGTGAATAAAGGTTGTCATGTCAATGCACGGATTTCCTCATTGCTTCGTGGTCTCCAGGTACCTGCCGCAATTCCTGGTCTTGGGCCTAATATTTTACGCAATATCCTGTTTTCAAACGTTAGCAGTCTTTGTTGGTCCTTGAGTGTCATGCACCAGGACTCGGCACCATACAGGATTACTGGTTTAATAAGGCTATGAAGTAAAAACATTTAAAGAGCGAGGATCGGTACGATTTTCGACTTTCTCTCTCTCAGTTCTTAACGAAACGTAAAAAGTTTTAAACGCGGTTTCGAATCCGCGATAATAAAATTGTATATTTCTCCCTTTTACTCTTCATTGAATATGGCGGAAATGTAAATAAAATATATATTTTATAAGTACCTATACGTAATATGTGCGCCGTGTTAAACTTCTCATGTGTGAACGTGAGAATTGTAGATGATCACATATGTCACAAGAAGGTAAAGAATCTACTTATAATATATTTTAGAATCCCCATCTGTATCATTTTCCACAACGATATGCCTACAAGCTTTACAAATTTAAAAAATAATTCATCAGAAATATGCCGGATATTTTTTATCGTAAAATGCAGGTGCTTGCCAATAAATCGTGTATTCATCAGGGTAGTTAATTGTATTAGTTTTTTTACCAAAAATGCATAGTCTCAACATACATATGAGACATGAAATATTATAAAATAAAAAAAATGATAATCATTTCCTTACACTTAAATTTGTCTCCTTTTCCTAGCCTTGTCCCCCCCTCTCTTGTTCGTTTTTTGGTGTTTTCGTTTTATATGTATTTATATTTTCATTATTTATTTTATTCATATAAATTGTAAGTACGTATCATATTTGCTTCACCAAATGAATATGTTTTTTTTTATGCAGTCATTTCTCTTCACTGTTGAACATAAGCCACCTCCATATCTCGCCATATATCTCTGTCTTGTCCCTTCTGCATCCAGTCACCAGCCATTCTTTTTATATCATCAGACCATCGCGTGGGGGGGCCTCACTCTACTTCTTTTATCTTCGCGAGATCTCCATTCCATTACCCTTTTTGACCACCTTTGGTCTTGAAGTCTAACAACGTGTACCGCAAAAGACCAGTTGAGCTTAGCCACTCTTTCGACGACTTCTGTTACTTCCGACCTTCTACGTATCTTCTCATTTATTATACGGTCCGATAGTTTAATATGTAGCATGGCTCTTTCACGTTTTTGTTGGGCTTCGTGGCTCAGTTGGTTGGGTATCTGACTGCTGATCCAAAGGTCCCGGGTTCGATTCCCGGTGGAAACACAGTTTTTAATTGTGTTTTCAGTCTGGATCTGTGAGACGATTAATATCGTAAGTCTCCACCGTGTGGCAACTTGTTATTGGGTGCGTATTAAATTAATATTTGACATAGTACCTGTTAGTTGCCCGAGAAGCTATATTAAATAAATAAATAATAAATTTTCTTTGTACTACGCGGAGTTTCTTCACGGTCGACTTGGTGAGTATAAGCGATTCTGCTCCGTATGATAGTACTGACAGTACACATTGGTCGTATGTTTTGCGTTTAAGGCTTTGCGGAATGTTGCTGTTGATGTCGTGTTGTGTTATCATGGTTGATTGGAAGATATTGCCATTTCGCAATAAGCCCACCATTGTTCACATGTGCTCAAAAAGTTTAAAATAAATATATAATTAGGTTCTCCCTGGTTCTCTATAAATAACGGCGTTAGATAGGGGTGCGTGGTGTCTCCGTGGTTCTTCAATCTGTAAATTGATCAATACATAAGAACCCACAGAGAACTTTAACAACGTGATTTGATGTATGCAGCGAAAAGGTACTGTTACTAGAGAGAATGGAAGAGTTACAGTATCTTATAAGTATAGTATATGAAGGATGTATAGAGAAAAGACTGAGGATGAATGTCAGCAAATCAATAGGAGAGGTAATGCAAGTTGACGAGTATATCGATCTATCTATCTGGGAAGTATTTTTAAAAGGAATAGACGGGCTAATATGAGTAGAATAGAATATCGAAATACGTGTTTTGGAAGGAAACTGAGTGAACGAAGCACTTAGACCAGTTTTGAATAATCGCAACATGCTAAAAATTGTCTAAGTTCCATTCGAAACGCAATCGTAGTGCCAACATTGACATAATGACGTAGTGCGAACATTGCAAGTGCAACCTGGGACATGGCAGAAGTCGCACGAAAGCAGAATAATTGCAGTTGAAATGAGATCGCTAAGAAGAATTTGTAATAGAACGATGTATAACATGGTAAGAAATGATGACACAAGGAAATAATGTACGATGAAGAATCATATAATTAATAGAATGAAAGTGAACACATTGAGATGGTTTCTGGCACTAGGGAAGAATGAATGAATAACGCCTGACGAAGAAAATATACAAAGCTGACAGTAACGGAATAAGAGGCCGGGGACGGGGAATGGATTTCACGACCATGTGAACGATATTATGATAGACGAAAATGTAAGATTCGTGAACAATAGACGAACATTTATAAGACGATTCATGAATGTTGACGAGGCGATGAATTTGTGTCAAGATAAAAACATATGGCGTTCGGTTCTCTCTGCCTACCCCGAGAGGGACATGGCGTGATCGTATGTATGAATATAGAATTAGATCTTTTTAACGAATGTGTGGTAAAATAGAATATAAAACAGCACCAAAACGTTTTTAAAAACAGGATAAGAGACTAGATATAATGCAGATAATATAGGTAAATATTATATAATATAAAATACTTGATTTTTCACACGTTTCGTGCATGGCACATCGTCAGAATAAAATATTTTTTTTATTTCATAATACCTATATGTATAATGTACCTAATGAGTTTGGAGTTCTATGCAAAACTATCGATCAATAGGTAGTAGATATTATTCGATTATCAGGAGAGGAGAGATTTATCAAAATCTACATTATCTCTGATGCAATTTTCGCTTCTCTGGATTATTTGAAAAAACTACCATTTTGGACAAAAGTCTACAACATATATGATATAACCATTCAAAAAGTGTAATACGATAGTTTACAATGTTTACATACATAGAAAAATAAATAACAAACGTCGTCTTCTTCATGGTCAGAATCCTAGTGTTTGATTGCACCAAGCATTCCATATCTTCACATAATATATTATGTTGCCTGCCAGTGGCTGCTACAGCGCACATCACAGAGCATCTTGGTCCATATAATTGTCTCTAGGGCAACCACTATAGTTTCAGCCCTCCTTCAGCCCTTCGGCAATAGTAACAAGCAGACCCAGATGCCTTATGTTATGGCCTAGCCATTTGAATCGTTGTTGGGCAACCCTCTTTAGGAGTTATCTCGTATCTCTGACTGCTCTTTAGGAGTTATCTCGTATCTCCGACTCTGCTCTATAGGAGTTATCTCGTATCTCCGACCCTGTTCTTTAGGAATTATCTCGTATCTCCGACTCTGCTCTTTAGAAATTATCTCGTATCTCCGACTCTACTCTTTAGGAGTTATCTCGTATCTCCGACTGTGCTCTTTAGGAGTTATCTCGTATCTCCGATTGCTCTTGAGGAGTTATCTCGTATCTCCGACTCTGCTGTTTAGGAGTTATCTCGTATCTCCGACTCTGCTCTTTAGGAGTTATCTCCGACTACTCTTAAGGAGTTATCTCGTATCTCCGACTGCTCTTTAGGAGTTATCTCGTATCTCCGACTCTGCTCTTTAGGAATTATCTCGTTTATCCGACTCTGCTCTTTAGGAGCTATCTCCTATCTCCGACTCTGCTCTTTAGGAGTTATCTCGTATCTCCGAATCTGCTCATTACCACGTCATTTGGAATGTGATCTGACCAACGGAGCAACCAGACGTCCATACAAACGTCTGACGTTGCATATAAACAAAGCTGATAGAATTACTTAGTCTACCGCGAAAACGTTAAAAAAAGTATACTTTAGGCATAGCCATTAATTATTTATTTGTTTTTGCTGTCATTATATCGACACGTTTCCTATCAAATAAAATCCCCAAAATTCTACGACAAAATTCATAACGATGACAACAACATTTCACGAATGATTAAATAACAATTTAATTTAAATTAGATTAAACTCGTATTCAAAACCATTCATTTCGATTATTTTTCAAAAAACAATCTTTCCTAATAACGTGTAAGATTTTCCGGTTTCATTATTTATTCCCTTTTCTTTTATCTCCTTACACTGGTATCTTCAATTTATATAGAATATCTTTCAATCTCTACCCTTTTTTTGGTAAATTCAATCAGATTTGCATGTTTTTACTCTGTGTCTATGTTTCCATGTATTTTCACAAGTACGTATTTAATAAGAGGGTATTTTGAAAATCTTTCCTCTTGAATTTCTTTCTTTCCTATTACAACCCCCGAAGCATTCCACCCTACATCAATACGTTGATCAATTTCATTTCACCAAGCTATTTTGAATTCAGACGAGGAGATAAGAATCGTCCTCTGATTCATGAGACTATAGAAACTGTAGATTATACACACTATGGAAAGAGGGGTTTATACAAAAGGAATTTTATTAGATCTTTGATGTAAAGGATGATACTAGACTAAGTATAATCATCTCAAAGAAATTATTCTTTTTCGTATATTGGTAGGAGATAATGATTTACACTTGTATTGAATTACTGAAAAATAAGATAAGTATTAGGTATAAATATTGAAAAAAAGTTGGTTGTCTTATAAAATTTATGAAAGCATCCATTTATTTTGATCAATAATTCAGAAGTCAAACGACTTACCCAGCTTTGTGATAGAAGTTTATTTTATGAATAATTCTCTTTGGTCGTAATAGTTGAACCAAAGATAATATACTAGATGGAGTAGGTACTCCGTGCAATGAGTGAGTCGTGGTATATCGCGCGTTTGACGTTTTGGTTGGCAACCTATTACATTTTTCCAAACATTTCAACACTTCCTAGATACATAACTGTTCTCTAAATCTTAATGAACAAAGTATTTTTTTCGACAAATAAATCCGAAAATAATTAGAAAAACGAAGTGGTCTGCCTTATTGTCAAAAGTCCCGCGGAAAAAATTCTCACATCGATTCATACAACATTTGCTAACTGTGACATCTAGTATAATATTATACATATATTAAGAAAATCTATGAGTTAACTTATTTGGATTACCAGCATAATTTTATTTTTTTAGAACACCATTTTTTGAATAAAATATAAAAAACACATTTCAATCATTTTAGATTGAAGTTCGCGATTGATGGATTGATTTATTTTTATTGTTTTTACATCTAAAATTTTATTTTTTTAGTATAGTACCTATTATAGATATTTTTTATTTCTGAAATAGTTTTAAAAATAGATTTTAATTAATTTCAACTGACGTATTACTACCACAGAATAAGTAAGTATATAGCTGACATAAGCTGCGACTTTATGACAGGGGACTGGTACACAAAGTGAGGTGGAACGCGGGTATTCCAAACACGTTTACTGCCCACATATGAATCGGAAATTATTGACACATTTTTATACCAGTAATAGTATTTGATTTTCGAAATTTTAACCACCTTGTTAACTTACACATTTTCATAGGTAGGTATACTGTTTCAATTTTCATTCTGAACCATTCCGACAATATTGAAATACGTTTTATTGATTGCCACCAAATTTTGGTGGCACGCTCAGGTGGTGTGTATCAAGAAATTTGGCTTCATTGTAGTACCGGATTTTAATATTCGTTAGAATTAATCAATTTTAATTTAACACAAAAAAATAACTAGGTTGTTAGTTTATATGTTTTCTAATTTTATTTGTTTTCGGGAAATTTACAGTATAATAACATTTAATTATTTTGTTTTTTTTTAAATTTGTATTGGTCGATAGAGAGTTATACAGTCTACACAATTTATAAAACAGACGATGTACATTGCTTTATTAGTGGACAAGTGAAAACTTCATGCATTATTCAATAGAATAATTAATATTGATACAAAATACAAATAATGTATAATTGATTTACTGGTACATAAAAAAATACTAAAATAAGACAGCTGATTAAATCAAAGTACTAGGAAAGATAGGAGGAGACAATTGAGAGAATGATTATATTGTCAAGGAAATTATTTTATATTAAATATTTCAAGTAGGAAGTATCTTTTTCGGATTCTTTATTGATATCTTGCTCCATTTCAGTATTTCAGCTCCAATTAATTGATCTCTGCAGCCATTAGTTGATTAACTTTCGATAGTTACGTAAACGTCTTTAAGCTGTCGATTTCGATTCTTATCGTCTATAATCGAGTTTGTCATATCTCCATCTACTTACTACTGTCCGGCATTTAGTTAGTGTCCATCCTATGGGCTGTCCTCCCTCTGTTTGTTGTGATGACACAACAGTAATACCCAGTGTTCGTTGCTGATCGCCTTCACCCTGTTTCCTGATGGCGGATTCATTTACCCTACCTCATTTTCCTCCCGTACAGCCTTTTCGCAGGGACGAACTATAGCATAGGAATGAGAACATTAGGTGCTATTGCTGGAAAGACTCAAACGAAAAAAAATAATGATTCTTAAAGCAAGTTCCAGAAGGGGTGTAGCTCTGAACTGTATTTAGAGTAGCTTCTCGATGTGGCGTGCGAAGAGAAATTATATTTGATTTAGGTATTATTACTAGGGTCACCAACAAATATTTCTTCTTAGCAGATCACGTAAAGAAGTCTAGTTATCAAGGAAGTTGATTAACAAGACACTCGAGAGTAAGAAATACAGAAAACAGTGGGAGAGAGGAAGTATGACAAGAAAGAATGATTTTCAACTTACAATGAATATAATGAACACGAAATAATTAACAGTTTTTAATTAACAAGGTGTCGAGCGTTGCATCGCTTTTTATACCCTCTGGTTGGTGGTCGAATGAATAAGTGCCGGGTCAATGTCCACTCCGGTTCCAGAACGTTCCTCCATAGAAGTGTACCTCTTACATTGTTATTGTCGCCAATTTTCAACTCCGGCTACTGACCTCGGTCAGTGACTAATCACGATACCATAGAGTCTACTCACAAATGCATCAGGCGACTCACAACAGTAAATTTAACGTCAGTCACTCGATACTATGAATATAAAGATGATTAAATTAAAAGTTTGAACTTACTTATACAGGGTGGAGTTTTGTGTTGGCCACAACCCACTTGTTTTGTTTCGACATTAAACGAAATCATTTCATTTTTATTGCTGGATATTTATTGAAAAAGTCGCCTCTCAAAGATGATTACGTCCCAACGTCGAAATGAAATTACAATCATTTTCCAATCCGTTACTGCTTACAACCCCCCACACCCCCGCCCTAGTATCGGAAAGCGTCGGTTGCCATAGTAACGGCGCACATTTGCCTAGCAACGACCGATCCAAGCGACGCTTTCTGCCTCCCCCACCTCACGACTTCAGGGCCGGGTTTAACGTAGGTTTTAAATGTACTGAAGCGCCGGGAGAAAATAAATTTAGAGCGTCAGAAGCAAAGAATTTTATTTTATTTTATTAGGCACACAATAACATAACATTTTTGAAACAAAAAATATATCATGTGTTTGCGGTATGAAATATTCAAAAATATATACGTTGATACTTTTTCGATAGAGTAAAGAACTATTGTACAAGAGAGGAGCATTTTACTTGAATCAATACATATTGCACAAAAAAAATATAATTATACATTTTTTAAATTTTTTTAATTAATTTATTTTATTTATTTCTTTATCACACCATTTAAATAATCTTCATTAAAAATAGATAACTGCTGCCCAACTAGGTATACCTGTTCTAGGGCTAGCAGTGTACATATTATTATATGTCACAGGAGTAACTATTTGCATTTTTAAAAAGTATCTAAACAATATAAACCTAACTATTGTACACAGATTAACAAAAAAAATGGAATTCAAGTCATCATGATATGCATATACATAATATTGTAAATGTAGGTATCTTGTAATTTTTATTTTTATTACAATAAACAAATAAATAAGTCAGCCTTCGCGGCTCAGTTGGTTTGGTAACTGACTGCTGATCCAAAGGTCCCAGGTTCGATTCCCGATAGAGACATAGTTTTTTATTGTGTTTTCAGTCTGGATCTGTGAGACGATAAATATCGTAAGTCTCCAGAATGTGGCAACTTGTTATTGGGTGCGTGTTAAAATCACATTTGACATAGTACCTTTTATATGCCCGTGAAGCAATATAAAAAAAAAAAAAAAATTGAGGAAACCCCTTTAAAATTTGAATTATAACTCTTAATGTGAATCTTTAATCAACAAATAATTTTTTTGATGCAGATTAAATTTTTTTCAACTTTAAATCTCAAAATAATCATTTTTATTTTTTATTTTATATTGCTTCTCGGGCAAATAACAGGTACTATGTCAAATATTAATTTTAAACGTACCCAATAACAAGTTGCCACATTCTGGAGACTCACAGATCCAGACTGAAAACACAATTAATAACTGTGTCTCCACCGGGAATACAACCGGGGACTTTTGGATCAGCAGTCAGATGCCTAACCAACTGAGCCACGAAGGCCGACAATGTTTATTTAAATTTCTTTTAAGTTAACAGTAAAATCATATTTAAATGCATATTATTATGGTTTTAAATGTTTTAAACTGAAAACATCTAAAAACAGTATAATATCATTGTTGCATCTAAACGAATAAAATAAAATTTTACTTACGCTCAGACGGATATGTTTTGTTTACTTTGTATGAAATACAAGTTTTATCAAAATTTCATATGAATCAAGCTGTAAACTTTAAAATCAAGTATTTTCATCGGGAATACAGAAATTCTGAAAGTTTTAGATCTCTTCCTGGTCGGGAAGTTGTTAAAAATCGATTGCAAAATTAAGAGAATTTCGCAGTCTCCTACCCCACTCCATTGGGAATGTTTTAGAGCCTCCATAGCGTACATATATTATTTTTTTAACACCAGTGAGACTAATAACAAAATATCGGTGTGTGATCAAAGAAAGGACATTTCTAGTGGACTTACGCCTTTTTATGTAATTATTGTCAATATTGTATATAAATAATTAAAGTTGGGCGCCTTTTCAAATTAGTGCGTCGTACACTATAGATTCGGTCCTGCTTGTCGCAAACACCCCGCCATCTCGCGCCATCCTCTGCCGTCCCATGCCATACCATATCGCGCCATATCGTGCCATGCCCTGCCATAGCTGCGACAGCACCGTAGCGATGGCACGAACCAACGCATATCATCTATTTAATTAATTCCCAACGGGAATGCTAAATAGGACGACCACCATTCACTACGGTGCCACTGTCCGCCATCTATCACGTTATACATACCCTTCAATTGTCCGACATTGCTATTTTTAGATAGGGGAAAAAAAACTTCATTCAAACTGTCGCGTATACTCTGCAGAAATATCTTTGAATCAATATTACGCGTGTAACTTCACACGTAGTCTAAATTCAATTTAATTCGAACTTAGAGAATTCTCTCTCGTCCATATCCTTGTGATTGGGGATGGTGGCTGTAGTCAATGTGACCTGTCTCCATGCTTATCTGTTCTGGGCAGAACGTAGAATGACGGTCATTTTGTAGGCCCCAATGCAAACTTAATAATACCACTTCATCATGTTGATGAGCTATCACGAGTCACAACAAATTTTTCGATGGAATTTGGCTCTCTCCTGACAATGTATGGAAAGAATTGAAAAATCCGTCTGTGACACAATTTGGTACATCGAGGGAGATCGCGATCCACTTCCACGCCGGTGACGCTATAGAGCCCATTGGCCCTGTTCACCACCGGACGCAGCCGCAGCATTGGACAAACACAAAATATCCACCATCCATCGGGTTCAACCGCTGCCCCCGAGAATCCAACTTCACACGTCAGGGCCTCCGATTGGTCTCAAAATCGGCCGCTATGTACACTCCGTTTCGAGTCGGAGGGGCTTGTACCCCGACCCCTCGGTCCTCGTGTTGGCGTCCGAATGTTCCGCGGGCTAACACCGGGGGCATCACCTGTGAGATTTGACGTCTAGTTGTCAACACAGGATGTCTGACCCGACGTCTGCGCCGGCGGTGTGCCCGAACCACACAACAACATTCGCCACAGTTTGACGAGTAACTGCCGAGCGAGACTGAAGACGTTCGTCCTGCTCTTCTCTAAGTACAGAATTGACGAGGGCACAACAGTGTCGGCCGCCCACCCCCGCCTTTACTGCCAATTTGGTACAACAAACAATTTTCTCATACATACCATTATGTCCCTCGCGGGGTAGGCAGAGAGAACCGAACGCCATTTTTTACTAATCCTGTCACGCATCCATCGCCTCGTCCTCATCCATGCATCGTCTCATACATGTTTGTCTGTTGATAAATCTTCTAACATTTTCGTCTTTCAGAATATCGTTTACATAGTCGTGTCATCCCTTTTTTGGACGGTCCCGCATTCTCATTCTATTCCTGTCTACACTGTATATTTCTTTCGTCAGGAGTTCCTCATTCATTATGCCCATGTGGCCAAACCATCTTAATGTGTTCACTTTCATTCTATTAATGACATCTTTCTTCATTTTACATTCTTTCCTTGTGTCCTCGTTTAATTACAAATTCTTAACGATCTCATTTCAACAGCATTTATTCTGCTTTCGTGCGACTTCTGCCATGTCCAGGTTTCACTTGCATTTGTCAAGGTTGGCACTACGATTGCGTTATGAATGGCAACTTTGGCAACAATTTTAATTGTGCCGAGTCGAAATCAAGAATTGTTAATAATATAAGCTACTTTATCTTATTGAAATAACTGTTTGAAATAAGCCATTTTTTTCTAAAAATAGGATGATTGTCGTTTTATAAATCAATTAGTTTATTTACTTAACAAGTTTTTCATTTTTACTGGACTTTTATTTATCCGAATATAGATAAAATAAGGTAAATTTTGTAAGTTTAGGTAAGTCATGTAATTTTTTTGTCAAGAATCTGCTTGAGAAAACATGTATACAAAATTAACTGATTTTTTATTATTTTTTTTTAATTTAAGAAATATCGCTAAAGTATAAAAAAAATATAAAACAAATTATTAACTGCACCAATTAGAAAGCAATATATTATAAAATTTATTTATGTATTTAACTAAGTATGAAAGTCTTAGTTAAATACATAAATAACTCTCTTTAACAAAGTATAAATGAAGGTCAACACTCAATAAAAAACGAGTGGACTGTAGCCAACACTAAACTCTCCACAACATAGTAAGTATATATTTTTTCTTCTTGAAAGGTTGAAGTCGAAAACTCAATTTTCCGAAACAGATATTATTATTCTACTGTTATCCTATACAATTTTCGTGCATAAATATGCAAAATCGTCAAACTCGCTTTCCATTTTAAGGAAAGACTAAAGCAGGGATATCTCTCCGAAAATAACTGATCCCTCTCCTTTTCCTTCCTTCCCATTGCTATATTATATTTACTAAAGAAGGAATATTTATCCCTGATTACCTGATCTCGATTTCATCTTCTTGCTCTTTTCCAATCCTTTTTTTTGCTATGATGTATATTTTCTTTTTTTCTTCCCTTTGCTACGTAATATTTACCTCTAAACACCTGATCTTGATTTCCTCTACTTGTTCCTTCCCAATCCTTATTTTTGCTATGATTATTTTTTATTTTTTTATTTATCTTGATGTTATGTATATTTTCTTTGTTCTTTTGAAGCTTTCATTTTTTGTTGATGTACATGCATAATTCTGTCACTCTGTAATCTGGTTGGTTGGAAGAAATTGCCTAATGGCAATAATCCCGCCAGTGTGCATTATATTTGTTTATATCTTGTACAAAAAGTTAAATAAATAAATAAATACATGACTTAATATTTTTATTTATTTAAAGGTTGGCAATCCTTGAATGCACTTTTAAAGTATTGATTCAAACTATTGAATCAAACAAAATAATATAAGTTTAAACAAATGAAATTATAGACAAAAATGAACAGTTGTCTATAGAAAACTTATCAGCAATCAAGTTAAAGTGCTTTGCACATTATGGTATCAATATGAAGTTCATCGGCCTTTGACATTGGGCTGTACAGAAAACACAAATTTTCATATTTGTGTACGGCGTACGGATTACGGTATACACACAAAAACATCACGACGAAACTCAAAATATGCTACATGATATTTATTGAGAGATTGATTAAAAAAATACGTTGAAAAATTGTGAACTCTCCACTATTACATAGTTGTGGAGAGTAAAAAATTAAAACACAACAACTATTGTCTGAATGAAATAGGGAATATTTAAAAAAAACTATGAAATCGTTAACACAAAAAATAAAAAACAATGTCGCAAAGACCGCGAGTACCTAATCTTAATAAAATTTCAACCTTTTTAATTAAACTCTTTTGAGTGCGTAATGAACTGTCGCTAACAGTCACGTATCTCGAAATGCTCGAAAATACTTGAAACTCTTTGATGTAAAATTCTGTGTTGTCTACGCCGCCGTAGAGCTCTGGGTCTACGCCGTAGTACCTTGTTACGGTTTCGTGTGAAGAATTATTTGTTTACAAACGGATTCACTTCAACCGCAAACAAAATTATAATAATTCTTTGGTCCCAGGTGTAAATACGGTACACCTTATATTTTGTTACGGAATACTTCCACGATCGTTGAGGTCTTTTTATATTTCATTTTAACCGACTTCGAAAAAAGGAAGAGGTTGTCAATTCCACGTGAATTTTTTTTTGTATATTCAGTGATAACTTTTTAACACGTTGTTAGATTTTGTTGGTTATTTTTTCATAACAAAGGAGATATCTTCCGATTGGTCCCAGTTTCCCAGTTCAATTTGGTCAAGATCTGTTCATGGGATCCATTGGAAAATTATCAAACTCATCAGTATTCACATAAGCGATAGTTATTCTTTACAATATTACACTATTTTAATGATTCCTTTTTTCAAAAGGAAAGGAAAGCGTCAGAGGTGCTCACACAGATACATTTTATCGAGTTTTGCTGATGGAACTGATGAAAAAAAAACTATTTTAACAACAAAAAAATAGCAAAGTCGTCTGAAATTAATATTGATTCTCTAGCACATCATCCGATTCGATGATTACTTTTTCATAGAAAGTGATTACTTCTGGGATGGTACAGTATTAAGTAAGCCTTCTTCTTCTTCTAAGTTTCCTCAATGCTGAGGGTCGTGATCTATTGAGCTGCTAATAAGCAGAACTAGTCGCCTCCAGTCCTCTCTGCCCTCCGCAGCTCGCACCGCCGAATAAAGGTGGTTCCCGGTCATCTCCTTAATTTGGTCACACCATCGCGCAGGAGACCTTCCTCTTCTTCTTTTGCCTGGTACACTTCCTGTGATAATACTTTTTTCCAGGTTACCTGGCTCTATCCTGGCGGTGTGACCAAAGAATCTCAATACCCGGCGGCTGCATACTGTAGACAATCTTTCTTTTATTTTGAGATCTTTAAGGACCGAGTCATTCGTTCTTCTTGCAGTCCACGGAATTCTCAGCATGCGACGCCAACACCACATTTCAAATGCGTCAATCCTGGCATGATCACGGGACTTCATAGGAATATTGGGAAGATGAGAGTTCTGATGATTAAGTAAGACTAGGCTTGATGAAACTTATCAATAAGCGAAGGATTTGCGTAATATTGTATAGGCGAATTGTATAAAATATATTATTAGCACATACATACATTCCATCACGTCATGTGCCTAGTGAGGAAGGCAGAGAGAACCAAACGCGACTATTTTGCTTTCTTGACACACATTCTATTTAAAGTCGTTTTTTTATGAAAGATTGTGTATTGGATCATTTTTATATGTTCAATTAGCCGAAGAAAAACTTGTCATTGCCGATTCATCTTGTTTAACCGCAAGTCTTGAAAATAAAATAAAACAACTTTACATGGAATAAGTATTATTAAAATCGATATCTTAATAAATACTGTAAGGCACCGGTATGGAATAGTGCTTCCACATTTTGGTATTTGCCGTGATGGTATGAATGTAACAAAAAGTGGATAATTGGTTAAGCGTAAAACGTAAATCTCAGTATGAGAATATCGTTATTTAAAGAAATTTGTTATTTATATAAAATCTCTTTTTTTCAGGATATTGACTATGAGGGATTCAGAAGGTTCTTGGACACATTCCTCGATGTGGAGACACCAGATGAGTTGTCAAGGTAAGGTTTTAAAAACTTTTTCATCGTTGTAACAATATATTTTGTATTTCGTTGTATTGATGTCAAATTCTTATCCAACTATCGATTTATTCGAGAGAAATTATTTCTCATAACATATCGACATAGTTTCTAGCCAAGATCCGCGATATTTTGAGTGGCCAGGTTTATATTTCTCATGTTTTTTTCAACTTTGATGTAAAAAAATACCAACTTAGGGGTTGGTGTTTTTTCACACAACACATTAGTTCTGAGTATATGACACACAGACAATATTGAGTCTGTGTGTCATATACTCAGAACATTTGAATTTTTATTTTATATTTCCTTATACATATCTCAAAAACAATAAATGCTAGAACGCTGACAATTTGTGTAAATATAGACTTATTTGCTTTCTCAAACTTTTTTTACTAAGAAAAACAATTTTTACAGTAAAATTATGTGTTTAAATGCCTATATTTCCCTTTTTTTCAATATCGAAAACCGCCGCCCAACTTTCTATTAAAAACGAATACATCTTAACCTTTTTTTCAATGAATTCAGTGACGACATCGTTTCATACAACTTGTAAGCCAGAATACATAATATCTACGGGAGAGTTTGATACTTATAATCTTCATACATACTTTTTTTATTCATTTATTTTTTGATTAACATAATAAAATTGCACACAAATAACACTAGGTAAAAAAATTACAATGAGAAAGCTTAATATATAATTGTTAAACTATCCCTACCTAAAGTCAATTACTTGTGGCAAACCAATTCATACTAGTGATAACATACGTAAGATGGGATGTGAATGTGTAGTGGGTGAAAATGTGTAATGAGGTGTTATAATGTATATAAATACAAAACATTAAGCTATTTAAATATTTGGAGTAGAAAAAAAGGGCAGAACTCCACATTATCCTATCCTGACATACATGTTTTTATTATAGGAAAACCAAATATTTCAATATATTCAATAATATTTAATTTATAAAAATTAACTATATTTTTGTTAAAATGTACCACAAAGGTAAAGACACGATATTTGATAATACGTTTATTTATTTTTATTTATAACATACATAGATTTTTACGTATTCATACACTATACACTACACTACACTACACATACTATCGCCATCGACATTTGAATTTCATTTGTTATTTTCTCCGAGATAGGCAACGTTTTTAATCAATAATTTTTAATAGCTGGTTATTTTTACATATAATTTCTTTCTTATTAAATTTAGCTATGAAAAAGGTAAGTCTGGCACCTGGGAGCGTTTTTTTTCAGAAATCTTCTTGGGTGTGCGCTGAGCGAATCACCAAATTTTATTGTTAACGCGACGTCCTACGTAGGCGATTCAAAGCGAATGCGAAGCGGTGCGGCGTGGCGCGAAAATAACAAACAGTCGGTAACTATGGTAGTGTCCTACGTTACCGACCGCGAGTTGGTTTCGATGCGGCGCGGCGCGATGCGAAGCAAACGCGATCAGTTGGTTTGATATTTTCGCGCGAATTGATAGCGGCGCCATTGTTTTTTGACATGTCAGAAACAGAAATTTTAATTTCTGTCCATGAACGTCCCATATTATGGGACAAATTATTATCGAACCGCGAATTTTAGGATTTGGCAAAAATAAATGGGACTACAAGTAAACACATTTATTTATTATTGCTATTTTACAATAGGATGTTGTTCATAACACACAAAGTTTTCTCTCGCTTGCACGAATGTCAAATTTTGATGTTTCCCGGAAAGATGTAAATTCAGTCTCATTTATTAATTCAAGATCACGTAATTCTACATACAAATCGTGATATCCCCCATAAATATGCCTCTCTAAGTACACAATATTAGTTTCACTTCTCTGCCGTACATACTTCTTGGGTAGGTATTTTATATACGTACATCCATGACAGAAGCTGGCGGCAGAGGGAACGATTCGCGCATACGTAGGACAGAGCCGCCGCGTCGCACCGCATCGCATTGAATTCGCTTGTATCCGCACCGCATCGCTTCGCAATCGCGTTCGCTTTGAATCGCCTACGTAGGACGTAGCGTAATTAAATGGATGGTATAAGAGCACAAAAAGGACAAAGATAACGATAATTAAATCTGCAATTTTCACCTATAGAAAGAAGATGCGCACTGGTGCCAGACTAATGTTTTTCATACCTATATTAAATAAGGAGAGAAATATATAAAAAACAGCCATCAAAATGAATTGTTTTTTAATGTTGCTATGACTATCACTTGCAACTAGTATTATCTAGTAACTACCCACGTGGTTGGCATATAACATCGTATGTGTTTTAAAGATTGTATATTGTTTACTTACGATATTAACATTCATGTGTGAATTAATTATATTCTCAAATGAGTATACCGATTTCTTTAGAATTCGGAGACTTTTGTCATTTTTGCATAATTATATTCAAGGTTGTTTGTTGTGTCTTTCTTGTAACTCAATAACTGAAAAGATTTATAATTATTTTATTCACATTTTTATATGGTAAAAAAACTCAAAGAAGATATGTCATTATGCAAAACAATGTTTTTTGGGAATGGCTTTGGAGCATCAAAAAATTCAAATTAAAATAAATAGGGAGACACCACGTGTCCTTACCCGTGGTGTCTCCCTATTTATTTTTATTTATTCGTCACCTGATTGACATATTTTTCTTAATTGTTAATCTGTAAAAGAAGAGGGAGTTGTGGCCAATACCAATGACAAAATGGCAATGCCAATACTATTTCTATAGCCAGTACAAATGACATAATGACAAAGCTTGTAATCAGTGGCAGCTGGTGACCTTAAATCTTAGAAGGGCTCAAAATTATAATTATACCTAGAAGAGAAATTAACTTACAACAGGAATCAGAAAGCAGATTTATGACACAATATTATTTTCGTAAGTATATAAAAATTATCAGTGTTTTCCGTAGTTCTTTTGTTTATCGGAAATTAAAACGTGAACCTGATCATTTATGCTGTATTTGTTAGGTTTTAAATAATGCTTGTAATAAAATGCATCAATAAATTATAAAATAATTTGTGACAACTAATGAATTTTGATCACACAAAATTTAAAAAAATAACTTCTGGCAACGGCCGCAAGACTGCTTCCTGATTTTACATATTTTATATCATTTTTGTTTAGAATATTATGGTATCAATTAATTAAATAATAATACTTACATATTTCGGATGATTTAAAGTTTAAACTATGTAATATAAATTAATGTTAGCCTCAAGGAATTGCAACTGGTTACCTAACGTTCGACCATCGCAATGTACAACAAAATACGAATGAATGAAAATATACTACAACCCTTCCCGGGCACTGCCCCGTTTTGCTCGAAATCGGCATACATTCAGCGTGTACGGCGAGCTGCGGCGGCAGCGGACGGTCGCGTGAATTGTATGGGCTCTCCGGACACAAAGGGACTGTGCCCGAGGAATGAAATATTTCATAGAATCTTGCTTGCTTTATATCTAAGCTAAGTAGGTAGGTTTAAATACTTTCGCTAAATATACTACAGGCGTAAGACGGCAAATATTAATTAGAAAAATAATGTATTCTCAAGATTTGGGATTTTTTTTTTTGGGAGGGCTGAGCCCGAGAGCCCTTTAGGAAGAGCCGCCACTGCTTGTAATAGGTACATGAGAGGTCTTCTTCGTGATTACATTTTTAGGATTAGTTTGCACCAAGCACACCTTATCTCCACATATTCTGTTGTGCTCCCTCGACGTGATCGGTAGTTACATATCGAGAAATTGATGTTTTAAAAATATGCTCAGGTAATGGTGTGAAATCGTAACTCTATTTTCTATAGAAGTGGAAAGTAAAAACATCTGCACTGGGAATTTTTTCGATGATGTTTAGTTTAGTTATCTTGTTGCTTCATGATTTTTTATTGAAAGAAAAGCAAATAAATATTTATTATTCTTATTATTTAATTTTTACTGTTCTTTACGGATTTTAAGAATAATAAGTCCGATTCTATATCTTTTTAGAACGTTCAGGCTAAAAAAGATGCGTTCCTATCCACTTAGTCCATATTGATATTCTATGACGCTGAAATGGGAAAGTAGCTATTTAAGAACGTTCTTACTCCAAGTCATGAATTAGTTCAATTCCCTATTCTGTAACCACATTTTAGTTGAATCAACTGTCAAAACGTTCCTTATCTTAGTTCACACCTAATTGGTAGGAAAATATTTTATTTAAGTTGAAAACATCAGTTGTGTACGGACTATTAGCACGTGTTAAGTTATGTTGAATATAAAAAAACAAAGAATATTAGTGCAGATCGATTGAAATGAGGCGACATGACATAAATAAACATGGCCGAACAGTGCGCAGTACGCATGAGTAGTCTGCACCATAGACAATTTGAGTTAAAATTATTATCTACGGTGCACAAATTCTGTAAATTTTAGTTTTAGGAACAACGATAGTGACGGAATACGATGTTAAGTTCAAATGAACTTATTTCTAAAATTTTAGAATGTTCCTATTTTAGTAAAATTAGTTAATTGGACGTAATATCAAACTTCATCTAGGTCACATTGAATCTTTTGGTGTCTACTTGGATGAAAACGAATACTATAAAAATAATTGTATGTGTAGCAGACTCTATTTCATTGATTTTTTTTATTCATATACCTACTCCCTTCCATCTATCTTTCATTTCACTTTGTGTAACTTTTCAATAAAATATAATTAAAGTTGTACAAATTCCAATGAGGAATACTTTGAGAAAAAAAATGCCGACTCGTGCGCACGTATTTTTAAATCATCAAATCAAAATGAATAATTCTGGAATATAAAGGTTGTGTTTATGTTGGTTGTCAAAGCGTATGAAAACAAACAAATCAAAGAGAGGTACAAAGTGAGCATGGAGTTCTTTGATAAATTATTAAAAAGCGAAAAGAGTATGTTCGGAAGTTGTTTGATGAATTATTAAATGGAGACTAATGCGGCTCTGTATTTTTTCGACAAAGCAAATGACTCGTGTTATTTTTGAAACCCCTCTCGGCTGTTGTAACTGGATACGATCTATAAACAGGACAGGCATATTATATTGTCAGGAAGTCAATCCTAATAGTCAGCATTTCTAAACCATTTATCAATTGTATCCAAGAAAAACATTACATTTTTTATAAACAGAAAAAAACCGCAGCTTTTGTATATAGATTTTGAGATGATGCGTGACATTGTGAAGAATCACCATAATATTTGTTGTTAAAAGTGTAAATTTGATGGTTAAGAATGAAAATACACGACATAAAATCCTCATATTTTAGCAAATAAAATAATAATGGGTATTACGTAATCTATATTTTATGTAAACTTTGTTTCATTCTCTTGATTAAATGATATTTCTGGTCGTTCCTTCACAGTTTTAGTATAAGATGACATTTTGACTACGACAGTACGTCCGAACACTACAACATCTTACGTGTAACTAAAGTGCGGTAAGAATTAAAGGCCACTGCATACGTGACGGGTTTTCATACGGACGGGACGGGACGGGAAGTTTTGGAAATATCGTTTCATACAAAATGTATATGCAAATGCATATGTCACGGCGACACGGAAGGGACGGGAACGTGGCACAGGACGTGTCACGGGACGATGTTTAGCCCGTCCCGTCCCGCACGTGCCCCGTCCCGGCCGTGTTTCCGCTACGTATGCACAGTCACTCCGTTCGTTCGGTAGAGAGAAGTAGTGATGTTAGAAAATAATCATAATAGACACCACAACACTAGCACGTTAGATCCGAGTCACTGTCACTGTACGTATGCATTGACACCACATTCCCGTTTTGAACGGGGCAGTCACTTCTCCGTCCCGTCCGAGATATTATCCCGTCACGTATGCAGCGACCTTTAGTAACCTTACTATTTGTTTGCCGAATTTAAGGACTATAAATTTTATATATCATTGTTTTTTTTATGTTTAAACTAGAAGGAGAGATTTGCTCTTTCTTGCATCTAAATAAAAATATAAATACATATATCTGGACCACAGAGCCAGAGGATATTACGTGCATGCCCTTGTTAAAAGTAAGGCTTTGACTTCTTTCAATAATATTTCGAAAATAAAACCTCACTTTGACTTCTTTCAATAATATTTCGAAAGTCGAAACCTCACTTTTAACAAAAAGTGGACTTAATACACTTTTTGAGGTTTCGACTTCTTTCTATAATATTTCGAAAGTCAAAACCTCACCTTCAACAAAAAGTGGACTTAGCACCCTCTAGTTCTGAGGTCCAGATATGCATATTTAGTACCGCTTTCTTAAAATCATTAACCAAAAACACGTCCTACGTACATGATATTTTTAAACTTTTTTAGGAAAAAAAATCTGAATATAATTGTAACACTTCGATTTTTAGGTATATCGTGTGTTCGATTACCAACAGACAAATATGTTGCTGATTTATGTTTAAATTTGTGTTAGACCAGATTCAAGTAACTTTAATTAAAGTAAAAGTTGATTGTAAATAGGTGTGTTTCTAAGCTCTGTAATGTAAAATGGCTTAATAGTTAACGGATTGGGAATGTCTGATACCAGCCAATAGCAGATTATCGGTCTTATAGGTTGTGTATTTGAATGCTGAACATATTATTGATTCTACAGGAGGTATGTATCGGAGTTTTATCCCATTTAGCTCTCGAAATCCTTAATTCGTTCATGAACCGCTCCTCGGTAATTTTGGAGAGTTTAAAACCTAAACCGAATTAACTCAAACGGTTTTCGATTAATCACTTAAAATTCAGAACTTTATAATGAGTTTTATAAGGCGTTTACTATTAAATTCATTTTTGTTTGTGAAAATCTTGAAAGCTCTGCCCGAAGAAGATCATTTAAGACTTTTCGAATGCCGTACAGTACTTTTGCATGACTCAAGAATATTTCAAATAATCATAATATTAAGGTGAAGATTTATTTCGAGGATTGTTTTTCCATCACCACCACTCGTTATGCTGATGGGGACTAATAAAAACCCCTTGCAAAACTCTGAAAGAACACCTAAAGAACATAAAGATAGTCCGGAGAACTCTAAAACCTTGCAGACTCATTATCAGAAAACATCGAAATTCGTGGTTACAAGGATTTCAATAATTGTTACAATGAATCCATTATATGTAGGTTAGAAATTAGACTAAATATTTATCTATTTATTTATTTGAGAAAAAATTTAACATTTGCTATTTATGCGAAAGTTAAAAAAAAATATGATTTAAAAGTTCCGCAGGGTCTTGTGTCCTGCTTGTGAAATATAAAAGACCAGATTTTTAATTCAATTAATCGCTTCGTCTTATATTTACAATATTCATAATACAGGACATAATAATATATGATAACTATCTGTAAAAGTCAAAAATTTTAATATGTAATCACAATATAACTATTTATGAATAGTAATTTTTTCACATATCCACATTGAAATTATCCAAATCATAACTTTGTCATTTGTCATTTTCACGTTCATATCACATCATAATTATCTACAAAAAGTCAATATTTTTACGTTATTATATTAGTAATACACATAATAACTATCTGTTAATAGTCAAGATTATACCACATTTTATTTGAAAAGACGAGATATTTACATCGCCAAAAATGTACCTATCACATCCAAACTATCATCAATTATATACATATATACATACAAGATGTTGCCATGTAGTTTAGATACTTAGGAACCACATTTTTACCATCTCTGAATAGATGAGATATAAACAATAGGTACAACAAGTATTCTACCACATTAAACTCTTCTTTTCACATTATAACTATCTCTATATAACAACAGTGCCTAATAATAGCTCAGAATAAACAAAGCTGATATCGATATGTTGACTTTGATGGATGCTCTTGTACGTAGGTACCTATTACTTGAGAAAAATCAAGAATTCCAAAAGATTTAAGATCAAAAATGCTCGTTGAGCGAATTAATTAAACACAACGTACATTTTTAAAGTGTCGTATTCGTCGCATTCACACATAAATTTATTGGTAAAATAACCTGTATCTTAGCTTGAATTTAAAATGACTTATAAAATGTCTTATACATCTTTATTTGATGATTCTAAAGTTTTTATGTTAACAGAGTGGAAATTCATTTTAAAATAAATAAATAAATAAATTAGTATTTTTCCACAATATTTTTATAACGACCAAACGCTTTCGCCAAGGTGACTTTCTTTTGAGTTTCATTTGGACCTTGACAATGACATATTTTTGAATGTTTCTCGCATGTTTTTTTTTTACATATTTTTTTTTTTAAATGTTTTTCATTATTTTTTACATATTTTTTTTTTTTTTAAATGTTTTTCATTATTTTTTACATATTTTTACATGTTTTCACCTTTTTTATATTGTTATTCATTTTTTATTTTCGTTTTGTATATTTGTTTGTTTTTATTTGTTTTTTTTTTTAAAATTCTGTTGTTTTTAATATATTATGTATACTTGTATGTGTAAAAGGTTATCAAACCGTAAATTGAAATTAAATAAATAAATAAATAAATAAATGCCAAGTCACCTTGGCAAAATAGTTCTGCCGTTATAAAAATATTGTGAAATAATACTATCGTTATTTATTTATTTACTTCAAATAATACGTATGGGTAACGTCTCCTACTCTTGTCAAATCTACTTTACCAATGAAGTAAACATTCGAAATGTATGAATTTTATATGTAGATCTACTTTTAAATAAGAAAAAAAATATTAGAGGGTACCATCAATTTCTTATAAAATTAAGTGTCAAACGATAGTAGCCGAATAAGACTTAATTAATTACATTTTCTTTAGGAAAATATTTTATTCAATGGCGCCTACCTATAGGTAATAAAAGAACATCTTTATCTATGTGCAAGTTCTTGGGCATCTACATTTACAAGTTAATTCAAGGTGGGTGTCCAATATACTTGTTTAATGGCAAATTACTCCCTTCCACGAAATACCAAAGAGACGCTTATTGCTAAAAACACAAGAGTTTCCAACTAACCGTTAACTTCGGCAAGGTTCGCGCAATTAATTATATTTAATTACGGCCTTAAAATTTGCTGCCGCCCTATTAACTTGGAACTGTCGAATCCAACATAACCGTGCTTCATAATTATTAGTATAAAATGACAATTTTACCGCGAATAATAATAATAAATTTTAGACACAGTGACGACCCCGAAGTAATTGTCACCATCGTCCGTTGATTGACTTTGTTACGAAAATTATGGATAGTTCGGAAAGTAATCTCGTTTATATATATTTTTTTACTATTAAAACATAAAAAAACAGCAAAAATTCATAAACTATATAAATCATAAATTTCACATCATAGTTTTGATACGCTTGAATGTAGGAGAGTCTTACACGACCAATCGCTGCTGCATAAAATTTTGAACAATGCCATAGACTCGCCTGAATTTGTCAACCTAGTAGGTATCCATATTCCAGGTAGAATGGTTCGCAGACCTCAATTACTTCATGTTCCAACAAGTAGAACGAATATCAGGAAAAATTCAACAATTACACGCATATGCAGCCAATATAACAATACATTCTCAGCTGAGATAGACATATTCAACGCGAAATATTATAGATTTATAAAGACATGATGTTCTGAAGGTGATGCGCAACCAATAGCCCTCTATCCTGTTCTCCTAGTCTCTCTTCTCTCATTTCTCTTCCCTTCCCTAGTTGTTGCATATGTGTGTGTATGTATGTGTGTGATGGTGTGTGTGAGGGTGTGTATGAAGGTGTGTGTATGAATTATTTTTGGCTTGTAAACTGTTATTTGTTTTTATATTATGTTGATGGAATTCTTTTTTTGGCTCTAACATTGTAAAAATAATATTGTATCATTAAACTGTAAATGAGCTGTAGCTTCCCAAAGAAAATAAATAAATAAATAAATAAAATCTCTTACAAGAAACGCTGGTAGGTAAGTTGGAAAATACCGGTAAGAAAGCTATATATCCAGCAGCTGAGATATGACTGAACAAGAAGAATTGAAGAATATAAGATAGGAATATTATATCAAGGAGTTTTACGTGACCGAGAACGGTCGGATGAGGGTTTCGTTGTCCTTGAAAGAGCTGCAAGGGAGGTCGGACCCATTCATTACGATCCCACTTCTGGTGCCGCTTGATGTTGGAAACTATAGTTTCGAAGCGGTGGATAGGTTTACCTATCTAGGCTCACTCATAACCAACAACAATGAAGTAGTGAATGAAATAAAAATAAGAGTAACAGCAGCAAACAAAAGTTATTTTGGGCTACAAAACCAATTAAAGTCTGTATAGTATCAAAGAGAACAAAAGACCAACTGTACAAGACTCTCATACGACCAGTCTTAACATATGCTGCTGAAACATGGACCCTAACAAAGGCCGATGAAACAAGGGTTTAAACACCTTTGAACGAAAAATATTGAGACGCATTTATGGCCCCGTATGCGAAAATGGAGCCTGGCGTATCAGGTACAACCACGAATTGTACCAGTTATACTCAGATGTACAGATGTACAGATGTACACGTCACCCAGTACATCAAAATATGCCGGCTCCGATGGCTGGGTTACGTAGCGAGAATGGACGAAAACTATCTACTAAAAAGGATATTCGCTACAAGACCAATGGGCAGAAGAAGCGTCGGTAGGCCAAAGCTGAGATGGTTAGACGGAGCAGAGAGGGACTTGCGGACTATGGGCGTTGTGAATTGGCGGCAGGAAGCGATGGTCAGGGGGGGGTGGAGGGAGCTTCTGGAGGAGGCCAGGACCCACGATGGGTTGTAGTGCCACTGATTGATTGATAGAGAACGGTCGGATTCGATTAATTTAATCTCTCTGCAATGTTACAAATTCTTATTCATCGGTATGCGTCAGTCAATGCGTTTATATTTGTTATTTTATTTTATATGGTTGGTTATAGTAAATTGCCTAATGGCATCAAACCCACCGTGATCAATGTATGTACAAAAAAATGAATGATTAAATCAATTAAATATTTTGTCTGCAACTGTCCTTCCAACGAAACTATGGGCTATATTGTTGACCTCAATACAGGTCAGCCCTCATGTAAAGATAATTCAATAAAATTAATGAAATAAGTAAAATAGATAAAAGAAATCAAATATAAATAAATAAATAAAATAAATTAAATAAATAAAAAAAGTGATAAAATTTATGTAATAAATAAATGCATGCATAAATATCGTGGTGCATTTTCAATTACCGGAATGAAATTTTCCAAAACCAGTTTGTGACTGGCGCACTATTACCATAATATATTCTCCATAAACATTATTTATAATTTCTATTACAATTGTTGTGAGGAACCGGCTTAGAATAGTGCTTCCACTCTTTTTTTATCATCGATTTCGAGTGTCCCGTAAGAGCCGGAAATCGAAAATACAACAGGCAACAATAACATCTCTAACTTTTTTTTACTTTTTCGGTGAGACGAGGCCTGTGTGTGGACATACACGTATATGTCGTGCTTCCTTTTTATAAACGAATGCACACCTGTCGCTGATTACCTCACATTGTGGGATATGCCATGATGGTATGTATGTACGTACGTATGTATGTATGTATTACTATTATTTTATTAATAAAAGTATTTTTTTCACGTATAGCACTTTTTACTTATTCGATATTCAATAAAGTGAAATATTCCGAAAACACTGCATTTTACTTTCCATATTTGATAGGGCACCAAACAAAAACTATTACGCAGACTCTAACATTTTTTTTCACAAATATGTTGTATTGCTACGTCAACTGTCGAAATTAGAAATAACAATGTAGTTTATGTGCGGTGTCGGCGGTGAAAAAAATATTATTTATATAAAAAAGTGACTTTCCGTTCAACCTGCTAATAAAACTTTGACGACGAATATAAAGGAAGAACGGGCTAGTAAAAGTTATCAAAAATGTAGAAACTCGAAATTTGGCGTTTATCTTAATTATAATAAATTGAATATAATTGATAAAGAAACGTAAAGCTACTTAAATTTTTATTCCACTCGCACCTTTTTATTCTCGTGTGATTTGTATAAAAATATCTAAAATATATAAACCTACTTACCTACTACAACTTACACTTTCATCACTTACAGCACTTACCAACCGGGAGAAATTTGACAAGATTACCAAGTTTTCCGATATCAGAGTTGGTTATGTTATTTATTTAGAATATTAAGTTATCATTCGAAAACGAGTGGGTTGTGGCCAACGCTAAACTCCTTACTAACAAGTCATTCTATAAAGTATTCAAATTTTGTATGGAAAATTTCCAACATTTTCATGAAATGAGTTTGTTAAATTATTTTTTATTTAAATATTTTTTTTCTGAAAACTTGATAACTCTTCAATGCCATTTTATGAAAGTGATGTGCCTTTTTACGAATTTGAAAACAAAAGTTTAAAATTTTAAGTTTCCTGAGCTTGGGGTCACTTTGAAATATTTGACAGTTAAAAAAATTGAGAAGCACTATTCATATATCGTTCAAAATCTAATGGGATCTAATCGAGTATTAGGTATACATATTTGCAAAATTTGAATAGAATCGAATGAGTACTTTAGTCTATAATCGATAAAGTAAAAAATGAACACGCCGTACATAGCACACACACAAAGATACATTGTGATGAAACTTTCAGAATACTATCTCAGCATGATACTAGTTGATAATCTGCAAAAAAAAAATACCCTTAAAAATTGCGAAATCATAACTCCCCACTATATCACCTTGTGTTAGTGAGGAGTAAAAACTGCACTCCTTGTGTGACTCTTTTCCGTTCTAAAATTACTCTTATCGAGTCCATTTAGATTTTAACCCTCTTCTTGTGCCGCTCCTAATGAAGGTTGGCGACCATCTCACACCAAAATCATCCCGATCTTGCGACAACCTAATTTGTGACGCCTGAGATTCTTTTACGCCCCATTCTCCGTCTTCCCTTCACTATTAATTGTAGAAGGACATATTTATCATCACGGAATATGTGGCCAAGGTATGCGACTTTGCGTTTCCTGACAACGGTCAACAAATCTCACTCTTTCCCCATCATATTTATAATTCATTATCGAATATTTTTATAGTTGCATAATATATACGCAAACATTGGATTTTGGATGTTTTATGACTAATTTATAATATCTTATTAGAGACGAAGTTGTAATATTATAGTAGAACCAGGAACTCAAGGCTTACGCTGTCTTCGACTGGTTTACGTGATCACTTTTGTAGACTTGACTTTAGGAACATGAAGTCAAATTATTCTATGAAGACTACTATATTTCAGTCAGGAAAAGGCTCCGTAAAAATGAATAAGAAGACTACAAAAATGTTGAAAGACGTAGTATTGTCACCTTGAAGACATCTCTAAAAGTACTGTGGAATTTTTACGTAATCCGTTTTCACCAGTTTGTGTCTGTCTAAAAAGCTGTGGTTCCTTAAGCACGCGGATATTATATCGGGCGGCAAAAAAATGACAGATCGATTCCCAAACATCGACCCTAAACAAACAACCTGCTCGTATAACAGAACAAATTTTGATGCTGCTAAAAATGACATGGTCGATTCTTATACCGATAGCCGATAGGGTTGTCACATATCAACCGGTGCTAGGAATTATAATCTCGCGGGCTCACATTAATCATTTCTTGATTTTCGAGATTCCTTACATTTTCTGCGGAATGGAATAATGTATCTTGATTTATATCATCAATTTGCCTGGGAAAATTTCACGAACTCGTGGCAGAGATGTATTGGAAGTTTGTGACGTTGCTCCGTCCTGCTGGAACCATTTTCTTTGGTTATAGCCAGAAAATTTTTGCAGTTAAGGCACTAAGAAGTCCTCTAACATCTCCACATAACGCTCTGAATTCAAATATAAACTTTCTTTTGAGACACCTTGTATAATAAAAATAATTCATTATTAAAATTGTTGGTGCCTCAATTTAGTCATATTAATATTGAAGTCTTACACAGATACCTTGGGGGAATATATTATGATAAATAGTGAGAACAAAGTATATAGTGGGCAACCCATTCAAAAGTAACCAAACTGCTGTTGAGATGATAAACAAAGTAGCACAACAAACATAATTTATTATCTCCAATGCAGTGAGTGGATAATGCAAATCATTACAACATGATCTGTAAAAATAAATCTAGACAATTATTTGTCGTTCTTTGAAATCAGTAAATGCTATTGAGTTATGTTTGTTTCTAGAGATCAAATTTTGAAATGTTTCAATTGGTCATTAATTGGTTACTTTTTATTCGAAATTCTTCTAAATCGGTCAGTTAATATGTTTGAAACAGCACATCGAAAGTCTCGAATCCCCCGGGATTAAAAAACAGTTTGGGATTGTGAACCCTAATTGGAACATACCGCATCGGATAATGTTATCAGATAATACGGATTTTCAACCAGCCTTAGGTCAGATTAACATCTCTTTCTCTTTAAATAAAATAGTAGGAACACGTACATTGGATTTGTATGGATTAAGGATATACCGGTACATTACTTAACTCTCAGGTATGGTCTACCGGAACATGTGGATTTCGTTGACGTCAGAACTATGTATAATATAACAATACGTCAATACCTATGGTGAAGAATTCGAAGGATGTTTATGATTTTCGGCATTCAATGGAAAAATAAGTACGAAATAGTTGTGGCATATTTAAAAATAGTTTTTTTTATATATATCACATTTTTAATATAACATAATAGTCAACCATCGAAACCGTCAGGGTTTATCTGAATGTGACGAGTTCAGTATTTGGTAGTTTTAATATACATAATACGATGCTGGTTCCAACTTAAGTCAGCCAAGCAACTCAAAGAGCATGCTCTTAGAGCACAAAGCTGTCGTCATCGGACGTCATCATGTACCTTTTCAAGTGGGTAAAATATTTTGGGCGTATAGTGTATATCATATGCAAGAGCTCATCATTCATATCGTTTAGTATTTTTGGCAGGAGATATTCCCATGTTCTCATGCCATATGCTTTATTGTAAAATATATTCCTTTAAGTAGTTGTCTATTTACTTATTCGATGCAGTAAAACAATTGCATTTTGATGTAACTTTTTCATAAATTTTCATGTTTAATATGAAGTTAGATCATCACTTTATTTCGGACTGTATAAAAGACTTTAGTGCTCCAGGCAACGGATTGGAAGGCCGAGGCGGGTGACAGGAGAGGTTGGAGGCGAAGACTCATAGAGGCCAAGGCTTGATATGGGCTGTAGAGCCATCTAAGAAGAGGATAAAAGACTTTATTCTTTCAATGGTATCAATTAATTATGATATAACTCAATTTTTTATAGCGACGTTTATTGATGACAAGGCTATTCCAAGGGCGTTTTGTATTAAAAAATATATACATATAAATACTCAATTTTCTGACGTGTCAGTGCATTTTTACCAGCAATGCTTTTACTTTATAAAGTTATGCACACCCGCACATCTGTCGCTGGTTACTATGTATGTATGCGACGATCATGCAAAGGTCGAGACAGTTCTCTTGCAGTCGCCAAATTATAAACAACTTTAAACAGAAAATGCATTTAATTCTACTCTCACCTAGGTATTTTTTTTAAATCACTCAATTCTTGCTTCTGTGGGCTGAAATGACTGATTTGAAATTTATTTTACTTACTCACTTCTAGACAAGGGTGCAAAATGCATTTAATTCTACTCTCACCTAGGTATTTATTTTTAAATCACTCAATTCTTGCTTCTCTGGGCTGAAATGACTGATTTGAAATTTATTTTACTTACTCACTTCTAGACAAGGGTGCAAAGTATTTTTCACAGTACATTACAATAAGTTTTATCATCTACGAATCGCCACTTAATACATACATAGAACTGACGCCGTTAGTAAGTATCTTTAGGGTATTGCCATTATTTTTTCTCATTTTTAACAACCCTTTCTCCCGCCACGATACATTATACATAATTTATCAAAGAAGTTTCTTTCGAGACAGGATAACAAATTACAGGTACTTCTGGTAGCGGGATAATTTTTGTGTCATTAATTTGTATCAAAAATCCAGGAAGAATGTGTAAACTTTATCCTTTCCCGTGAATAATAAGAAACGAGACGAAACGTACCAACCCCCATCTTCTTACTTCCATTATAATTTATTATGGGGCACACACGATCCACTTATTAAATAGTCACATTCTTCAAAGTATAAATATTATCAAAAAAGATAACTATTTTCTACTTTATAAAGAATGTAAAAAAATGTACAAAAAGTATAAGAAGTTACTGTATCGAGTGGTTGGACTTTGGACTCCTAAACATCATGTACATTGGTACTGAGTTTTTTTGTGACTGCGAAGAAAATCGTATGGTGACATAGAATGAAATCAATTAGAATTCGTACAATATACCTCTATTCCAACTGTCGATTCGTTCAAGAGAATGAACTTCTATTGAAGGAAGAGGCAATTTAAATCCAAGATGCGTGTACGAAGGAACATTTTGTATGGCATAGTGGACTTTTTGCATGCTAAAAACACCAACTTAGAGACTTCGCAGCATATATGTTCCTGTACATGGATTTACTCAGAATTCGGAGTAGAACATTTTATGTGAGTTTTGTGTGTGTGTGTGTGTATGTGTGTGTGTGTCGTTGTGTCCGTCCACTTCTTATAACTTTTGATCCGCTCAATTTACAGAGCCCAAAATTTCAGACTATATAAACAGTGATAGGCCTACAAAACTTCTATACTCAGAATTGTGAATTTTTGTTTCAGTCAGGAGTTATCATCTTTTGAAATTTTGGTTTATTTTTCCATATACCTATCTCAGAAACCATAAAAGCTAGAACGCAGAAAATTGGTATAAACATAGACAAATACAAAATCTCAAATTGGTTTTTTCAAAAAAAAAAAAATCCAGGGTTTCTCAAACTTTTTTTAAGAAAAATATTTTTTAATGATAAATTTATGAGTTTAACAGCCTATATTTCCATTTTTTTTAAATATCAAAAAAAGCCGAAACATCCCAACTAGATAATTTAATTTTCCATAAAAAATGTAAGCATTGTATTAGCACATCTCAAATTTTTTTTAACAATTTTTATAAAAATTGAATTTAGTGACGACATTGCTTCATACAATTTGTATGGCAGTCGCCTACACACAATATATCTTAAGACTTAATTGTTTGATACTAATCTCCAAACATACATACAAACCATCATGCTGTTTTCATATTCTGGGTAGGTACATGTGTTGTATAGAAAACCAAATATCTTAAAATATTAAATGATTTGTATTTATGGGTTTATAGTTTGGTACTTATTCTTCAACTATATGTACATACTATCGCTATCGACAGTTGGATCTCATGTGTTACATGCAACTAGTATATTTTTAATCAGTATATAATAACGAAAATCGGAGAATAAACTTTATTGTCAAATTTAATCTTATTGGGTCCTTCGTTGTGGTGTTTTGTCCCCTCTTTTATTCTCCATATTCATTAACTCAATAACTCACAAAATAAATTGTCAGCACCATCTCTTTGTAGGAGATGTTCAACTGTAGGAATATTTATTTCAACGTGAATAAATGAATATTGATACTATTAAAAATTACGAACGGAGATCTCAGCTTTATCTCATCGTGGTCCTCTTAGAACGGTTTTCTTGTCATCCCGTCTAAATTCCAGCCTATTATCATTAGTAGTCCCCGATTGCTGTCCAAAAATTCATCTCTCCCATCTCTATAGATTAACAATCAACACATCTACCCTTCTTAAAATCGGTGAAAAATCTTTGTGTTCTTTTTGATAAAGATCCTTTATGACGTGAGCAGATTTCTCATGTCAGTAAAACCCTGCTTTACAGGATTCATTCTATCAAATAGAATGAAGAACTTTCCTCCAATACATTGTAAAATCATTATTAGATATTTAACCAGCCTATAACATGTGCCTTGATTTCCCGTATCTCCTGCAATATTCCAATTTCGTCTCTGTTGACATATTTATTTGTTAAAAAATATATTCGTGTAGGTATTATTCCGTTGAATATTGGTATCCGACTAAAGCTGTTATTTGTAAATGTAAAACTGAGTATTTTCTTATTGTATCCAGTTGAGCGTATCCAATATCCAGGAACATTAATTACAGTTTATATTGTTAAAAGAATGAATATCAATTACTTACATACAACAAAGCAGAAGACAGTTGATTAAAATCTACGCATCGAGTAATCTACAACCGTAAATATTCTCTTTTCAATTACATACGATTAAGTTTAATCCACGGGAACGGTTAAATCCAGGGGTTAATTCGAATCTCTGACTCGTGTAAGCGACGAAGCTACGAATACATAACACAACATTGCTAGGTATGTCATTCGAGAACATTCTTGCTGAAATTACAGAGAACCCTCGTCATTGCAACACAAAAATACACACAACATTCATTTAATATTATATCCTTTATACTCGCCCCTTTGATGAATATTTCACACCAGAATATACATAGTACCATAGTACAACCGTTGATACTCAGCTACATACAAAACGAAAACTCACATGAACTGTTTTATTTAGCACATACGTTGTATTTAGATATCTATAGTTTCTTTATTTCAATATCAGTAAACAGACTATTATCAAATTCTTCAGCTTCTTCATACTTGACCTCATGACTGGCGAAGGGGGCTACAATCAATCAATACACCCGCCGAATGGTCTGCCTTCACGTAGTATTATTATGTAGTATTATTATGGTCTGCCTTCACGTAGTATTATTATGGTCTGCCTTCACGTAGTATTCACGTAGTAGCTTCTCGAACTCCTTTATTAACACAGCAGCCCGACTGTGGAACGATCTTCCGAATTCTGTGTTTCCATCTTCGTACAACCCGGGTCTTTTTAAAATCCGAATTAATAAACTCTTCTCTAGATTGCAAACCCCTCCCAACGCTACGTAGTGCGCTTCTTCGGAAGAGTAAAATGGACCCAAATCCTAATAGCTGGCGTCCCCTACGTAGACATGTTAAAAAAAAAAAAAAAAAAGTATGGTCTTGGACATATTGAAGGGCTTTCTTGAAAAGCTGATGCTGCATTGAAACCATATGACTTACCACACAATGATAGAATTGATTTGCACCAAGCACTCTATATAGAGCCTTTATTTACAATCCATCAATCTATTACATAATCTTCTGATGGATCTAATTTATACCTACGGCATATAAGTATTTTAATTTCATGTTTTTTATTGAAACATCAACAACATACGTCAAATTTGACACATATTTGTTCATGGCAAAGTAGGTTTCCTTTGATATGTTACGATCGTTTGTAAAATTTGTAGATAGGATTGCTCAAATTGTTCAACATTCACAGACCATTCTATAAGAAATCACCTAGCGAAACTTGTGCGAGTGTGCAAAACCATATAAAAAGAAAACGACACAAGCGTGTACATTCAAAACTGGTGGTGAAGTAAACAACAAAAATATAATATTTCAAGACTTTATACTTCGATAATTCAAAACAATTCGATAATTACTGTGGTTTATAAAAACACAAAAAATTTTTTTTTTGAAGAAAATGGAGGCTTCAGATAGTTATTATTTGTATCTGGCGAGTCGTGTATAAAATTCGAGCAGAAAAATCGATCCGTTTCGATATTCTGAGGAAACCAAAAGTGAGGAAATTTATTTTTATGGTACGATAAGCATGGCAGATTATTCGTCGTTTTCTTTCCTTAACTTCTGCGATAAAAAGGAAAAACTATCTCGGACAGAGGACAGTGTTTGTCTATTGGGCCATTGCCTCCAAACTGGCCTGAAATACCAACGGAAATTATACGAATTCCAGTTTGTATTTAAAATCTGATATATAGATACCTAATTTAGTGTTTGTATTTATATCATAAAGATATTTTGTTAACAACAATGCAAAAGATCATTATTAGAAAATAAAAAAGCGGGAACATGGCAAACAATAGCAATGACGGCTTTGTTTCAGCAATGGTTAAAATAAAGTACTTTAAGAACTTTTTTAATTATCTTAATTAAGTATTTTTTGTGTGCTGTATATAACAGGTAAAGTTGTCGCCAAATATCTTGAACCGTTTCGCCGACAAGGGGGGCGATTTGTACGTATACCAACGAAGCAAAAACACACAAAATTGCGCTCTGCGCACCCGGAAGCCAGGTTCAAGATATTTGGTGATTTCAATACCTCTGCAAATATATCATTTTCATTTTGATGCATGTGTACATACATTTTATTAAAATGCATTAAACACGTGGAAATGACTGCTAGCTCTATAACAGGATTTCCTAGTTGGGCAGCAGTAATTTAGGTACTTATTGTTGTCATTATAAATGTGGTGTGATAAAAAGTAAATAAATAAATAAATGAAAATAAACGCATAATGAGGAATGCATAAAAATCTGATGAGACATAGGGAACGGCATGTCAGGAAAATTGATGAGAATATGTAGGTGTACATGAATGTGAATGAAGATAAAAAAATACGGCATATGTTTTCTCTACTCTCTCAAACACAAAATGGCGAGATCATTACATTTATTAAAAAAATGTGAATATTCTAAGAATTATTGTGATTTAGAAAAGGAAATCAAACTGTATTCTTGATGTTCACAGAAAGTTTTGATATTTATTGGAAGAAAAACTCGATAAAAAGTTGTAAGCGACCACAGAAAGCGATTTAAAATGAATAATTTTCATAATATACAAGTATGAAAATTATATTTCAATAGTAATGAATTACTTACAGCAATTTAAAATTGCTCCGTTAATACGTGAATGAAAATGCTTCATAAAGTCGTAGAAATGGACCATTTCGTTTTATTTTTGCGGTCCATCTAAATAATTAATACAGTTCAGTGAGTCAAAATTTTTTTTATTTCCGTTGTGGCTATGATTTTACATTTTTAACCAAAAGTATATTTTCAGGTTAACTTATATTATTCTTACTCTTTATAAATCAAGACAAATCGCTTAATATAAAATACGTTACGCTGTGATTCGTATTCACTTATCGAATTGTTATATTATTCTTCACATGGCTTAATTTGCAAAAATATGCGCCTGATTTTTACAATCAGTATAACATTTATTACGTATTTTACTCCTGCTTTATACTATGTAAAATATACATGTTGTTTTCATTCTTTACATGCGTAGTCCACCGGGTTGCGCATTTACCTTTCCTTTTGTTTCCTATTTGTTTTGATTAGGACTCATTAGGAGGCAAGTATTGCCTCGAATTAGGCACTAGTTTGTTGCACTAATGCACTTTAATACTTGTGTTGAATTCAAGGCACGTGTCCTCCAAATGCACAAGGTTTAGAAATGCAAACTGTTCCTGCTAATAATAATAATAATAATAAAAGAAATTACCTAAAATAACCATCAAGTTACCTAAATACACATACGTCACCATGCAAAAAGCAGCCATATTAAACACATGCAGACTGGTGAGGAAATTCCTCCAAATCGACGACACTACTGACCTTATTAATACATAAATACTACACATGGCACCATCAAAACACCACATTTTATACACTCAGTAAGGATAGCACTTGGCAGCATTGCTCGTGCTACCCCAAATCCCACCAGGTGATCCCACCTGAGAAGGTATTAAAGAGCCCGAAATAATAATAACAATAATAGTCGTTTATTTACTTTTAAAAAGATTACTTTGGAACAATATTGAATGTATACAAAGAAAAAAATTCCTTTTTTAAGGCAGCCAATTTATTTTTTGCTTATTTTATAGTTTTCTTCCGAAACAAATATGTGTTCTGAATGAGGAAAATATAAATAAACAATAGATCTAAATGCTGCACCTTTTAAACAAAAAAAAGAAAATTCTTTTACTCAAGAAACAGATTGGCCACAAATATCTAGTAAATTACTTGTTCAATTCAAGGCAATTAATTATTGAATGGAACATATATAGCCATGAAGTTCGCGCGCTTTTCATTTCGCTCGCATTTCGTCTGTCATGCACTGTCACATTTGGTAACATTTGTTTGTATTTTGTTCACAGATTATATGGTAGTAATCAGTAATTTTGTAAGTCTTTAAGTAATATGGAACTGTTAAAGAACATACTTGATGGTATTTTGGACAATTTTAAAATTTTAAATTACGTAGGAGACAAGGATAATTACCAATGTAAAATTCGATGCTCTATATCTTGTGAAGGTAATTACGACGCAAAGTGTGATTATTTCATTGAAAAATTCATGAGTACCAATCTCATACAAAAAAAATTGTCTTGATGAATTTTTATGATATGATGTAGATTTGTGTAGATTAATCTAAAACAAAAACAATCATACACAAAAAATGCCTCTAACACAGTATTGCAACGCTCAATCAATACGCATGGAAAAATGTATAAACCTGTGTACGATTGAAAGACGCGTGCCTTGAATTGAACACGTATTAACAGGAAAAATTTGCGTTGTTAAGCCGTGTGCATTTGGAGGACACGTGCCTTGAATTCAACACGAGTTTTTTAAGTGCATTAGCGCAACAAACTAGTGCCTAATTCGAGGCAGTGCTTACCTCCTAATCAACACGGAAAGGTAATCAACGCCACCAGGTTTCATGCCTGCATTATAATATACAATGTAATATCATCTTAAATGATGGGTGTTGGCAGAGCGGTTAGCGCGCTGGGTTAGTAATCCAGTGGTCGCGAGATCGAATCCTGCCACGTCCGATTTCGTTCACCTATAATACAGGCATTTATGCTTAGTTTAGGGAATTTATGAGGATGTATCGTTTACTGCAAGAACAAATTCATTGTTTTAATAATTGAAAATTAACTGTTGTGGACATATGTATAATCAAAAAAATACAATTTTTAACATAAAAGAGTAAAGTACCTATATACAATTATCAACTATGCTGCAATACCGAACTTTTTAGTAACTACACATCTATTCATGTTGTGTTTAAAGATATCGACGCAAATAAGGTAATAATATTACTACAGACAAAAGCAAAAAATTTTCATGTAACTCATTCTCAAAAACATGATCATTTGGTATAAGACCCAATTGATTTAATTGTTTGAGACTGTTACAATATATGACTATTTTTGACATATCTGCGGCACATACTATTGTGCGGTTCGGTGCGGAGCAGTCGTCCACGAATTGTATGTCCTTGGGTCTGTCTAACCTTGCATGTCCTCTAGGTCAGTTATTATTGGTCAGACATTTTCCCATTAGACAATTAAATTTGTCTTAGACAACAAATTCTCACAATTGAATTTCAATGAATATGATGAAGGCAAAGAGAATCTGAAGTAAAATTGTGATTTTTTTTTCCTCTTTATTAACAGGTCATATTCAACATTACACAGAAAATACTTTATTTAAGCAATTAAAATGTTTTGATAATACTATGAATAAATATTGTATAATATGTAATTTGCAACATACCTATAGGTACGTGAAGATAATGGTTTATATGCAAATTATATTATTGGACACACGTTTTTCTTTCAGTAAATACGTAAATATTTTGTTTTTTAAATCGAGTATTTTTACTCTCCACACTATAGAATAGTAGAAAGTCATGATTTCACAATTTTTATGCGTATTTTTTTATATTATTTTTTTAACGGGTATCATGAGTTTCGTCGTGATGTGTTTGTATGTATGGCGTATGGCGTACGGCATACGTACATATTATCCTTTTTGTGTCCTCTCTACAACCCAAACTTTAAGTCCGATCGACTTCATACAAACACCATATGTGTAAAGTGCATAGACCTAGAGCTGATTAGTTTTCCATAGATATCCGTTAATTTCTTCTCTATGATATAATCTGTGTGTCTGGAAAACCGAGGTATTTTTATACTGTTTGTAATTTTGATACAACAAAAATACACTCATCAAAAATGCATTCAAGGATTGTCAAAATTTAAAGAAAAAATGTACGGTTTGCCATATCAATGTGAAATAAATTTCATATTTGTATGAAAAATGTATGTAACAGAAGTAAAATATCTTCTGTTAAGGGAAAATTGAGTCATCAACTTCATATTGATATTGTATGTATGTGTCTCTATAGACAAGTGTATTTTTTACTCTCCACTTCTATCTTCCTCAAGGGGTAGGCAGTGAGAACCGAACACCGCATTATCTTGACACATATACATAGTCTTATCGAGAATAAATAATTAAGAATAAATTTCTTCGATAAATTAATTGTTTAAATGAATTAGATTCTCGATTGAACACACTGGTATGTAAGAATAAATAACAATAATTAATAACCTCGCCACTTAAAAACAAGCGTTTTTAAGTGGCAAAAATAAGTGTTTTTGTTTTTATATAATTTATAATTCATACTATATTATATCTGCTTTGGTTTTTGATGATTTGAAGTTGATAGAATAATTTGTCACTTATTGATATATATATATTTTTTTTTGTATTAACATTAAACTAAAGTTTTTTCTGTCAATATACATAATATTTTTTTTTTTTTTTATTATATAAAAATGAATATGTCCTTGTAACAAGTACATATACATCTTCCTACGTTCCCTAAAATAAGCAAATAAATGCTTGTGCTATAGGTGAACGAAATCGGTCGAGGCAGGATTCGAACTCGCGATCGCTGGATTACTAGCCCAGCGCGCTAACCGCTCTGCCACCGACCCATATTACCTTCCAAATCATTGTCATTCCTCAGACATATAATGGAATCATTTATGGATACGTACCTACATCAAATATAATTTAGTCGAAATAAATATTATGATACTAGCTTTTGACAATATGTACCTACTTCTCAGAATTACTTCCATCGCATTACATTTTTCCCTTTTGCCATTAAATAGTAATTTATTCTTTAAGGGAAGAAAATATTCCACTACATATCCACATATCTGACTTTTTTTCTGGGTCTAATGTTTCTCAAATCCAAAAATAGCATTCCCCACGGAGGTACAATATAGGCCTTTAATGAGGATAGGATTAAACCATCGATCGTTCATATGACATAAACTACAGGAATGTAAAACGCAATCAATTTCAATAAAAAACCAATGGGTTGTAGCCAACACTAAACTATCCACACCATAGTAAGCGTTTACTTTTTTTTCTTGTAAGGTTGACAATCTCTAAATTCATTTTTATGAAGGACATTTCTATTAGATTCTTAAACAAATATAAGATTCCCAGAGGACAAAAGTTTTCACAATGCACCATACACACAAAAACATTGTCTCGAAACTCATAATATGCATTTTCTACATGATACTAGTTGATAAATTTTAGGAGAAATTGCATTACTAGCAAGATGAGCATGTATGAAACAGTGTATCAATGTTGATGAGGCGATGTATGTATGTGTCAAGATAGAAGAATGCGGTATTCGGTTATCACTGCCTACCCCTTGAGGAAGATAGAGGTGGAGAGTAAAAAATACACTTGTCTATAGAGACACATACAATATGAAGTTAATCACACAATTTTCCCTTACAGAAGTTATTTTACTTCTGTTATATACATTTTTCATACAAATATGAAATTTATTTCACATTGATATGGCAGACCATAGATTTTTTTAATTTAAATTTTGACAATCCTTTAATGCATTTATGATGTGTATTTTTTTTTTGTATCAAAATTTCAAATAGTATAAAAATACCTTGATTTTCCAGACCGTGAGAGCATTTTGAAAATTTGGACAGATGAAATCATAGAGAATAAATTAATGGATATCTATGGAAAACTATCTGCTCTAGGTCTATGCACTTTACATATATGATGTTAATATGAAGTCGATCGGACTTATAGTTTGGGCTGTAGAGAGGACACAAAAAGGATAATCCGTACGGCGTACGGCGAACGTCGTACACCAAATTGATGTATAAAAATATATTCTTAAAATTTTTGAAATCAAGACTCTCCACTATTCCATAGTGTGGAGAGTAAAAACAGTCCAATACCAAGCCAATAGCTCTGTGTTATATAGGTAAGCAAAGACCAATTTTTTTTTGAAAGAATAAATATTATGTCTTAATAACAAGAACATAATATACATCCTCATACGTTCCCTAAATAAATTGAGCATGAATGCTTTTACTATAGTGTTGTCGTGGGGTTTAGCGAATAATGACACACGTCTATTTAGTACGACAAATATATATTGACTGAATACCACGTTACGTTACAATATTCTCAGGTGGGTAGTTACAGTTACCTACACTACAACTACACTACATCCCTCCATCAATATTTTTAAGTACCTGCAACGTTATTTTAGATGGGTCGATGGCAGAGCGGTTAGCGCGCTGGTCTAGTAGTCTAGTGGTCATGAGTTCGAATCCTGCCCGACCGATTTCGTTCACCTATAGCACAAGCATTTATGCTTAATTTAGGTAATGTAGGAAGATGCATATGTACTTGCTTAACAATGACATATTCATTTTTATTAAAAAAAATGTATACCTGGTCATACAAAATCTCGCTTATCTTGATTTGATAGGTACTTTGTCGATCTGTTAAGAGATACAAATGAAATCGTTAGTTAGATCTCACGTGTGTTTAATTCCGAAGACGAATTAAAATTTGCATGAAAATAGTCATAGAAACAAAAATATATTCACGATAGAACTGTCACTTTAGACTATATCCATTTTATAATACACTAGTGATGTTCTTTTGTCATTTTAATTTCCTTTGTTTTATTCAATCTTCAGAAGTGCAAAAAATACATGAAATGAATGAACTTGACATTTTTAAATTTTTATTTCGTTTTTAGAATCGAGCCCGTCAGAATTTTATTTAAGTTTATTAATCTTTGATGAATTTTTGCAGGCACCTCTTCTTGTCCTTCGTGCGGAGGCCTGCGGGAGCAAACGCCCAAGATGTGGACGGCAGTCCCATGGGGGCTGGGGCGGGATCCTCGGGAGGCCCCGGGGGCTCATCCAGTGGGCAGACCCTCGTGGGACGACTTCACGGACTCACCGAGAGGCTGCACCTCACCTCACTTCATCACCACCATCACCAGAAGCAGAGCGAAGAGACATCTAGATCCAGGACTGGTTAGTACCAATACTTATTTTTTATTTTACAAAAAATATATGAAACACCACGTGTCCTATTTTAATAAAAGGACCATCTAATAGATATTTTAAAGTTTATTTTATACTCGATTAAATCGACTTTTTTCTTTTTATTTGAATTACATTAATTCGAAAAGTAATTGAACTTCAAGTGATTGTGATCATAATATATTTTACCTACCATAATATATTATACAGTATTGTGTTCCATTCTGAAAAAGAACATATGAAACTATAAAAATAAACTAACCATATTTGAATTCTAAATTACACTTGTAAGTGGTTTATAGCTAATTTATAATTCAAATATGGTTAATATTATTTTCAAATGTTTGAATGTTAACTTTGTGGTTCATATTTAACGAATTAAATTTAAAGATATAACTTTGTATTAACCACGTTTTTTGGTTGAAACGATGCGACCGGTTTCGGAACTAACCGTTCCCTCATCAGGCTAACTTTCAAAAAAAAAAAAAAATATTAACGTCAATAGATACCTACATAGTTATAATACAAATATCAAAAAAGATGAATATAGATGGAGACGCATATTGTTTGTTAATAATTTATCCCAATTAGTCTCAAATTTCTTACCAAAAGACATAAGACCGGCATTTTACACTGACAATAATATTGGAAAAAGTTTAATGAATTCCAAAGATAAAGATAATAAAATGGAAAACTCCGGCGTATACCAACTGACATGTGGAGACTGCTCTGCAGTCTACATAGGAAAAACAGGACGGAAATTTGAGACTAGAGTAAAAGAACATATTAGATGTATAAACAATGATAATTTTTCGGAATTCGCAGAACACTTAGTACTTAATGATCATCAATTTAATATGCAATCGGGAACAAAAATTTTACACGTCAACAAAGTAGGTCTCCGTCTTGATAATTTAGAGTCGCTAGAAATTAAAAAGTGTATTAATTCAAAACAGAACATAATAAACAATCAGTTAAATTTATCTTTCAGTCCATTATTAAATATGTTTCCTTTTACTTCTAATCCTTCAGCCAATCGGACCCACCCTGCACAAGACCCAACCCTAAGTACCCCCACCCTACCTCTACCTCCGCCCCCATAGATTTCTTGTAAGCACGTCGTCACATTCTGTTTCAGTTGAAAGTTAGCCTAATAAGTATACTGAAAGTTTACTTCCATATTATCTGTGAGCCTAATGAGGGAACGGTTAGTTCCGAAACCGGTCGCATCGTTTCAACCAAAAAACGTGGTTAATACAAAGTTATATCTTTAAATTTAATGGTTAATATTAACTACCTACCACAAAATATCCGCCGAATCATTAAACGATATACAAATAAATTCTTTAATTTTTTTGGCTCTATGAAGATTGAATATTTTTACTCCTCACTAAACCAAGGGGATATATATAGTGGGGAGTTATGATTTCGCAATTTTTTAGGGTATTTCTTTTATTGCAGATTATCAACTTGTATCATGCTGAAATTGTATTCTGAAAGTTTCATCACAATGTATCTGTGTGAATGTGCTGTGTGCTATGTACGGCGTGTTCATTTGACTTTATCGATTATTGACTAAAGTACTCATTCGATTCTTTTCAAATTTTGCAAATAATATGTATATCTAATACTTGCTTAGACCCAATTAGATTTGGAAGGATATCTGAATAGTCCTTCGCAATTTTTATAACTGTCAAATATTTCAAAGTGACCCCAAGCTCAAGAAACTTAAAATTTTAAATTTTTATTTTCATATTGATAAAAAGGCACATCACTTTTATAAAATGACATTGAAGAGTTATCAAGTTTTCATAATAAAATATTTGAATAAAAATAATCAAATCTGCAATAAAAAATACCCTTAAAAATTGCAAAATCATAACTCCCAACAATATCCCCTTGAGTTAGTGAGGAATAAAAAGTATGTGAAATAGTATAACAAAATCATATCACTATCCACTATTACATAGTAACGGAAATAATCAATAACTTTTATTTGACTTTGATTAGCAAAATTATTATTTGTTTTAACTACAAAGGTTTTGGAGCAATCGCTTCTTTCAAAGGGCGAATGTGACGAAAAGTTTTTGTTGAAATGAAGTCCGTGCTGAGGAAGAAATGGTCGTTTCGAAATCGGTCGGATAATATAACTCATTTTTAGTGTAAACTTCATATTCTATAAAAAATTATCTTTTGAAATGTTCTAAAATGCTAATTCCGAAAATTTTAATAAGAAAATAAAAATAGTCATGATAATAGATTATTGACCGAAAACTTAAAAATGTTTCAAAATAAACTACCTAATTTGAAAAATAATACATACATACATACCATCACGCCATATCCCTTACGGAGTAAGCAGAGAGAACCGAGCGCCATACTCCTCTATTTTTGTACACATTCATAGCTTCCTTTACATCTATGCATCGTCTCATACATGCTCGTCGATTATTCAAGCTTCTTATATTTCCTTCTTTCAAAATATCATTCACATGGTCATGCCACTCCTCTCGGGGGCGGCCCCTGCTATTCACTCCGTTTCTTACACCCATGTATATTTTTTTGGTCAGTCGTTCATCATTCATTCTTTCAATATGTCCAAACCACCTCAAGGAATTCACTTTAATTTTACTTGTAATACTCTTCTTCATGTTGCATTCGCTCCTTATGTCCTCATTTTTTATTCTATCATATATTTTGATATCATATAATATATGTTGATATCATACAAATAATATATCATATATTTTTATTCTATCATATATTAAAATTTGAAAAATAAACACTTTCAATATTAAATAACTACTATGAAATAAATTGGATACACGAATCCACTACGTGCAAGTTTCAAGTAACAATTTTCAAGTGCATTTGCTGTAGTTATTTATGTATTATTGAAACTGGAAACGCATGAGTTGAAGCGGAAATTTGTTTTCCAGTATCAACTCAACGATCGACAGCTGAGTTAAACGAAAAGTCACTCTTGTGAAATTAATAGGTACCTATGTACATATGTAGTTTAGTTGGTAAATTGTTCGACCATTTTGATGTATTTTCCAGTCTATTTTGCTTACTTAATTACCTAATGATTCGACAGATGGATCAATCACTGAACAGTTCGTGTCCAAGACTTATCATCTAAAGGACTCAGGTTCGAATCCAGCCTCGATCAGCTCAAAAAATATTATTGTTTTATTTTTTACAGTTCGCTTTATTTGAATCACGAATGAGTTATTTAACCGTTTCGGTGAATTGTGAATTATTTGACCGCCGTACCACAGTTGGTAAGCCGTTTGGCTTCGGTGCGGGCGTCCTGGGTTCGATCCCCAACAGAGAAGAAATTTACTAAAATTCATTTCTCACGAAAATACTTCTGCTCTGAGCTGGAAGCACTGATTGGTTGGAAGAAATTGCCATATGACAATAAACTCGCCACTTGCGCAGAATGCAAGGAAGTGTTTATTACCTAATATTATTATTAATAAATGTGAATTAGAATAAAATAAATAATATAAAATGCACCACACAGCTTACTCCGGAAATATTAATAATACACATATAATATCAACATTTTTACATTTAAAGATTTGTATTGAATGTTTTTTGTAGTGATGTTAAAAAGTCTTACAATTATTTACAAACACATGAGTCTTGCAAAATAAAAATGCAAAAGTCTTGCTACATTTTATGAAATTATAATCTTAAATAAAAAAGTAAGATCAAACGAAATTTTTCTCTAATGTGATGTTTTTTTATGTAGGTATGTATGTATTTTTTTTTTAATAAAAAAATTTTATGTGCTTGTTAAACAAGTAGGTACATATACATCTTCCTACATTCCGTAATGTAAACAGTTTCTTCCATTTATTATTAACAAAAAGAATATAAACAAGTTAGAATTATGTAATATAACTTATATAAAAACGACCAACATAAAATATTCCAATATCCATCAAAGAACACAAAAAAAACAAAAGAAAAACAATATAAAAAGAAGTTTACTTTGTGTATTCAACACATAGACGACGAAACGCTGCAAGACCATTCCTGATTAAGTAATTTTATTTCTAACTAAAGAATTAGATACTTAAGGGGGGGACTGCTGCCAACGTACCTATTTTTCAATTTGAATTTGCGTCATTACTACAAAACGAATCATTTTGAAAAAAATAACCTAGTTAGTTTGGATATTAATAAATAAAAATAAACCTTAATTTTTTAAATATGTTCTGTATATATTCTTGTAGGAAAATAATAAGCATACCCCAATTTTTGACATTTATCTTAAATTTCTAAAAAACTATAAGGTACAAAGCATTATATTTTTTTATAAATTAAAGAAGACAAAAATATCTAGAAAAATACGATGTGACGTTGCATTAATGCTTCAGGTTTAGAAAATAAACCTAAAAAACATTTATTTTCCATTCAGCGCCATTGCGAAATAAAAGTTTTTTTGGTTTATTAACTTAACGCCTTATATTTTATTAAAAATATAAGATAAACGTTGAAAATCGGGGTATGCCATTATTTTTTTACAAGAATTTATACAGAACATTATCTAAAAGTAAAGATACATTTTTCTTTATGAATATCCAAACTATCTAAATTATTTTTTTCAAAACGATTTGATAAGAAATAATGATGGTTTATCAAATTGAAAAATAGGTACGTTGGCAGCAGTCCCCCCCTTAATATAATATCATTATTCTCAAATAACCAACTATTAATTTTGAGGTACATTGGAACATTTTTTTTACGGTTGTTTTGATGATTTTGTATTGACCACATTATTTATTAAAACTACATTTTCGTATAGGTATAAATTTTTCATCGTCAGACTAATTTACATACACAGAATGCAACAATGAGTGGGTTTGTGGGTTAGCAGGTGGACAAGAAGAAAAAGAAATCATAAATATGTTTAATTAAACGGACTGAAATTCAAATTTAATTGATTAGTTTTAAATTTTCATTTATTAAATGAAATACAAGATAAATAATAACAATGTAGGCACAAAAAACAACAATAAATTCAAATACATACATCAATAACACAAATAATAAAAAAGTAGTCAAAGAAACGTCAATATAAGACAACATAATACAATATTATAAAAGAAAATAGAGATAAATGATAAAAAAGCAAGCAAAAACAAAAACTAGACACAAAAAGAAGAAGAAGAAAAAAATAAACATTATTACAGATTCTATTTTTAAACCAGAAAATAAAAAAAACAAAAATATAATTTGCGCTAAGCATCCTTTTGAAACCATGTATATGTAGTGTGTACATTAAATATATCAACTGCACTATATTGGTTTCAACTGCACTATATTTCAAATGATTATTTTTTTTACTAATTTTCAGTGACTAAATAATCCCATCCTACCTCGACCGAATCATTCATGCTATAATATATAATTAATTTCAAATTAATGTTTACTTATTTCACAGAACAGATAATTTTACTCACAGGTAGCGTCCATCCGGTGATAAATCTGATGCAGAGCAGTTATTCCTGTCAAGATGGAGTTGACAAGAGGCCAGTGGAGACCAGTCCTAACCATAGTCAGATGTCGAGGAACTCCTCCAGGAAGTCCAACAACTCACTACTAGTCAACAACGGCAAATATCAAGGTGAGAACATCTTTCGGGGAAGACGCAGATAACATTTCAAAGAATAAGCCTCTAAGGGGATACCTATACTAAAAGTTACTCTACTTTCTTATATCTTCAATGATTTTTATATCTTCGGTGGTGAGGTAATTGATATTCTTACATATGCAGTTTGATTTCAATGGAGGTTTGCAAATAACTCGTATATTATTTTCATTCTACCCGATCATCTGTATAAGTTTTTGATGTATTATCAATAAAACATAATGTAATATATTGCGCCTTGCAACAGTCAATCTTTATAGCTGATAGGCATTATACGAGTTTGTACGAATCAGGAGTTCGGCATTCTTCGGGAGCTAGGAGATCCATATAAACGACTGTCTGGGGTAAGGCCGGGGCTGGATTGATCGTGGATTAATCGTTGACAGTGCTCTCACGTTGTGGTTCATTTGTATAACTATTATTGTACTTCTATCTTATAAATATCGATTACTGTATTCAATAATAAATGTGTAAATAGTCAACGCGTCTATTATTTAAACATATATAGTATTTAAAAGTACCATAATATATTATATTATACATACATAGGTATGTACATAAGACGTCTTTCTGTGGCTTAAAAATCTCAGGCGGTGGTTCGGGATTTCGGATGCATCGTCAACTCATTAATTTGACCCAAGATCAATTACAAAAAGAACAAAAATTGTCTTATAACTTTTTATGTAAAAGGTTTTTTTTTGTAAATCTTACATAGACGAAGAAACACTCCACTTCGAAAGTGGTAATAAGATTTTAAAAAATACGCGATTTATGTAGATATTTACTTACCTAATTGATTTAGGTACCAAGGTGGATATACAAAATTATTTCAAATATGTTTATTTTATTATAATAGACCACAAGGTTATTTATTCCATCTTTGATAAGATACTTACACCATCGTTCAATTCTCATAGATTTCTGAATGTTAAAAAAATCTTCAGTTATTCTACAAGTTTTTAAAATAAACGATTTTTCATTTTTATTTGTTTTTTTATAAATCAAGGCATTATAAATTACGGCTAAACGATTTCGGAAAATAATACTAGGTAAGTTTTTTAGCTGACGAGAAATCCAAATTCGTTCAATATCGTTTTAGCGGTTTATTTTAGAATTTCTTCATCGAATGAGTTTTTAATGTTACTAGAATTCAGGATAGCTATGTCTCCAACATCTATAGCTATTTTTTTATAATTTGATCGCAGAATATAATATCGGGTCTATGGTATTGAATATATAAATACGTATCAGTCAATTAATATTGACTGATAAATTTAATACCTCAATAGAGACGAAGCGGGAATATAATAATTATAAAATAACCGGGAAATCATTCGGTTCTCTCTGGCTACCCCATGATGCACATAACGTGGTGATATATATTGTATATATTAATAGTATCTTCCATACAATTCGTCCATACAATAATACGCAAATCCTTCACAAATTGATGAGTTTCATGGTTTATCGTGATTCCCATAATTAAATATAGGTACTGGCTAAGTTCAAAAGAAACGATCTCAGAAGTAATCCATTTCAAATGAAAAAGTAATCATCAAATTCGGATGACATGGTAAAAAATTACCCCTGATTTAACATTTTTTTAGTTTTTGATGATTTCTTCGTGGATCCTATAATATCTTTAAACGGAAGAAAACCCTTTATAATAAAAAAACATCGAAATCGAACATTGCGGCAAAAAGTTATCGCTGAAAATATATAGAACTTACAAAATTGCATTGATAAGGGAACTCAATAAGAAGGCATAATTGGTGAACGTTGCGCAAGCGTATAAAGCTATCGCGTAAACCAGCCGATGACAGGGCATAAGCCCTGTAGGTGCCTTGAGTTCCTGGTTCTCCTGTAATATTCCAACTTCGCCTCTTTTGAGATGTTAAAAATTTGTCAAAAAATATCATTGGCATCTTAAAAATATTCGATTTATCGCCAAACATACATAAAATCCATTGTTTACGTATAAACAACTTAAAAATATTCCATTGATCGCTGAACATACATAAAAATTTAATGTTTACGTATAAACAACTTAAAAACATTCCATTTATAGCTGAACATACATAAAAATTCAATGTTTACGTATGAACAGCTTCAAAATATTCGATTTATCGCTGAACATACATAAAAATTCAATGTTTACGCATGAGCAACTTAAAAATATTCCATTTATCGCTGAACATACATAAAAATTCAATGTTTACGTATGAACAACTTCAAAATATTCGATATATCGCTAAACATACCTACATAAAAATCCAATGTTTACGTATGAACAACTTAAAAATATTCCATTTATCGCTGAACATACATAAAAATTCAATGTTTACGTATGAACAACTTCAAAATATTCGATATATCGCTAAACATACCTACATAAAAATCCAATGTTTACGTATGAACAACTTAAAAATATTCCATTTATCGCTGAACATACATAAAAATTCAATGTTTACGTATGAACAACTTCAAAATATTCGATATATCGCCAAACATACCTACATAAAAATCCAATGTTTACGTATGAACAACTTAAAAATATTCCATTTATCGCTGAACATACATAAAAATTCAATGTTTACGTATGAACAACTTCAAAATATTCGATATATCGCTAAACATACCTACATAAAAATCCAATGTTTACGTATGAACAACTTAAAAATATTCCATTTATCGCTGAACATACATAAAAATCCAATGTTTGCGTGTAAGCAATTTAAAAATATTCTATTTATCACCAGCGGTTATAAGGCGGTTCAAATAAAATGTATATTTTCTTGAAATAAAAAAGCATTATTGCATTATTTCGAAACCGTTTCAAAATATCACTGTTGTACGGATTATATTTTTGTTAGTGACCGACCGAAGGTTCGGTTTCGGTTTCGGCAAGTTTCGGCAGTAAAATCTAGTTTCGGCATTAGATTCGGTTTCGGCAGAAAATCTGCCGAACCTTCGGCCGCACCGAAACTCTGCGTTAGTGAATTATCGCGCGTCGTTCGGCTGACTTCGGGTTAGTTCGTGACTCGAGTGTCACCCGCCATCATCAATCAGTTCATCAGTTGAGTTCGCCGGCTAGTCGTAGAAAAAAAAATGTAGAAAACTGTTTTTTTAGCGTACAATATTAGGCTACATTACGATTACATAAGTAATCTATTAATTTATTAATGATATTTCGTTTTTTTTATTAGCAGAAATAAAAAATAGTTTTCCACATACTTACTTCAAGTATTGTTTTTTATTTCATTGAACACGTGTTAAATACCTGTAAAAACAGATCATAGATCTAAAAAAAGAGGAAGAAGAAGAAGAACACGTGTTAACTGTCAATAAGCCAAATTTCAGTAAACAATAGATTTTTAAGTGTCTAAAAAAGTTTCGGTTTCGGTTTCGGCCGAAACTGAGAGAGATACCGAAGATTCGGGTTCGGTTTCGGTTTCGGTAGAAAATCCTGTTTCGGTCGGACATTTTTTTTTGTTATTTGGATCTGTATCATTATTGAATTAATAATAAAATAAGAGTACCTAATTCTCAAAATTTTATTTCATATTTAAATTTACATACCAAGACCAACCTATTTACATTCAACGAATTATGCTTAATCTACTTTGTGAATCAGATAAACCAAGTACTTACTATGAATAACTCTCCTCTTTCTCAAATTATTTTAAGTGAAACATTTTCATTTTTATTACAGACATCAAGAGTTTGGTCAGAAAGTCTTCTGCACTAGACGTACACACAGTGAAGGTCTCTCTCAAGGATATAGTCTGTTATCTCTCCCTGCTGGAAGCTGGTAGACCGGAGGACAAACTGGAATGTGAGTTTATATTACTTTAATCCCCTTTCTTTGCCCTCTTCATTTCTCTTATTCTTTACTTATTCTTTAGATCCGTCTTTATGACGAATTTTCATCCTATTAAAGCTCCTCTCAAATTCACGACCGAGATTTCTTTAAAGTTAAATAAAACTACTGCTGATGAAAACGAAACGGAATTTGTGGACCTTAAAGTTTGATGGCATACCTTTCATTTGATTATTCTTATATCGTATCATTGTTAAGATACATTGTATAGTAGGTACAATATAAACAAAGCGTTTGTAAAAAAATTCCCAATGGATAATTTCATTAACTATTTTAATTCAACGAAGATATGAATAATTGAAATCAATATGATGGTATCGAAACAAATATAACATGTGTTGTTTGCTTCTTATTCACAGATATTGCAATATGCGGCGTTTTTTACAAATAATTTCATTTGGATGATAAAATAATTTTATTATTATTATTATGTAAGGTAATTTGCAACAATAAAGTAAAATATAAATTATCTAGCGGACCCGACAGACGTTGTCCTGCCCGAACGTTGACTTACCTGCTAGTACATAGCTGGTTCAGCAAGCATAAAAATAACCACACACCATCACGACATATCCCACAATATGAGGTAACCAGCGATAGGTGTGCGGGTGTGCATTACCTTATTAAAGGAAGCACGACACATGTGTATATACCCCCCACATCAGTCTCGCCTCATCTAAACATTCACCAAAACAAACACATATTGGGGCGGTGGTAATTGTATGATATTTTTTTGTTAAAATTGTGAATCTAAACCATTCAGGGACCCACTCAAACACACATATTTTTTTATCAAAATCGGTCCAGCCGTTTAGGAGTTCAGTGAAAAACACACGTACAAAATAATTATATACAGAGTGTCCCAGAAAGTACAATCAAGCGAAAGTCTAGAGGTAGAGCACCCCTGGGGGTACCAGAATACCCCTATTATATTTCGCAATTTTAAAACTTTAACTAAAAATAATAATGATTAAAGAAGTTTTCTTCGTTACTTCATAGATGGCGATGGTGTTTTTCGGATTAATTTCAAACGATCAGTTTCTCAGTATTAAAATATATAGAACTTTCAAAGTTGCAAAAGGCAACTCAATAAGAAAGCATAATCGGTATACGTTGCGCAAGGGCATAAAGTGATCACGTAAAACCAGTCGATGACAAGTCTTTAGCACTGTAGGTGCCTTGATTTCTCGGTTCTCCAACTTCGTCCCTATTGAGATTTTATAAATTTGTCAAAAAATATCATTAACTCCCGATAGGGAAAAAATCTAATGTTTGCGTATATGAAATATTCGACTTATTATTTTGTTTTCTTTCCAGTCATGTTTCGGTTATACGACACTGATGATAATGGAGTACTGGATACGAATGAGATGGACTGTATAGTCAACCAGATGATGACAGTAGCAGAGTACCTTGGATGGGATGTCTCTGAACTGCGACCCATCCTACAGGAGATGATGGTGGAGATTGATTACGACGCTGATGGGACAGTATCTCTGGAAGAATGGAAAAGAGGAGGGTAAGAACTTGTTAATATTCAAAAGTTTTTTTTATCAGTTTTGGTCTATTGAAGACCATCGTCGTGTAATGATGGATTCACCATAATTGTGCAGTTGCGCCAGGTACAAAATATATGTAAGTAAAAGAATCAGAAGTAATAAAAATAATCATAGTAATTCAAAATCTTTTCCCCAGACCTCTGAAACATATTCTTTGAAATAAAGAACAATTTATTTTTAACTATCTATATCTTTATTTATTTTTGTTTGAATTTGTCTAATAATTTTCTCGTGATATTTGTTCAAGTTTAAGTAACCTCTTTTTATTTTTTATTGTAAGTAACTAAAAAACTACAAGGTCTATAAAGTAGATTTTTATTTCAATCGAAAGAGAATATGAAAATCTCACGGCTGACTTTTGTACTATGTATTTTAATTACTATTCTTGATATTTAAAAAAACTCTTTACTCTAAATTTTACTTTTTCTTCACGAAAAAATATTTCATGTCGCAGATTTGGTGATATACCTACAATATTTTTTCATGTTTCATACATTAGAAGGTAATTTAGTGTGCATATTTGTGTACATCCGTACGCTCAAAGTAAACAAGGGCCTTAAAATGAAAAACTTGTTTGTTTTAAATACATCAACAGCAAGAAAATCAATAAAATATTGATGATCGATTTTTAAGAGATGTCTCTGAGATGTCTTTTAAGAGATGATTTATTAAAATAGATTTGACCATGTCATATCTATTTTAATAAATCTATAGTGATACCTACTAAAACTAGTGCTTTAATAAATTTATAATGAAACTAAAACTAGTGTTTTCATAAATTCGTAGTGAAACTAAAACTAGTGTTGTCATAAATTTGTAGTGAAACTAAAACTAGTGTTTTATTCTATGTCATCTCGAAGTTTCACCAAAAATTATACGTCGACAAACTCAATAAACTTATCTAAATATAACTATATTTCGCTTTTTCGTACCTCATTACATCATTTGGGTAGGTAGGTACCTACGAGTTTATATAAAATGTACGATTGAATGTTCAAACTGAACAAATTTAGACAAACACGCAATGTGTGTTTATCGTCAAATATTGAAAAATCAAGATGTTTCATAAATCACTGTTTGATTATGTTATGTATTTGTTTTGATATTATCTTTTATGTATGTAGCCATATTTATTTATAGTATGAATGTTGAATATAATGTACCTAACACATTATACCAGAGTGTAGTCATAATATTTTCAAGAGCAGCAACAATAATTTATTATTATCGCGTGCTTAATTTAAATATATTCGTGGATATTTATATAGGAAGGTAGGTATGTACTAAACATAAAAAAATATCAAAATTTTGTTTTTTTTACTAACACAAAGCCACCTTTTTGAGTACCTATTTAAAATTGTTATTGTTCAAATATCAGATTTATGTATATCAAGATACCTAATTTAGGTGGACACATACCTAAATAGGCACCGTTTTAGTTAAAATACGAAGCACATATGTAGGTATACATAATAATATGTACAATGTACATTTTGATACCTTAACCAATCAACATTTCAAAATACGAAGTTAATAAGATCTCCATATATTATTAGAGGGACACACACACTATTAGGTATAACTCGAGAACGATTGAAGATAGAAACGTTTTGTATTAGTAAAACTGTAAAAAAAATTGTCAGCTTTCAAATTAATAGATTTGATGGTTTTTTTATTCTAAGCGAAGTCAATTTAAGGGCTTCCGGGTCGTCGTCCTCCATCTGCTCACCTCACAAGGTCGGGTACTTTTAGGATGTTTACCTCCTTAGGACCCCAAATCCATTTCTGAAGTCATAAACTCTCCCCCCCCTCCATATACTACGTGGACTAATAAGAGAAATAAGTTTACACTAAAAGTTAACAAATAAAGGTTGGTAGGTAGGTACCTACAAAATATAGATCAGAAAAATTTTAATTACTTTCTAAATAACATTACTTTTATATCGTTCATGTAGTAGCCCTTGATATTTGTGTCTAATAATTTTTAAAGCATTATTTTTTTCCTAATATGCATGATTTTACTATTTCTAGTTTGACTACAATCCCGCTTCTGGTTCTTCTGGGATTGGACACAAGTCTTACCGGAGACGGTGAACACGCCTGGAGATTAAAACATTTTAACCGTCCAGCCTACTGCAATCTCTGCCTTACACGATTAGTTGGACTGGGCAAGAAAGGACTCTGCTGCATATGTTAGTATTGAATACTGGGAACCCATCCAAGTACTTTTGTTTCTCGCCAAGATTAGAGTTTGCTTTAGTTTTGACATTTGCCTAATCCCTGTCATAACATTAGTGATCCTTGATATAGATACCTACTAGTTATTTTTATATGTATCAGTTAATTAAATAGCAATCAATGGTCACGTGTATTTAAAATCGTCAATAATAAAGTATTAATTGTTAAAGGATCATAATAAAGTGTAATTCTGTTTTTTTTAATATAATATATTGGATTTACAGTAAACTTGTGTGTGATGCACCATGGTGCTGTCACTAAAAATCTCATTTAAAAAAATACGCCCTCTTTTTGTGTTTATTTCTGATAATATGGAAGGATATAATCGTGGTAATTATTCGGAATAGTATGTAAACGCCAATTTTGTTGATTTTTTGTCTATAGGTAGATAAAAATATACAGATTACGGGAAAAATGTTCATTTTCCCGGGAAACGTCTAGAAAAATAAAAAAAAAATATTAAATTACGAATGATGTATGAAAAACTTTAAGCAAATAGTTGCTTTTTTGACATCTATGGGCGAATATCAAACAAATTTTTAGTATAGAAACACGCGGCAAAAATCTGAAGTTAATGAAAATTCTATGAAATATCGAAAATTAGTAATGTTTAAAAAAATACAATGTTATAAAATATTTAAATACTACTTAAATTTGAATTTTTTGACATTGATTGAAAACGAGAATTCCGGTGAGATAATAGAAATTATATAGAAATTATTTTAGGTCATCAAAATGAAATATTGTATGCTTTGCGCGTGAGCAAAATGCATTATACATTGAGTGACAGTATGTAATGCAACTCGCTCACGCGAGTCGCAATAATAAATGAATACAAACCTAACCTAACCAATTTTTACCAAAAGTTTGCTTACAATAGGTTGGTTAGGTTTGTATTTAGTTATCATTGCGACTCGCGTGAGCGACTTGCATTATACATTGAGTGGAAATTGATTGTAACTCGACCTAACCAAATTGAAATAGTTGAAATGATATTCGCACGTAATATTATTATTTTTATGATATTACAATAATAACTCCATACATTCAAACTTTGTGTTTTAATTAAAGTTATTCATCTAAATTCGGTGTTTAAATGAGAAATAGTTTTTGTAAACAAAGTATGGCAAAACTATTGTATTCGTTTCTATTCGCCGATAGATGTCAACAAAGTATGGCAAAACTATTGTATTCGTTTTTATTCGCCGATAGATGTCCCAAAACCACCAAATTGTATGGTATTCTCGATACATTTTTCCGTAAGTTTATTTAATTTTTTTAATTTTTCCTGGGCGTTTCCCGGGAAAATGAATATTTTTCCCGTAATCTGTATATTTTTATCTACCTATAGACAAAAAATCAACAAAATTGGCGTTTACTTACTATTCCGAATAATTACCAATGGGATTTTGAAAGATGGTGATGTTAGAAGTAAGAATAATAGAAGAGCGTGTATGAGACGATGTATGGACGTGAATGAAGCGAGGAATGTGTGTCAAGAGGGAGGAGTCTGGCGTTCGCTTCTCTCTGCCTACCCCAAATTAGGGAAATGGCGTGAAAGTATGGTGGTATATTGTGGTTGATGTGAAAGAAAGAATGTTTGTCAAGCCATTTTTTTTTCAGAGTTATTGCTTTCATGCTTTAAATTGAATATTATGCTATAAAGTATTTTAATTACACATTGCATTAAACAATTCCATGTGCAAAAAGTCATAAAATACCGATGATTGATCAATGGGAATTGTTTCAGTTTGCAAATACACAGTGCACGAGCGCTGTGTCCAACGCGCGCCCAGCAACTGCATCCAAACCCACGCTGGTGTATCAAGGGGTGGTGGTTCAGGGACAGGTTCTGGAGATTCAGGGACTCCAGCTGCTCCCCGTCATCATTGGGTCGGAGGAAACTGTAGAGGCCGCTGCGCCCGATGTCGAGCACCACTTCAGGGAGGAGTGGCGGGAGTCAAATGTAGATGGTGCCAAACCTTGGTGAGATTCAGTAATTTACACAGTAATTTCTAGAATTTTTAATGGAGCATTTTCCAAAACCTTAAAAACACAGACTTCTATAAACATAGACTCATCACGTAGGAAAATATATGTTCCGATAAGCGGACCCGGTGATCGATATGAATATAGCCGCGGATTGCATCACCTTCAGAAAAGAACAAATGAGTGAGTGAGAAAGTGACAAAAATAACACTGAAATGTCATTCAACACAGTCACAACGATGAATGTAGGCACTCACGGTGGCATATGCACGAATCGTAGCTAGCTTCATACATGTTGCCGTGCCCACTAGTGGGACCACCATACCCTTGGTTGTTTCTTCGATAGCTGTAACGTGAAAGCTATATCTATCTCTTTCTTTTCCATACTACATAAAAAGAAATGAATGCAGAGTGTCTCAGGTTTGTTAATTAATGCTGAGTCTATGTTTGTAGAAGTCTGTGCTTAAAAAGTTTTCACTATTTTTCTTATTTTTTGAACATGTCTTTGTAGAGTGCTAACTGCTCTGCCACCACCCATCTAAATGGGTGTAGTATAATAAATTAACATCTTATCCCAATACCCATAAATTGAATATTTTGATTAAGAAATTGTTTTTTTTCTCTGAACATCTTTTATTTTAATAAAGAAAATTTATTCCATTAGGTATACGTGTCGGACTGAAGAGACTCCTATTAAACATCTAGATAAATCACGTGGGTGCGCAGCAGAAGACAAATTTGTTTTTTTTTTGCAGTTAATGCCCAAGTTTTATATTTTTAATTTATGTATTATGAATTACTTCATGTGCAATGTATTTTCAAATAAAGATTGCTATCTTATTCTGTGTTATTTTCCAGGTACACAACCGTTGCAGTGGAGGTATAAAAGCTGAATGCTCTCTAGGAAGCCACGCTGTACATGTACTTGCACCAGGAATGCTATTTCCAAGGGTACTTGATAGACAGAGGAGTCTTCCGCCACCTACACCCTCAGAGGTAATGTTATAAGAATGAATATTATAAGTTCTTTTTCTCTACTTTAAAATTGCCGATTTCAAACGAATTCAAGGACAGGCAGACTGTCATGAATAAAGTAACGAGTGCAAATCCAGAATGACAATCTTACGAGGTCTACTTTTTTTTTTTTTTTAAAAACCCATCTAGAGACCTTCCCACGTCGACTCAATAGTAGTCAATTGTAATAATTTGCCTCCTAGATGTCATTCCATAGTCCTATCTCCTGGAAGAACTGTAAAATCCTTTGTGGATCGGTGTCTCTGATTTGCTTTTGATCAGCAATATGCAAACCTATTTTCTTTACTCTTGTTTGTATTAGTACAATTCTACTTTATTTAAATGCAGATTTAGTAATTTTCCTCCTTTGAAAAAAAAAATTATTTGACGGCTGAATTCTCTACACTACTATGAATATAATAGTATTCATCTACATACTATCATGCCATCTTCCTCATGGAGTAGGTAAAGAGAACCAAAGCATTCTTCTATCTTGACACATATCCATAATCTCATCAACATTTATGCATCGTCTCATAAATGATCGTCTATTGTTAAAAGAAATTTATTACATCAATTTCTCAACAGTTATCATGTAGAGAGTGCATACTATGAGTTTTTGTGTGTATAATGGTGTATAATGAAAACTTTTGTATTCAGAAAAACTAATATTTGTTTAGGAATCTAATAGAAATGTACTTCATAAAAATGCATTTAGAGATTGTCAAAAAATGTGTCCGGTTAGAAGCATTTGAAATGTGGATTCACAGAAGAATGCTTCGAATACCGTGGACAGATTTAATATCCAACGTACAAGTTTTGCGTCAAGGACATACGAGCAGAGAACTTCTGACAAATCTAAAAATTCGTAAGATATCATATTTGGGCCACATTCTGCGAGGAGAAAAGTATAAATTGTTGCAACTGATAATACAAGGCAAGATTGAGGGTCGTCGTGGAGTAGGGAGAAGGCAGATGTCTTGGCTGCGCAATATCCGACAGTGGACTGGAATAACGCAGGTAGGAGAACTAGTCCGAATGGCGCAGGACAGAGAGGCATTCTCCAGAGTGATCGCCAACGTCGGGGGGGACCTGATACGGCACACAGAGAAGAAGAAGAAAAAATGTACACTTACTATGTAGTGGAGAGTTTAGTGTTGGCCACAAGCCATTCGTTTTAAATAATATATACCTGTCTCCCAACTTCCCATTCAAAATTATTGTACATCCTCTTCTTGTCCACATCCGTTGTTTTGACGATTAATATTATGATTGTTCCATCTAAAAATGTTTTTTTTTGAAATTTCAATTTGATTTTCAAGATATGTCCCCCGGGTGGCATGGTGACATCACAATCCATGCCCATCACGCCATGTGCCGCTCGACCAGCAGCTCCTACCGCATTCCATGTAGTTCCACATCCACCGGGATGTCCCCTGCTGGTCTTCGTCAACCCCAAGAGCGGAGGACGACAAGGGGCGAGGATTATGCGCAAGTTTCAATATCTACTCAACCCCAGGCAGGTCCATGACCTCAGCAAAGGGGGACCCGCTAATGGTAAGCCTTCTTTAAATTGTATTTTCTTTCGTTTTATTGTTTCTGGTGATTTTGAAAGTATTTATTTAATTTTATCTACATTTTTATTTTTTGGTCATTTTTGCATTTGCTCTCGTTTTTGACATATTGATTGCTGGTTGGAAGAAATAGCCTAGTGGCAATAACCTAACCTAACCTAACCCCACCAGTGTGCAATAATATATTTATTTATATTGAGAACATAGATAAATAAATTAATTAGAATTTTTTTTGGTCCCGTTTATAATTATCACAATTCATATTTCTTATCCATTATCTTTATTCCAGGTTTGGCAATGTTCAAAGACGTTCAATGTTTTAAGGTCATTTGCTGTGGTGGGGATGGTACAGTTGGATGGGTTTTAGAAACAATGGGTTAGTATTTCAATAATAATCTTCAATAATAATGAGTTTAATATTTTATTCACAAACATTGGATTTATTCCTTGGCGTTGACTCTTGCCAGAGAAAAATTCAATATTACATTTAAAATTTGTACCTATATGCTATCATAAAATATTTGATTTACATACACATTGGTCAAGTATGTACACAAGCTTAAAATGATAATTCTGGCGCAATTCAATTATATAATTGGCGCGAATAATTGGTGAATGCTGTGCAAACATTCATGTAAACTAACCAATGACAGATCATTACCCTCTGGAGGTGCCTGCCCCCCTAGACAACGTGTCATTGAGCTCATGAAAAGAAACGAGAAAAGATAATTCAATGCATGGAAATGACATTTGTCACGTGACAGGCAACTGTCACTTCCATACATTGAGTTATCTTTTCTTGAGTTAAATAACACGTTGTCTAGGGGGGCTGATTTCCTGGTTCTCCCATAATATATATTCCAACTTCCTCTCTATGAAGATAAAAATTTTGTCAAAAAATCTCAATGAGTTATTATTATTGAGCAGGCAGGTGGCTATTGCTGATGGGCCTGTATCGTGTGCTTCTTTGTATAATATACATCCTATCTATTCTTGAGTTGGTTGAGTGTAACAGCTTCCTTAATTTTTTTCCTTAAATACCTCTGGTAAAATTTTCCAGGCATCAAACATACCATTCAGTCATAAATTTCAATTAACTTTATTATTAATTTCAAGAAAGCCCTGTCTTCTCTTCTTACATATGTAAATGGTTGAATCGGAATTTTGTTTGTTTTGTCTTTTGCAATTTAGTCAATTATGTAGTCGAAATTATAACTGTTATTTTATTTTTTAGACAAAGTTCCTCTAGAGATTCAACCAGCTGTTGGTGTTATACCATTGGGTACTGGAAATGATTTAGCAAGATGTTTAAGATGGGGAGGAGGGTAAGATTTTATTTTCAATTTTATTGAATCTCATGTGCTCATTTTGTATAGTGTATGATACCCATAAATATATTAAATGGTAACAATATTGAATGAGTGTATTGAGGAATAATTTTTAATAATGATAACATATTTTTCTGAAAGTTATATGATTATCGCCAAACATCTAGAAAAATTACGAAGGTGCGCAGAAAACAAATTTGGGTTTTTTGCTTGTTTGTTTGATCATGCGTGTGCACAAATCTTCCTCTTCCATGCTGATAAATTTCAGGATAATTTATATTTATGTGATAAATATAACATAAGTTTTTTTTAATTCAAAATAATATTCTAGGTACGAAGGAGAATCCTTACACAAAATACTAGATAAAATAGAAAAATCCAGTACTGTAATGATGGATAGATGGCAAATTGAAGTTTTCCCCAACGAATCTGTAAGTAGTATTTTTTTAAATATCTTTGGAATGAGTTTGCCATTTTTTCTTGTAACAAATAGGTACATATTATGTAAAAATTCTCACATGTCATTATCTCAAATAAGGAAATGCTTTTGCAACAAATGAACTTTATCAGTAGCAGGATTTGAACACTGGATCCATTAGATTGTTATTATAGTTCACCATATAAGTGCTGTTTCTCTACTGACCCTTCTGAATATCTACATATTTTTTATTAATGTATTTTTTTGCTTTTCATTTTTATTTTGAATCTTGGAAGATATTTTTGTTGGTAAATTTGATTTAAATAGCATATTGAAAAATAAAAAAAGATTATGTACAGGTATATAAAAATGAATAAATGTAATAATGATAATGAGGTTCCAGGGGAGACACATACTGCATAAATTACTAGCTTCTCATATATTTAAAAGTTATGTTTTTGATAGCCCAAGGTGTATATTATAATTCTATGCCCAAGGTATGAATGAGGTCAGGAGGAAGACGTTGGACCACTTTTTCTTTAATTGCCATAAATGATTACCTATTAATAGTTCTATAATCTAATTTAATAAACACAATTAATAAATCTCTAATTAATATTTCTCATATTTTAGCAATCCAAACGTTTAAAGTCATTCACATATTATTAAAATACCTAAAACTGAACAACTTACAGTCATAATTAACCATTTTTTACTTTCATTTTTAAAACTGATTCTGAATTGAATCAAGGCATAGAACACTCTCTCTAGGGTGAATTGCCAAGAAACCAAAAAAAAAAGAATGTATAATCCTGTTCGCACCTTCTTTTTATTTATCTTAAAATGTGAGTAAGTACACATATAAAAAAACAATGTTACATTCAATTTTATATTAAAAAAGTACCTATCTCGACTTACCTTTGAATATCCCATTATTTGTATTTTATTAATTTATTTTATTGTAACAAATAAATATAAGGGAAAAAAGGGATAGAAGGCAAGAAACAAGAAGGAAGGGAAAACAAAACTCATTCATCCAATTGCGATGAAACTTTGGTGATATGTTGTGGACGCACCCATGAAGGTTTCTCTTTATTTGACATTTTAGATGGGAAGTAAGTGTAAAAACTTTTTTCAGACTGAGATGCCAACAACTCCTTCAGAAACTTGTACCAGGAGAGCGCCATCTGTTGCTCCATATAATATCATTAATAACTATTTCTCTATTGGTGTGGTAAGTTTTTAGAATTATTAATTTATAAAACTTATACTTTTTAATAAAACTATATATTTCTTTGAAATACACATGTTGAAAAAATAATAGTGCATAAAGTATTTATCATAATCATTACGTATCGAATGTACCAATATTCAATTTGTCAACTGTGATGAATTGTGTGTGAGCCATACTTTTTATCTTTATTGCAGGATGCTGCTATATGTGTTAAGTTTCACGTTGAACGTGAGAAGAATCCAGAGAAGTTTAATTCTAGAACCAAAAATAAGTTGTGGTATTTTGAGTATGCAACGACTGAACAGTTTGCTGCGTCCTGTAAAAATTTACAAGAACACATTGACATTGTGGTAAGTATTTACAGAATAAATTTTAAACTTATCTATAGAATTATTTTCTGATCAAACCTTTACTCATCATGATACTTCTTTGAACAAAATTACTACTTATATTGAGAGAACCATACTTTACGGTCCCACATCTTTTAAGCTTACAAAAAAAACTTTGTGATTTTTATCGTTGTGTTTTGACAGAATATTTTAAAATTTAGTGTAAGTTTATGTATATTATATATTTTAATTGACTCTTATTTATTTTTATATAAATGTGTTAAGTATGCATCATATCTTGGATGAAAATTGTTTTCTGTAGACATTTTTGCATCATTTCATCTCTACATTTTCAATTAAAAATATAAAAAAATTTCAATTATAACAAATCAATTTATTCGAATATTTTTATTATTGCATATGCGCAAACATTGGATTTTTTCCCTGTCGGGAGTCAAAGATATTTTTTTAACAGATTTTTAATTATCTCAATAGAGATGAAGTTGGAATATTTACTGTAGGAGAACCGGGAAATCAAGGCACCTACAGGGCTTACGACCTGTCATCGGCTGGTTTACGTGATCACTTTATGTGCTTGCGCAACGTTCACCAATTATGCCTTTTTAATGAGATCCCTATCGATTCAATTTTTGAAAGTTCTATATATTGCAATACTGAAATTCTTTTCACTTGAAAATAAGGATTTTTACTACAGCCATCTATGTGTGAAATTATGAACAACATTCTTATTATTTTTTGTTTATTTTTGTTGTAACGCCATCTATTGAGAGAATTGTTTTTTTGTAAATACCAAAAAACCAATTCTCTCAATAGATGTTGTTCATAATTTCACACATAATTCTCTCAATAGATGTTGTTCATAATTTCACACATAATTCTCTCAATAGATGTTGTTCATAATTTCACACATAGATGGCTGTAGTAAAAATCCTTATTTTCAAGCGAAAAGAATTTCAGTATTGCAATATATAGAACTTTCAAAAATTGAATTGATTGGGATCTCATTAAAAAGGCATAATTGGTGAATGTTGCGCAAGCGCATAAAGTGATCACGTAAACCAGCCGATGACAGGTCGTAAGCCCTGTAGGTGCCTTGATTTCCCGGTTCTCCTACAGTAAATATTCCAACTTCGTCTCTATTGAGATAATTAAAAATCTGTTAAAAAAAAAATCAATTTATTTCAATGCGACCTCTTCTTCTTTGTGCTTTTTTTAAACAAAGAAATTTTAATAACTTGAAAATGTGCCTCAAAGTGTATTACATCCAAATGAATATTTATGTTTATAACAAAGTTCAGACTGTGTTACTGAATATTTAAAAAATAATATATTTTAAGAAAATTAGTAGGTTGGTATGCTCATATTTATGTAGATTCAAATATTGTATTTATGTATATCATGATTCTGCATACATTTAATAAACTATGTATTTCTCAACACAATATATGATCATATTTTGCAGTGTGATGGTGTACCTTTAGAACTTTCAAAGGGATCTAGACTTCAAGGAATAGCATTACTCAACATTCCTTATGCTCACGGTGGTTCCAATTTGTGGGGTGAACCCGTACCACGAAGAGGTAGACGAAGGCATCAACAGGCAACTGTTACTTTAGCACAAGCTGTTCAAGGTATGAGATTAAAATTTAATTTTCAATTTATTCATAATTAAATTTTTAAGATAATATTAATTTGATATTTAATCTGCTGATGTGATAAAGTATTTTAATATTTCAGATATTGGAGACGAATTGATTGAAGTTGTTGGACTAGAAAATTGTCTTCATATGGGACAAGTTAGAACAGGTAAATGATACAAAAGATACAATAGTATGTAAAAAATAAAATCATATACTAATAGAGAAAATTATTGATAAATTATATTGTTATGTGTTCCGCTTTATAAGAATAATCAAGATATTGCAAACAAGGAAAATGATATTTAAATACTATAAATTTAAATGTAGTAATTAACATAAATTTGAATATCCAAATGCTTCTGCTATTATTAAGAACCATTAGTAAGTAGGTATATCCAAAAAGTTCAAAACTTTTATTTGCTAACATACAAGATGAAAATAACAGAATCATGTTTTGTTGATAAGTCTCTATTTTTAAATCTATCTTCATAAATGTTTTATTTCACAATTCCATATAATAGCTGACTCAATTAGATGTTTTATAATATTTTGTTGTCTATTAGGATTAAGAGCATCTGGACAAAGACTAGCCCAATGCAAAGCTGTTACAATAGTTTCTAGAAAAACACTTCCAATGCAGATTGATGGTGAGCCATGGATGCAGCCTCCCTGTCAGGTATATTCTTTTGTATTTTATTTGATATTCCAACGATCACCACAACTTTCTGTGATGTTTCTCTGAAACGATTTATTCATTCTGCATCAAGAAGAATTAGCTTGGAAGTGATATTTTGCTCTTATGAATCCGTATTATTTTTAATGACATTACTCTTGGATGGTTAAGTATTATTTTGAAATATCCACTAAGTATGAATTTGAGATTTTATTTTGAAAGCATGTGTTGACTTCATCTTCTTCCTTCTGTGATAAATTTTTAACAATGCTAATTAATACTTATTCCGATTTCAATAAGAGTTTTTCAAACTGTATTTTTAGGGTGTAACTGCATTATGTATCTCTTTTATTCATTTCATTTTTCAAAGAAATAATCATTTATACAGGAAAAGATAAACCGCAGAAAGCGGTTCATGCTGCGTTGCAGCAAAATTAGCAGGTGAGCAAAATGAACTTGCTCTCAGCTAGTCTTATTTACAATATATCGTCCATACTTAATTTATATTCCCTACACAATAATAAATGAAAGAATTTATCCACACAAGATATGAAATTGAATATTACGGTGGTGGGTAAAATTTTCATATATGAAGCAATGACAATGACTGAATTGTAAAAAATGTTTTATTTTTAAATTTCAGATTGTAATTACTCATAAAAATCAAGTTCCAATGTTGATGGCTCCACCTCCCGAGAGAAACAAGGGACTGCTGCGCTTTCTGCCGCATTGTTAGCATCTTCTGTACTATTTAATGTTGCACATCACAAAAATATATTCTAAATTTACTCTCGAGTAGATAGAGAAAAGGCATTAGAAGAACATTTGAATAGTTACTCGTTAAGTCTTTGATTTATTTGGACTTTCTTTATTTATTGTAGAATAGATTTGTAATTGATATTTATTAAATATTTAAAAAAAACAATGTCAAAATAAAGCCACTATGGATAAGACTTTAAAATCTTGTACGATTGTAATACAGTGAAACCCTCTTAAAATTAGCTTTTAAGTGGTACTAACAAAATAAATTTATGAAAATATTGCATTCTCTTAACATATTAAAATCATTTAAAGAAAATTTATAGGGGGTTCCTGGTAATTACTGTACTGTAGTATAGTATTTAGTTTAATAATAAGCACTGATGATGCCAAATATACGAAACGGTTTTTTTCTTTTACAAAGGCATGGCTTTAAAAAAAAAATTTAATACATTTTTATTATACTTTATCATTTGAAATATTATCTTATTCTTATACATACACCTCAGTACACGTACCTACAAATAAAACTGAGTTGATATCTATAAAGGTTATTTTTTTTTTATTTATTTATTTCTATCCACCATAATGCATTTATTTATTGATTGGCTGTGACTTTGTGGTGACTTCGATTGATAGAGACTAAAAAATTACATAATATATTTTCAATATGTTTTGAAAAAAGACCGTCTGAATGTAATCCTTATAATTTTATAGTCCCCTATGCGGAGCGGATGTTGGTGGCAGTAGCGAGATAATATTTTCATTTTTATTTTATTTTACAAAATAATTCCTTTTTTTAAACACAAATGAAATAAATGCCATATCACCATCATGAGGGGAGTAATTCAGTGCATATCCAGGGCTATGTTCACAATGAACGCCGAGTGCACTTAGTGACGCTCTAAGCCATTCATAATGACCAGAAACAGATGCTCGAAAGACATTCTGTGGCGTTCAGATTGATCGTCGAGTGTACGCACCAAACGCTCGGTAAAATTGTCGGGTGAAAAACGCTCTGACAGTTATAGTATCTGTTGACTTCTATTTTATCTGTGAAATGATGACTTCTATTTATTTCTGTGGTATCTATTATGTCAGTTGACATTATTTATGATGACAATATGCATTCACAAAGAGGTTATTTTATAAAAATATCATTCAACAATTTCCAATAAAAGGTCAGAGATCATTATTTACACCACTGCCCAATTGTTGCCTTTCAGTGAAAATATAACCTAAAAAGAGACATGTATGATAAATGACATTTGACATTTAAAACGCTTGATGCAGCGTTCAAATTTAAACGCCGCTCGAAAGCGTTCAGTGAGATTGATGTGAAAAACAACATAATTGCAACTTCAGGTACATTCGACACCCGGACCTCGAGCGTTGAACCTGAACACAGCCCAGGCATTTACTCTAAATTATGAAGTTCCTTTTTGATTTCATACTATTTTTTTTAATTGTTTTGAATGAAATACCTGGAATCAAAAGCCCTCCTGAATTATCCTCGAACTTGATTGACATAAAACATACTTATTTTAAATATTTTATGGTATTGATACTGAAAAAGACTTTTTTGAAAAAGACATGTATGGTTAAATTTTTTTTTTTTTTCATTAATTACAGTTGTATCATTTGCAGTACCTTCATTTAATATTTTTTTATTATTTATTTAAATAAGAACGATATTTTATTTATTTATGATATTTTTTTACTATTAAAATAATGTGTAAACTTGATAACATATCTAATCTTTTAAATGTATTTTTGAAGTAGTTTGTAGTTTTTTTATTGTATTTTTTTATATATATATTTCTAGGTACTGATAAAAGAATATCTTTGACATAAATATATAAATAAGAATTAAAATTAAATTTTGTATTTTATGGAATAAATAATTGTCTACATAAATATCAAATAATATTATAAATAATTAATTGCTTTATATATGTCACAAATATGTGACAATTTTTTCTTCTGGTCATAAACTAGCTTGAAAAATTATAATAATTGTTTATAGTTTATACAAATTGGTAAATTATAATCATATATAAATTTCATGTACCTAGAAATTAAAAACATGCTTATTTTGATTTATGATTACACATGTACATTTTTACTTTATTTGTAACTTTTTTTTATTTGTTTTATATATTCTTAGAAAGTTATTAAATCATTACAAATAAGATTTACCTTTAACTGAAAAACATATAGCTTCTGTGAATAGTTTAAATGTTATTAATCATCGAAACTGCCAATTAAAATGTATGTATATGTAGCCAACACACTAGTGTTTATAAAATAGGAATATTTATTAAAAAGCACAAAATTTATTTTTCCTACATATAGAATACTTCTTTACGAAATTTTCAAAATAAATTGGAATGTTAGAAATGCAAGTGTTTCTAAAAAATATTTTTAGTACATAAAACTTGATCATTTTTTAAGAATCGTGTGATATTAAAACATCGGAATTGCTGACAATAAAGGATGTAGGTAAAATTTATAGAACCCATACTATAAATACATAAAATAAAATGACTTTGATTTTAATATATATTGACTCCGTGATGACTGTTAAAAAAACACTCATCTCATGATTCATTGATTTGTAATTTAAATTCATTTTAATCATAAAAATAAAAATATCTCAAAAAATTACCAAACATAAGAAAAGAAAAATTCAAAATTACATATTAATTCACTTCCTTGTATGATAAATAATTTATGTGCCATATTCACATAAAAAAAACATGTATTCAAAATAACATTATAGTATAAATTTCATAAAATATCATAATTCAATGAGTTTGTTATATTTATATATGTTAAAAAAATATGGAACAAATCCTATTGATAAAATTATATTATTAAAGGTAGATTTAAAATAATAGGTTAATTATGTACCTATCGGCACACAATGTAAAAATTCTCCGTTGATTTTCATATTTTACTTTGGTCAATATCTTCTTGAGTTATTTTTAAGATTTTATATATTACGTCCAATCCAGTGACTTTTTGAACTAAAATAAGAATAATCTAAAATTTTAGAATGAAGGTCATTAGATAATAATTTGAACTCAAATTGTCTACTGCGGAGACTACGCCATAGGTTTTCATATAATACACTAGATGTCGTAGTTAGCAAATTTTGTATGAATCGAATGTGAGTCATTTTTCAGGGGGGATTTATGACGTTTTGGTTCCAGACCACATCGTTTTTCTATAGAAAATAACGACTAATGTGAATTGTTTTCAGATTTATTTGTCTAAAAAACATTTTAATTATTAATAATTTAGAGAACATTTATCTACGATGTGTTGAAATGTAAGAAAAACTGAAATATGTTGCCAACCAAAACGTCAAACTCGCGATATTCCATGACTCACTTTTTGCACAAAGTACTAGGTATATTAATAATAAAAATTTATGGACTACGCATGCGTACTGTGCACTGTTCGGCCATGTTTATTTATGTCATGTCACCGTGATGTCTTCTAACCTAACATTTCAAGTGATCTCCACTAATATTCTTTGGTTTTTATTTTCAACATAATGCAATACGTGTAAATTATCCATTTTTATTTTTTTTCCGTACACAACTGATGTTTACAACTTAACTAAAATATCCCAGACTGCTGTGAAAACAACTAGTACGCTTTCAATAAGGTGTGAACTAAAATAAGAATGTTTTGACAGTTGATTCGACTAAAATGGGATTATAGAATAGGGAATTGGACTTATTCGTGACTGACTTGGATTAAGAACGTTTCTAAATAGGAACGTTCCTATTTCAGTGTTATAGAATATCAACTCAGACTAAGTGGAATAACAACGCACCTTTTTTAGCCGGAACGTTCTTACAAAGTTATAGAATCGGACGTATTATGTATTGTCACATACATCTTTCTGTTTTGGTTCTTTATATTTTCACATTGATACGATTGTATCGTCTCTTTATTGATCTACTTAACTACATACTTTGTAATGGTAATATTTTTAACGTTTTACTCACGTTGATATTTGTTCCAAAAAAAATATTTCGTATGTTGTTAAATTTTGAACTAAAAAACCCTGTAATAAACATTTATTTAGCCTATTTTGAACAAGTTCATTGGAATAAGACAAATGTATTATTATGAGATAAATTATACAGCATAATGTTAAATCTACTTTATATAGGCTGAATATATTATATGTATAATTGATAATTTTATAATAATAATCTATGTATTAATGTTTTTAAATAAATATAGGTATATGTCAATAATAAACATTTTTCATTGTGATCAAACAATGATATGTCAAAATTACTACAACATATTTCACAAATGTATTAAAATGATTATCAATCGATACGAACAATGTCTATATTCGTTGAGACATACTTTCAAACGTCATATGCTATTATAGCCTTAGTCGCTTAGTGCCTGTGCTTTATATTATGTATACTTTCTTTCAAATATTAATGTATTCAATAATGTAAATATATAAACTGGAGTGTTTATTGCAACTTATTTATAAAAAAATTGAAAATTATTTCAACTCATTTATAAATAAATTGAAAATTATTTTATATAATACGTTACTGATCACATGTATATTGTTCTGGTTTCTTCAAAATTATTTTACAAGTACAGTAGACCCCAGTAATCCAACAAACATTTTATATGAGTGTAAGATAATTCAATTCATCGGACTATATTGCGGGCGTCAAGCCAGAAGGGCGCGTATCTGCAAAATTTTTCGTTTTTTATGCCGAACGATACTTTATTAAGATCTCCACTATCTGTAAAAAAATCCCGGCTTTCCGTTGCGTATTTTTCGAGATATTTCAAAAAATATTTTTTGCCGTATGCTATGGCATAGGTGGATTTCTCGAGCCAGAAGGGCGTATGAACATACGCCGAAGACTTGACCGATATCTTTGTGAAATATTATCGAACAAGATGGACGAATTTGCTTATGCCGAACATTAAACAGATATTTTTAAAGAAAAATATCTGAAAAAAATTATTGAAAAAAGAAAATAATATGACATGACCTTTCAAAAAATTTGATGATGTCATAGAAACCTGCCAAGCCAGAAGGGCGTACCTACAAACATTAAAAATGGCAAAAGCTTTAGACTAATCGTCTCAATTTCGCTATCAAAACGTTTAAATACGTCTCATAATTAAACTACATATTTTTTTCTCTATGATTCGTAGCTTTTTAGAAAATTTGTTTCACGCCCCACAATAACTATGAATTTTCTATGCAGAAATCAAGTCCACATCTAGAAACATTAGCGAGCCAGAGGGGCGTATGTGCAAAATATATAAGAAATTCACTAGTTATTACTTATATTGTTATATTGTGTCCCTCCACTACACTAGTTATATTGTGTCCCTCCAGTGATTTGCAGCCATAATAGCACTCTGATTTGCTTGCCACAGTTCCTCCTCAGAACAACCTCCTTCCATAAGTGGGCAGTTCAGCATGTGTGACATGTTCTGCGTCTCTCAACATTCGCATGCCATGTCCTGGTCATCCTCTAGCATACCCCACCTGTCTAGGTTTACCTTGCACCTTCCTACACCCATCCTTAGTCTATTCAGGGATTTCCAGATTGTTTCCAGGTAGTTGGTGACCCGTTGGAAGTACCTCTGTTGGTTCATGGAAGTTTTCACTTACTAACCCTTCCTTCCACAGCTCAACTCTTCTTTTTTGGCTGGTTGAGGTTAGTGCGGTTGTATTTCTGAGAAAACTGTTTCTAGACTTGAGTCTTGAGGGCGGGAGGATGTGACCATATAGCAGATGTCGAGAGTCATTCTGCTGTCTCATCTTTTCCTCTTCAGAAGCTACGGCTAATCTTATACGTGGTGGTGCAATTCCAGTTAGTAATTGTATTTTTTCCACAGGAGTAGGTTTAAAGCATCCCGTTATGAGTCTGTTGGTTTCGTTCAAAGCAACATCTACGTTTCTAGCATGGGAAGATTGGAACCAGACTGGAGCCGCATATTCCGCTGCCGAGTAGCAAAGTGCAAGTCCTGAAGTTCTAAAAACAGATGGTTGTGCTCCCCACTTTGTTCCGATGAGCTTTTGGATAATATTGTTCCAAGTGCCAATTTTTCCCTTGGTATTTAGACAATGTTGCTTAAAGGTGAGTGTTCTATCTAACACAATGCCAAGGTACTTTGTGTTTTCGCAATCTTCCAGTTTCCTTCCCTCCCATGTGATGTTGAGTTTCGTCTTTGTATCCCGATTTCTCAGATGAAAGGTACATATGTAGTTGTGTCTTTGCTGGATTAGGTTTTAGATGATTGTTTTTGTAATATTTGGACAATTCATTCAGTGCTCTTACAGTTTATTACGAAATTTAGGTAATACTCCTCGATGAGGCTTCATTTTTGCTAAATTTTCCAAAAAAAACTACATGGATAAATTGAACCGTTACAGAAATAAATAGCTTTTTGTCCCTCCTGTAAAGTAGTCATTTCGTTTGTACGCCCTTCTGGCTTGACGCCTGCGATATAGTGCTACCACCACCTTTTGTTATCCAGAATAATTGAAAGAGGAGTAGCTTGTAATCCAACAAACTAAGAAAATATGCAGGATTCATTAAGCCAAGATGTCCCATCTACATACATACAGAAGTGGTATGTCAGATTACAGGGGGTGCCATTTAGACAGGGGATGGATTACCGAAGGTCTACTGTAAATGTATACATGGAGTAATTTTGATAAAATAGGAAACAGGGAAATCAAAGCCACTGAAAGGGCTTACGATCTGCCATCGACTGGTATTAGTGTTCACTTTTTAATGGAACTTTTATCAACACATTCATTGATTTGATTATCGACAAATTTATTGGTACTTGGTTATATTTATAAATCAGGCTCTTTCAAGGTGGATGAGTGAGTGGGAAGACAGCCCCATTTGTGCTAAGTGTGTTCTCTTTAAGAACTGCCACCCGCAAAATAAATATTTATAAAAAATGCAAAATCAATTTCACATTCAATATCTAATATTGTACATAGCCAACTGTGTGGGACGATATGAACAATTTGATTCTAAAGCTACGGTTTGCCCCTCTGTTTCTATATCGATCCATTTACTATCGATTATCAATATTCTTTAAATATTATGTAAAATACAAGTATACTAAGTGTCGTTTTAAAAATAATTTTGTATTAACTGAAAAAAATGAATACTTTAATTAGAATTAATTTATGAATGTGTAATTGTTTTAGGGATACTGGTGGAAAAAAATTAAAATAAAGTGCTCTAAATATGTTTTTATCACGTCTGTAAAAGTTCAAAATGAACATATCTTAGCTCTATATTTATCTGTTGTCCATAGTTTCATTTTTTTAAGAAATTTTTTTTATTTCAATATATTTGTGCAAAATAAAAGAATTAGTTAAGTAGTTATAGCAAATATAAAAATTTAATTAAGAATTAATCAAATTACTTCACAAAATACACTAATTCTTTTTTTTCTCAGATGCCGATTGAATGATTGTTTTCTTTTTTCAAATTTCCTTCAACGATATTAGTTTTTCTTGTGCTGTCAATTTTAATTTAATTTTAATATTTATTTTTTAGCATGCTGACATTTGAAATCAATGTCAATTATTTTTTATATTTATGCAACATTAATCTACCTCAAAAACTGAGTATAAACTTGGATCAAAAATGATCATATTACACAATAATAATATATATTATTTACAAAGATTATTTGAATATAAATTATTTTTAAATAGAATCAAATATAAATTGGCCCTTTCAATTATTATATTTTGACCAAAATTTCCATGGTTATGGTAGTCATTTATGACTAACTTACTGTACCAATTTCTAGCCTATTATAGATTTATTGTCAATGTTTCGATTTAATGAGATGTTTATATGATATGTCAATGTTGGTTGATGCTTTAAAAATTTGTTAATATTCCTGCTATGACAAACACCAACGAAAGTTAAATAATAATTGCCTTTAAATTATTATTGATACGATTAGTGTATGTTGTAGTTTTAAAATAGTGATTGTATAAACTTTACTGTGTTTCATAAATTGTACAAATTACCCATTTGAATTAAATTTATATCTGCTTGCTATCAGTATCGTAGCTAATGTCATATCAACAAAATAAAATTCAAACTTACACAGACTGTTGCCAACACTAAATAAAATACCAAATCATAAAAATATATTTATATGTCATAAGGGTAAAGTTATTTTAATGTTTTGTAATTTATCAATGTCTTGTGTACTCCGTTAATCATAAAAATATTTAAATGTAGCTATAGTAAATTACCCGAGTTCTACAACAGCAACTAATGTTATTTAGTCAAAAAATAAGTTGAAACATATTGATTGATTTATTTGCAGCGTTTCTAATTGAAATTTTGTCTAAAAATATAAATATATTTTATTATAAATGCACAGTTTACTGACATCTTTAATATTGTTGTACCTAACCAATAATATTAAATGCTATTTCTTAGTTAGTCCATTTACTTAAATAATTGACTCATTATTTATTAATCACTTTAAATTAAATCTACATAAGTATCTTTTTACATGTATAATATTTACATTTTATACAAATATATATGTACATATTATAATTTACTTTTCACATTCCATTATAACACTGTTTTTTCTATATTTATTTTCTTTGTTTTAATAACACCTTTTCCACATTTATTTTATTGAAATATATTTATAAAATATCAGTTGGTTAAAACAAAATCTATGTAGTTGTAAAAAAATCAAAACTGTTTGAAATAAAATTAATTACTCATACATTTTTTTAAACACATTTTGGTTGAGATATTTATAAATAACATATACATACCAGCCACAGAAAATGATAGAAACTAAACAAAGAAAACTTATAGGTAATGACAGAAATTATTTGAATATTTAAAAAATTGAGGGTGCATAAAAAAATATTTTAATACATTGATTAATGTTTATACCTAGCATAACCACTTGAATGTATTGCCTGTGTGTCACTTACGATCACTTAGGTGTAGATTTTGACCGTGTATTGACAAGCCCGAACCATAATCGGGCTAAAATTGTTTTAATTTCTTTGGCTTTGTGGTTTCCCCGATCGAAAATATAAACGAGGCCAAACAACATTCGGGGAGATCATGTTTATAATGATAATAATAAACACTTCCTTGCACCCTGTGCAAATGGCGAATTAATTGCCATATGGCAATATCTTTTAAATGAACAATGTTTCCAGCCCAGAGAAGCAATATTTGCCTGAGCAATTAATTTTAATAAATTTCTCCTGTGCTGGGAATTGAAACCAGGATGCCTGCGTAGAACCTAAATGGCTTACCAACTGTGCCATGGCTGTTGACAACGTTTTATCTTTTTTTATATTTATTTACAAAATGTAATCATGTGCAGTTGGTCGCCATGTGAATTTGTAATAAAATTTAAAAAAAAATAACAATTTTTGGATGTATTTTCTCGCAAATTTCGCCATTCAAGTGGTTAATAATAAAGGTGATATTTCTTGTTAATATAGTAAATTAATTATTAAAAGTCATTGATTAATTTGTACCTCCTTGACACAAATTTAGTTTGATAGATGGTGTCACATGTTTGAAGTTTCATATGTGGCTGCAATGTAATTTAGTTATATAAAAACAATTGCAAGTTATATTCATTTTATATAGATCTATTGTACTGATGTAATAATAATTTTAAAACATTACAACCATTCTACATAATATTATTTTAGTATAAAAATAATAGTTTAAATAATAATTTGAAGTGATCTATCGGAAGATAGAGGTTACTTTTACGTTTTACAATTTGTTGTTTTGGTTGGCACATAGCACATAAACCTGTTTTTATTTAGATTAACAAGAACACAATACCTATGTGAAAATTAAACATTTATTATTATTTAGAGGTCATGTAAGGTACCTTTGCCATAGAACACCTCCATGAGGTGAAGAGGCATAAAAAATAAAAAAAACATTTGGTTTTATTTTATAAAAATAATCTTTATTTTGTTGTACTTACATTTTTTTGCAAGTTTTTCTTGTCCTTATTAAAACTGTACAGAGGTGAATCTAGGGGTTTAAAGATACCATTGGGTATTACATCCTGGATACACGAAATATTCTGTTAAAAATGTATTTTTAGTAATATTTTGTGTGTATATATTGGTTAGTTGGAAAAAATTGCCATATGGCAATAAACTCACCACTTGCAGCAGGGCGCAAGGAAGTGTATATTATAATATAAATAAATATATGCCAAAATTCAATTTACCTTTAACATACTGCCTAGATATTTATAATATTACTTTTTGAATAGAATATTTATTAAAAATGATGTAACAGTAAAAACTAATTAATATTGTATTAGAAATACCATCTTTGTATATTTATATTTGGATATAAATGTGCTTTGCTTGAATGATAATACATATTATATTTATTATAAATAATGAAGTAAATCATTACGGTTTGTGTTTTAATATTTTTTAGGAAAAATATTAGAAGTCGATGTTCTTAGCGGAATTAAAATGTGTATGGCCAATATTTGGCCGAATGTCCAAATGATTATTCAAAAATATGTGTTTTTATTACTGTTAAATAAGTTAATTATACATTTACAAAAATAAACAGACTTATTATTTTTATTAGGTACCTTTTTTACCTGATAACATTTAAGGTGTAGACTTCTAAAATGTAATTTTAGGTATAATATCGCATTTTATTTTAGGTATTAGTAGGTATTGCATCTTCTGGTAGATTTGGAAGAAATTGCCTAAAGGCAATAAGCCCGCCAATATACATTATATTTGTTTATAATATATACAAACAGATAAATAAATTTTTAGTAAAAAATATATATTTTATCATTCTAAAAACGTGTTATTATTATAGTTGGATAACTTGTATAGCGCCGTTTTCGTGGAAAATCACCTCAAGGGCGCTTTACATTAAATTAATTAAATTAAACATTAAATTGATACACAATTAAATTAAACAATAAGTTAAAATTAAACTAAACATTAAATTACATTAAATTAAATGTTTAATTGACAGACAATTAAATTAAACTAGACGTTTATGGCTTAAAATCCTAAAAATCTTAACTAAAAAACTAGACGTTTAAGGCTAAAATCCTAAAAATCTCGTGTTGTTATATTTTTACACACACAACTCTAATTTTAAATTTTTGACATTTTTTTTAATTTCTCATATATGCAAGTATAAAAATATATATAATTTTATATCTGTAGGTACATTTTATTATATAATTTTAAAAATGTACCTACATTACACGCCTGATATACAAATATGTAATTTCGTCCCTGAATGCTTATTTAGTCCGTTACTTACAAGATCACCTTGTACATACTAACAACTCACATTTACACACACACATTTACAATATTTTGCAATTTGACCTTTAAATTAAGTTGCACGAAGAAGAGAGGAGGCCTCAATCTTTATATTTGTCTCTGAATACAAGTGTTAATCATAATAATGTAGGTACATATATTGCAAATACATTTTATAATATAGAATAATACATTATGTTGTTTCCTTGAAACAATGATTCACTAACTGTAACAATTTAATATAATTTTATGTGTTGAATAAAATTTTTTGTTGTTGCATATAATCATGTTACTTAAAGTTATTGCTTTCAACTTCTTAATTTTTACATTTTATGTATAATATAATTATTTTCTAATATAAGACACTACAAAACAAAGGTGTAAAAATAATAATAACTTGTATTGGGTAGGTTCCTATATTAACACCATGTGGTGGACTTACTGGCAATAAGCAATTGTTGCCAGTTGACTACCAATGTAAATAAAGTAGGTATAATTGTCGCCAAATAGCTTGAACTTTTAGTCGAGAAAAGGGGGGCGATTTGCACGTAAACCAAGGAAGCAAAAAGACAAAAAATTGCGATCTGCGCAACTGGAAGCTCGTTCAAGATGTTTGGCGAAAATTATACTCTCTGTGAACCCCTTGAATGTCATCACTGGTTGCACCATGAAGGTAAGTAGGTATATGGGTTACACTGTATATGGTTACAATGTTAGAAGCGTGTACAATAGACAAACATGTATGAGACGATGCATGAATGTTGACGAGGCGAAGAATGTGTGCCAGGATAGAAAGATATGGCGTTCGGTTCTCTCTGCCTACCCCGTAAGGGACATGGCGTGTTGGTATGTATGTATGTATATGGAAAAGATAAAAGGAAGACTATAAAGAAATTGTGGCTAAGAAGTGTCACATCAGAAGATTTTGAATACCACCAAGATAGGAGTATCTCACTATTGGGTGATTAATACCATAGCCAGAATAAGAAATTGTTAACTACTAGTTGCATGTAACACATGAGATCCAACTGTCGATAGCGATAGTATGTATAGTTGAAGAATAAGTACCAAACTGTAAACCCATAAATCCAAATTATTGAGTATTTTATTAAGATATTTTGTTTTCTATACAACACATGTATGTAGGTATGTATGTCAATATATGATAGTATGGACGTCAGTCCTTTTTTCCTACCCAGAATATGAAAACAGCATGATGGTATGTATGTATGTTTGGAGATTAAATATCAAACTATAAAGTCTTCTTAGATATTGTGTATAAGCGACTGCCATACAAATTGTATGAGACAATGTCGTCACTTAATTCAATTTTTAAAAAAATTGTTAACAAAAATTGAGATCTACTACTACAATGTTAGTATTTTTATAGCAAATTAAATTATCTAGTTGGGGTGTTTTCGATATTATTAAAAATTTAAAGGCAGTTAAACACATAAATTTATCATCAAAAAATGCTTCTCTTAGTAAAAAATGTTTGAGAAACACTGGATTTTTTTTCAAAAAAAAAATTGTGATTTTTGTATTTGTCTATTTTAATAACAATTTTCAGGGTTCTAGCTTATATGGTTTCTGAGATATATGGAAAAATAAAGTAAAAATTCAAAAGTTGATAACCCCTGACTGAAACAAAAATTCAATATTCTGAGTATAAAAGTTTTGTAGCCCTATAATCATTTATATATTCTGAAATTTTGGGCTCTGTAAACTGAGCAGATCAAAAGTTATAAGGGGGACACACACACACAGACACACTAAATGTTCTACTCCAAATTCTGAGTATATCCATATATAGAACATATTATATGCTGTGAAGCCTCTAAGTAGGTGTATTTTGACTTCAAAGTTGGAAAAACTGTGAAAAATATAGACCCTGCATACAAATCTCGCGTATCATGGGTTGATACTTTGTATATGTGTTAAGAGAACAAAGTTCTCTTGAACAAATCTACAGTTGGATAAGTTTTACTAAATACCTACCTATTTTATTTATTTGTATAATATTTTATCAGGTTAATTAGATAGATGGGTGGTGCCGAGTTTGAATCCTGTCATGACCAATTTCGTTCACCATAGCACAAGAATTTTTTTTTGCTTAGTTTAGGGAATGTATAAGGATGTATATGTAAATGTTACTAGGACATATTCATTCTTTAAAAAAAAATACCCGGAAATTGGGGGAAAATTGAATGAATAATTCACTGTTTTTTTGATACAGCTGCTGTTCAAAAAGTTTGAGAATCTTAGGATTGGAGTTTTACTACCTCGATTTATCATTGAATTATCTTGGTGCTAAAACCAACAGCAATAAAATCAACTTTATATCCTTATGATCAAAGTATAAAATTTTAATGAAGGTAAAAAGTTTTGAAGTTGAATGTTACAATGCATCAGTATTAAAACAGCAATCTTTTAGTTTGTATTCATACAGTATATTGAAAAGAATTAACTGAAATATTATAGTTTCATAAAAGGTTTGTCTATTTTCATAGTGCATTATTAATATAATAATAAAAAATACAATTTGTTTTTTTTACCTGCAACGTGTGAATTGACAATATTTTTTTATCATCATAAGTCAATATCAGTTATTATATATCAATATATAACTGATATTGACTTATGTTATTATAATAACTGATATTGACATAAGTCAATATCAGTTATTATATGAATGCTAAAATATAAATCATAATAATAAAATAAAAAATATTAAATATTTCCTATTAGCAACTCTGTAATAAAATCAAATAATGCAGTGTGCGTAACAGTGATAAAAAACAACAAGAAAACATAAAGTGGTATAAAGTTTTAATATAAATGGAATATATAAAAATAACAAATAATTCCAATTTAAATTTACTTAAAGTCCGCCAGTGCCCATTATATTTGTTTATATTATGTACAAAAAAATAAATAAATATGTACCTAGTAAATATTTAAAAAAATAAATTTTTGTGTTACCTATGTATATACTCAATAGTTTTTAACAGTGAATAATTTAATGAAAAATATGATTCAGTAGAAATTATTGCAATATTAGAATAATAAATGCTCGTTGTTTGTATTCATTTATTAATTTTTCATATTATGAAATAATTGAATAATGTTGTTGGTTACCACACATTGTAGGATATGCCATGATGGTATGAATGAATGAATTTGATAGTGTAATTCAAAACCAATATCTAAATATATAAAAATGGATTACGTATATTTGTTTGTATGTTTGTATGTTCGCTATGGACTCCTAAACCAACCATCTGATTGCGATGAAACTTTGGGAATTTGTTCAGCTTATTCAGGAGAGGGTTGATGCATTACAATTTATTTATTTATTTATTTGATACCTCACAAAAAAAAAATTGAAAAAAAAATTGAAAAAAAAAAAGGTTTGTATTGAAGTTAAACTTAATGGGGGTGTTCAGAGCGCACATGAGAAGTTTTATGAATTAAATTTATTTATTTATTTAATATCTAACACAAGAATTTACAAAAATTATCTATTTGGGATTGTCATTTAATTTGAGGGATTCGTTTAGCACATAGCAGACAGCGTATTTGAAGTAAAATTCAATTATTTAACTTCTCGCAGAAAAGTTATTGAAAAATTATCTATTTGGTATTGCAAGAAAATTTTAAATAAAAAAATTAACATATAAATAATTCAAGGATCGAATAAATAAATAAATAAATACAAAAAGAAAAATTACCATATAAATAAATCAATTATCAAATAAGTAAATAAATTAATAAAGAAATAAATAAGAGAATAAATACATGAATCAAAAAATAATAAAAAAAATCCTACATATCCATATATAAAAATGGTATAATGGTAAAGGTTAAAGTATATTTGTTTGCATAATTAAATAAAATTATAAATGAATGAATGAATAGGGACGGAGGGGACTGTAGGGATGGAAGGGAAAAAATATGAAATTATAATTAGCGAATCTAGATATGAATGTTAAATAATAAAAAGGAAACATATCGAACAACCATTTTTATACATTTAGAGGTAAATAATTAAACAGGCAGGACAACGTCTGCCGGGTTTTACTAGTTCTAATATAAAAAAATAATGAAAAATTTTGCTAATTAAAAATATATAGGTAGGTTGAGGTAGGTACTTACTAACAAAAAATATACTTATAAATGACATAAAAACTTACTTATAAATGACATAAAAATTTATAATTACACAATGAAAATCTATATGATTGAATTAAGAAAATTGAAACGGGATAAGAAATGCGAATTGTTAGTATTTGCATAAAAATTAGTCATTAATTCTCAACATATTATAACCAATGTTAATCAAATTGTATCTTAATAAAGTACTTGAAACAAATTTTATAGTTTTTTGTCAGGTTTTTCTAGTCCAGTAGAATCTTATTATGACATCTTTAAATAGAATGGAAAACATTACTGGAAATGAGCATTGCTGGAAGATAATATACTTTTTACGTCCAGCATATTGTAATTTATGCCAAAAGATTTTATTTGGACCATGGAAGGGAGCATGCTGCATTTGTAAGTAGATATTGTTTATTCTCAAATATCATTTTCGAGATCATATATACAAATGTACTGTATGATGTTCATAATATATTAAAACTAATATTGTATACAGTAATACCTCATATACTTAGTTGGATTTCGAAAATTAAATTATTTTTGTAAATGAAATAAAAATAATTTCACCTATTTTTAAAAAAAAAATAGTTGCTTAAACATCACTTTAAAGTCAAATGTATAAATGCATAAAAATTTAAAAACGCCCCACCAGAAATCCAGCCAGCCAGAGCCAGAATCCTGCCATGACCGATTTCGTTCATCTATAACACAACCATTTATGCTTAGAATGTACACAACCATTTATGCTCTTAAAAAAAACATGATTTCAGTCTGCAAATACACAATTCACAAGCATTGCTCGCAACATGTATCAAATAACTGTATCAAAACACATACTGAACAGTCATGTGCTAGTGGAGATTCTGGAACAGCACCACATCATCACTGGGTAATTGGAGACTATGGACAGCAATGTGCTTACTGTCAAACTAAATCATATAGAAGAACAGCTGATGTCAAGTGTAGATGGTGTCACACTCCGGTAAAATTTATTTAATACTCAAGCTTCTATGTAAACAGATTATCTTCTTCAAGGATATTTTTAATCTAAAGAGTACCATAGTGGCTAAAAAGATTGATATGTTATTTACCAACCTATAGGTGCTTTAACAAAAGATTTTTTAGACAACCCCAAGGAATCCTGCTCCTGTTCTATCACTTTTTTCATTGGATATAACTTTTGTAATGCATCTTACAAAACTAAAAGACAGGACAGGCATAGAACTGCTAAGACTTCTCAAAGAAATCCCCCATCACTTCAGATTATTGAAAAACATAATATCTCTTGTTATACACATTGAGATGTGTAAAAAATAATATCTTATAAAATTATAAGGCAATTTGCTTATTACAAATTACAATCTTCAAACTCTTACAGTAGTAAAGTTAACAAGATTCAATATTTTATTCAAAGTGTGCAGTCATTTCCTTACTTGAGTTTCATTAAACCTAAATTCAGTCAAAATAACTGTCAACAATTTGAATATGTTACAATTGAGTTGTATTAATTTTATCATTCATATAACACAAATTTTTATTTTGGTGTATATAACATATTTTAGGCGCACTGTAAGTGTATTGAAAATGTGGCACAAGAATGTTCTTTAGGGAAACACGCAGTTCATATCCTTCATCCTGAAAGAATAATCATGCAGGATCAGCTGACTTTAACCAAATCCACAGAGGTAATTTTTAAGATGTAATTTTACATTAAAAATGTATTTACATTTATTTTTAAACTTCATTTCAAACCTTATACTGTAATAATTTGTTTTACTTTTCATTAATTGAAACAAATTTACTGAATGACTAATACTCTATTTTTGTTTTGAAAAGGATTCATATGTAAATCATTTTTTGCAGGTCACTAATATAAATACACCTAATAATGGAAATTTTCAAAATGTGCTCATCACATCTAGTTCTACAAATTCCACATCAAATACCACTTTATTCCGTATTAGACCAAGTCCTACAGGTTGTCCCTTACTAGTATTCGTCAATCCGAAGAGTGGGGGATGCCAAGGCAAAAATATTATTGAGAAATTGCAGTACTTACTCAATCCTATACAAGTATATGATCTCAATAAAGAAAATCCTATAACTTGTAAGTGAAAATTATAAACTTTTTATTTAACGACTCTCAAAACATGTAAATTGACACAAGATTGAATTGAACATGAAAAAAAAAAAAATAATGAACAGTAAACATTTGCAGCTATTGTCCACCAGTCCACTATCAAGTTTTCTGGGCTGTTCATCTCGATGAGCTAGGCTGCATATTTCAAGGCCCAACTCATATGCCTATAGAACCCATAAACCAGATAGTGTTGTGCATAGTTATTTCCAGAAATACTTAATTTAAATAGTAAACCTATTTATCGTTAACAAGATAAAATCTAAACAAAATGATGGTAAACAATCCATCTTTCCTAACTTATCTATCTTACTAACTTAAATGAATAAAATAACAAATTTATTCAAAAATACATTTCAGGTCTGGCAATGTTCAAAGATGTACAAAATTTTAAAGTAATCTGTTGCGGAGGAGATGGAACTATCAATTGGGTTCTAGCGGCTCTAGGTAAGTTGTAATTTTCAAAGCCATAATCATTTTAAAAAACTTGCTTGAAAGACATTAGTCTGTAATATGTATTTAAACAACCAAATATTATTTTTTCGTCAGAGAAATCTTCGTTAGAAAAACAACCAGCTCTTGGAATTATACCTCTTGGCACTGGAAATGATCTGGCGAGATGTTTAGGATGGGGAGAAGGGTATGAGAAAAAATAACTAATAATTTACTTTAAAGGGGGAGGCCTATGTCCAAGGATGTATTGAAAACGGCTGAGGAAGAAGAAGAAGAAATTTACTTATATAAATATTTCATGAATGTCAAATACTTTCAACTAATTATTCATCAACTAATCAAAGGTCTGAGGGAACATTAAGAAGAAAACACCCAATAAAAATTCATTCAGTTCCTAAAAACATTTGTTTAAATTTTGCGCTTCGAACAAAAACATAATTTTCAACTTGCGAGTATTATAACTTTTTTTCATTTTTTGACTATTGTGAACTGTTATACATACATACATACCATCACGCCATGTCCCTTGCGGGGTAGGCAGAGAGAACCAAACACCACATTTTTCTATCCTGGCACGCATCTCTCGCCTCATCCACATTCATGCTTCGTCTCATACATGTTCGTCTATTGCTCACACTTCTAACATTTCTGTCTTTCAAAATTTCGTTCACATGGTCGTGCCATCCCTTTCTTGGGCGTCCCCGACCTCTCATTCCATTCCTTTCCGCTCTGTATATTTTCTTCGTCAGGCGCTCCTCATTCATTCTCCCCATGTGACCTAACCATCTCAATGTGTTTCATTCATCTTACATTCTTTCCTTGTGTCCTCATTTCTTACCCGGTCATACATCGTTCTATTACAAATCCTTCTAAACAATCTCATTTCAACTGCATTTATTCTACTTTCATGCGTCTTCTGCCAGGTTTCACTTGCATACGTCAAGGTTGGTACTACGACGGCGTTATGAATGGCAACTTTGGCATCCTTTGATATGTTGCGATCATTCATAATTGGTCTTAGTGCTCCATTCACTCTGTTTCCTGCTATAACTCTTCTTTCGATCTCTTTATGGAGTCGTCTGTTCCGTTGAAATATGCTTCCCAAGTACACATATTCGTCGACTTGCTCGAGCCATTCATTCTCTACTCTTATTTTACACGCTGTTCTGCTTTCACTCTTTTCAAAGACCATTGTCTTTGATTTGCTGGCATTCATCCTAAGTCCATTCTCTATACATCCTTCATATACCAGACTTACAAGATACTGTAACTCTTCCATACTTTCTGCTAATAGAACTTTATCGTCTGCATACATCAAATCTCGCACCATTACAGTACTCAATTTCAGACCCTTGCTTTCATCCTTAAGGGCTCTTATGCAGAAATCAATGTACAATTTAAAGAGCCATGGAGATAGCACGCACCCTTGTCTAACGCCATTACTTATAGAGAACCACGTTGACACGAACACATGCTTCGCTGTTCTCATATAATGACGCGATTGCGCGTATCAGTTTGCTCTTCACTCCATACACTGCTAGTATATCCCATAATTTTTCTCTAACAACTTTATCATACGCCTTTTCTAGGTCTATGAAGGCACAGAAAATTTTCTGATTTTTATCCAGAACCTTTTCTGTGACCGTGCGCAGAGAAAAAATTTGGTCTATACATCCTCTGCCGCCCACAAACGCAACTTGGATATCCCATATCTTGCTTTCTGTAATCTTTCGCACTCTTTGATCCAGGATCCTTGCATACATCTTACCAACTGAGCTTAATAAACTTATGGCTCTATAGTTTTTGCAGTCGAGCTTCGATCCTTTACCTTTATACAAAGGTACCACGACTGTATTTCTCCAGTCTGAGGGAGTGTGTCCTTCTTCCCAACATTTGTTGAAAAGAGAGAGACACCACTCCAACGTCTGTTCGCTGCCATATTTTATAAGTTCAGCAATAATTATAAATTTTAGATAATCAATTAGTAAATATACACTTAATACCTATGACTATTTACTGTAATTTTCAAGATTTTTCAGGTATGAAGGAGAATCTTTACATAAAATTTTAAATAAGATAGAAAAAGCGGAAACAGTGAATATGGATTTGTGGGATATTGATTTTATTTCAAAAGAATCTGTGAGTATACAAATCTGTGAATATTTTTTGATATTCATTAAACAGTTCAGATAAATTTATATTTTTAAATAAATATTACATTGATTGAGTCAATTATCTAGTGAATTATTATGTGGGTACTATAATTAATTGTCAATTTTCATTTTTAAGATTATTGCACCATTGCAAACTGAACATAACAGAGGACCGGTTTCATACAAAGCTCCCTGTAATATAATGAATACCAGTTTTTCTATTGGATTGGTGAGTTGTTTAGTTTGATTAATTCTTGTTCATAAAAAATAGCAAAACAATCCAGTTTTATTTTATTATATATTTGATTGGCACTTACTAGTATCTATCATTCACTGACGAGTCCAATTAAATTCAAATGCTTAGTATTTTAATTAATATATTTTAGGATGCAAAACTTTGTGTACAATTTCATGCCGAAAGGGAAGTTTATCCTGAGAGATTCAATTCCAGATGGAAAAATATAAATTGGACTTATTTTAAATACGCAATAGAAGAATTCTTTGCACCATCATTTAAAAATTTACAAGACGATGTCGAAGTCTGGGTAAGTCTTCTAATTCATCACATATAAAATAATGAATTTGCCAATTTTATCTGTGGCAACACATCGATAAATACATTATATTGTATCATCCCCATCTTGACATATTCGCATTACGAAAACCTCAACCAAGCTTCCAGTCACCTTCCAGCAGTCCCAAACGCTTCCACACACTGGTCCCGATATTCCTGTCCTGCCGTCAGTCACAGACAGTCGTACCAACCCCGCGGTGCATATTGCGGTAACGCACCTTCATCCACCTCATCATTCATCCAGACAATCCGCGGACTAACCACCATCCTACACCTGCCTATCTCTATATATCTTAGCATATCTGATACAAAGATTTGTAATTTAAAATAAACTCAATAAGATAATAATAATTATAAGTACAATATGTGTAAATTTTAGTGTGATGGCAAACAATTAGATTTATCAAATGGACACAGATTACAAGGACTTGTATTGTTGAACTCAATACATACACAATGTGGTGCTTGTCTGTGGGGAAAGACAAACCAACAAAAAAATATTCAAAACACAGAAGAATCACCATTGAAATATACATCACAAGGTTAGTATCAACATGTTGTTTCTTGTGGACAACGTAAAGGAAAATAATTCCATAATTTCTTAAAATTTTTAATACATGACAAATGTGTTAAATCAAATCCACTATTTATTAAGACTACAACTGGTTTTGTGCTAAGCACATTTTCAAGTAGTTTTTCAAGAATTTTCAAGTAAACTACTTGAAAACGTGCTTAGCACAAAACCGGTTGTAAGTTGTCGTCTTAATAAATAGTAGAATTGATTTTAAACACGTTATTTATTTTTATTATTAAAATTTTTAAGAAATTTCAATGGAATTCCATTTTAGGTATTTAACCTACTTGATGTGATTGATCAAATGAAAAGCGTGTTCTGGTTGAAGTTGTTTATTTGACGGTGCCGCGAGAGAACTGGCGAGCGTGCGGCATGGTGGGGATATTTATAATGTTGGCAAACCGGAAGGGTTTGCCGCTTCGTATCCCCAACAGTGCTCACCCTCAAGTGATAACGTTATATAAAAAAAATCGTACATGTTATAAAAAATTGACAAAAATGTTTGTTACAAATCTTAATAATAAAACAATACATTCACAGTTTGAGAAACACTGATATGTGTAGTGTTGATACAACATAAAAGGTTTGTTTATAAAATATATCGGTTGTACAAATGGGTCGGTCGAGTCAGTGTCTTATCGTAATTGTTCCGCGGTATCATATAACATGTTTAATATTTATCAGTAGCTGCGAGCCGATTAGTCATTATAAATATACTTTTGAAAAATGCATAATAAATGAAATTATATTTATGAAATAAAAAGCAAACTAGACTTTCTCGATTTTTCGTCTGGAGTCAGGGATTAGGCCTTAAATCGCCGACTCAAGCGCGTTTCGAATAAAAACAATGTCGTTCAAAGGTTGTCACAAGGCGTCCCCTGGGAAAACAATTGAAAACATTTATTATTGAAGTCGCTATTATGCTGAATAGAAATATGCTGAGTAGAAAATAATATGTAACATCGAAAATCTAGTTTGAGCCATGGTCTTAATATAAGTTGCAATATTGGCAAAAATGCTTCTTTGTAAATAAAATAGGAACGTTTAAATTGAATGTACATAGTTCACAAGAAAATGATTCACATGATATAGTTTAGAAACATTGACATAATATAACACTAGATAAGAAATAGGTATCACTTGGGTATCATACAAGACGAAAAATGTCGGGTAAAATGTTTATGTGGCACTGTAGAATTATGAAAGTCTTTTGGGATTTTGGTGTCCAAGACGAGTAGCTGTGTAAGCCTCTTCAGTCCTGGTCTATCTGGTGTTGCCTAGGCGTGAACAGAAAAATGTGTTGCCTGGCCGTGTTTGCTTGAACCCCATGTTGGGGCTTGGGCTTCTCAATTTGCTTGGTTTTCTGATGACTCGACCAGCGAGAGTTGTTACCGTTGTTGACGGTGCAGGTGCATTGTTGGTGAAAACATGTGGCATTGTGGAATTTGCTGAACGATCAGGTTGCGCTTGCAAAACAGGTACACGTGTTTGTTCACTGGAATTTGGCTCAGCGATCGGTAAATGAACGGGTGCAGTAATTGGACTTTGCCTCGAGTTGTTTGTGTCTGTCAAATTAGCTGATGAAGGAATTGAGTCGTCTGTTCGCAACATGTAGGCAGGTTTCAGACGATCAATAGAAACGGTGACAACTTTTGAGGGTGTTTGGATTTTGAGTGATGGGAGGGGTTTGCCGCTTCGTATCCCCAACAGTTTTTTTTTTTTTTTTTTTTTCTTTCTCTGGTTGAAGTTGTTTATTTGACGGTGCCGCGAGAGAACTGGCGAGTGTGCGGCATGGTGGGGATATTTATAATGTTGGCAAACCGGAAGGGTTTTCCGCTTCGTATCCCCAACACCATCAAGAACTGTTGATCAAAAGGTTAATTCCATAATTATATGGGTGGTGTCTGAGCGGTTAGCGTGGATACGAGTTTGAATCCTGCCACAACCAATTTCATACACCAATAGGGAATATTATATGAGGATGAATATGTGCTTGTTTCAAGGACATATTCATTCTTTTAAAAAATAAATAAAAAAAACTTTTGTGTAAATTGGCAGAAAATTGAATGAATAATAAACACAAATTAATAAATATTTTAAAACATCTAGGTATAGTATATGTCAGAATAGGATAGTATGGAGGTCAGTCTGTTTTTCCTACCCAGAATATGAAAATAGCATGATGTATGTTTGTAGATTAAGTAGGTATCGAACTATTGAGTGAGATATCAAAATTGTTAAAAAAAAGTTTGAGATATACTACTACAATGTTAATTTTTTTTATAGAAAATTTGTAGTGTTTACTGCCTTACAAATTGTATGAAACAATATCGTCACTAAATTGAATTTTTATCACAATTGTTAAAAAAAAAATTGAGATATACTACTACAATGTTAATATTTTTTATAGAAAATTTGTAGTGTATACTGCCTCACAAATTATATGAAACGATGCCGTCACTAAATTCAATTTTTATCAAAATTGTTAAAAAAAGTTTGAGATAATACTACTACAATGTTAATATTTTGTATAGAAAATTAAATTATCTAGTTGAAGTGTTTCGGCTTTTTTCAATTTATTTAAAAACTTTAGAAATATAGGCAGATAAACACATAAATTTATAGTAAAAAAATGTTTTTCTTAATAAAAAATGTTTGAGAAACTCTGGAATTTTTTAGAAAAAATAAATTTGTGATTTTGTATTTGTCTATATTAATACCAATTTTCAGGATTCTAGATTATATGGTTTTTGAGATATATGGAAAAATAAAGTAAAAATTCAAAAGTTGATAACCCCTGACTTACACAAAAAATCTAAATTCTGAGTAAAAAATTTTTGTAGGCCTCTAATTAATTTTAGGCTCTGTGAATTGAGCAGATCAAAAGTTATAAGAGACACACACACTGACATACTAAATGTTCTACTCCGTATTCTGAGTAAATCCATATGTATAGAACATATATCCTGCGAAGCCTCTAAGTTGGTATTTTTTGACTTCAAAGTTGGAAAAACCGTGAAAAATATAGACCCTGCATACAAACTCGCATATCTTGGCTTGATACTTTGTCGATATGTTAAGAGAATAAAATTCACTTGAACAAATCGACAATTGGAAAAAAGCAAAATGAAGTAGGGGTAGAACTTATCTGGTTGGTTCAATAATATTTGTTTATAATTATGTAGGTTTATAAATAAGTATACCAAACTATTTTGCCATCATTTGCTATAGATTTTTTTACTTTTATGATTTTCAGAGATTGATGATGGACTATTCGAAATTGTTGGATACAAAAACGCTTTTCATATGGCAAAAATTGCACATGGTAAATAATTGAAATATTTCCTAAACATTGATTGTTTTGAGAAAAAAAAACCATAGATAATGTATTTAATAGATTGAGATAAAAGTAAACAAATCAATAATATTCAAATTACATGATTAATAATCGTAAAATAAAGGCGGTTTTCTACATACACTACATGATCTTAAATTAAATATGTAAATTTTAATTATGTTGTTCTCTCTTTAGTACCAAAAGTAACAGCGTTCAGACTAGCTCAATGCAAAACAGCTACAATAATAACTAAAAAAGTATTTCCGATGCAAATAGATGGTGAACCTTGGTTACAGTCTCCTTGCCAGGTAACAAAATACATACGATTTACCTCTATGCCACAGTGATCAATCAATGTTTATATTATAATATAGAATGTGCACTAAGAAGATAAAAAATGTTAAAAAATGAAAATCAGAATAAAATTGAAAGAATGTACATTTACAATAAGCGACTATCCCAATATCACTAAGATAGAAATGGGATGACCATGTGAATGATATTTTGAAACATAAGGATCTTAAACAATCAATGAGCATGTGCAAAATGGGACATGAAAGTGAATAAAACAATGAAAGATTACAAGGATAGGGGTGTGTGGCGCTCAGTTCACATTGTTTACCCCATTAGAGACGAGGCATGATGATAATATATGTTTATTACAATTATTTGAGACTTCTGAGTGATATGGCGTCTAAATTTTGAATAAATATTAGTAATTCAAATCAATTTAAATTTTAGGATAAATACTAACATAATCAAAGCATGCTTTGTTTTTTTTTTTTAGATAAATGTAACTCATAAAAGACATGTTCCAATGTTGAGAGCATTACCAGAGACGAAAAAAAAATTCTGGATATTTTAAAAAAATCCAGAATATGAATTAGACAAAGAACCTCCCATAGCTAACAAAAAATGAGTGTTGATTTAAATTAAATAGTATCAAATTTTTATTTCATAAGAGCATCGCCGACTGCCATGGCACAGTTGGTAAGCCATTTGGCTTCTGTGTGGATGTTCAATCCCCAGCAGAGGAGAAATTAATTTCTTACGTAAATATTGCTTCTTTGGGCTGGAAACAATGGTTAGTTGGCAATAAACTCACTACTTGCGCAGGGTGCAAGGAAGTTTTTATTATTTTATTATTATTATAACTTTACATACAAATATTTCATCCACTCATTTTAAAAAGTTAACATTGGTTTATTTAGTAATGATATGTGTTTGGTTGGAAGAGAATTCTTCGTGGCAAAAGCCCACCAATGGACTTTGTACAAAAAGACTAATAAATAAATAAAGATATATTCAGATGAATTTGTTTTATAGAATAAAAAAAACTTGTTAAAAAAAATGACACATAGGCCCGATATCACAGTCGGCCCTCAACTCATTGAGTTTGCTAAACTCAAGATTAATGTTAAGGGGAGATTGAATCCATTTTCGTATTACAGTGCAATATAACATGTCAGTTACTGAATCTTCAATTATAGACATATTTTACTTTTTCTATGGTCAAATCTTAAATAACCTCAAATAATACGAACTACAAAACGGGACGCTACGACATGAAATACTATTGTTTTATTATCCAACATGGTGAATTTAATTTTTTTCACCAAAATAATGCTTTTAAATGCCCATGTTCATTTCAATATGGCTGTCAGTTTGTTTTGTTGTGTGGCGCCACCGTCGATACAACTAACGCCTCTAGTGATAGAACACTGAAACTACACGCGTTGCCTAACGCCTCTAGTGATAGAACACTGAAACTACACGCGTTGCCTAGCAAATGACAGTTGACTCACCGTTAAGTACTTAATCCGCCAGAAACGTTGAGTTAAATATTTGTTGTTTTAGTGACGTATTTGAGGGAAGATTAGGCCTAAACGGACACTGTAATACGCTATATTTTTTTAAAACTTGAGTTTAGTTCTTAAACTGAGACTGTAATACCGGCCCATAGTTATTTATGTTTTTATGATAAAATCTAGTAAAAGTAAAAATTATTTATTTCTACAGGTAATTGATATAAAGGAAAATTTTACAAACATGTCATAAATAACAAACATTGATTTCACTTTACATAAATAATTTTATTTGGTGTAAATAAATATATGCAAGATAAGAATGAAAGACTCATGTGTTTTGTATATAAAAATATGAAAAAATCACAGTGATAAGTAAAAGTTTATGCACGATTTAAAAATACAAGGCATGTTTTAAATTGCTTACCTTGTGTTGTATTATTATTCGTCTTCATATAAAAATTTCATGATTTCTTTTTTAAGTTCCCTATTTGGTGTCACAATGTTATTTAGAAGAGGTTGATTGGTCATCGGTGAAACATACTTTCCTACAAAAATAAATCATAAAAAAATAAATCATTTTGATCAACAGAACTTGTGAAAACTGTGGATTTAATGCAAAACATAAAATGGCAAATGGTGAATTTGATGTCCCAACAATTGAACAAGTTGAATAACATAAAGCCTAGAATTATGATTACTACCTAGAATGGAACAATTCAACTTAGGAATAAGTAGTTTGATAGGTCAGTGCTCTCCTCCAAGTAGTCTCCACAACGCACCATGTGTGATTCTACTCACAGATTTGCCCACACACAGGAGGAATGTTGTCAAGTATTATAGTGTGAATTGAAACACCATTATTTTCTTAATTTTAAAAAACTGTCTGCCGTGTAAAATCTATAAGGGCTGGATGTTAGCTGTTTTTACTTTGTTTCTAAAAATAAAATAAAATTTAAAAATAAACATTTACCTCCACTTAAAAACCATTCATTAATAGCTCTCTTTTCATACGTAAAACCATCGGCACATTTGACTGGTTGCATCATAAGACAGTGTGTGATTGGACACAACATGTGGTGAGGAGGATCTTTAGATGTCTTCTTTGTACATGATGATAGCGGTGATGACATCCGAATCCAAGATATTTCTTGTAAAAGGTTTTGAGCTGATGCATTTTCTGAATCTAGAAATGTTTTACAATAAAATTTGAAGGGATTATTGCATAGGGTGAAGCATTTTCTGAATCTAAAAATACAATTTTGAATAGCAAATGAATAATTGAAAATAATATTATTCGACAATAAAGGAAGGTCCATCTTATATGTATTTCCATTTTATAGAATACTTTTTAAATAGTTTCTGATATGTATCATACTTTAATCTACTTTAGGGCTCCCGCAGACTACAATTTTTAATTGGCCGGTAGATAGGTTGGTTGGGTTGGACTGCTAGCTAGTTTTTGCACTTGCATACATCTTCATACTGATTAAGAACCCGACCAAACTATTGGCCGATTAAAAAGTCTATAGTGTACAAGAGTCCCTAGGATAAATTATAAAAATAAAAAAATTCTTAACAAAAGTAACTTTAAATCGAATATTCTTTTTTAATTGCATATACGCAAACATTCCTTCTTTTTCCCTTTCGGGAGTCAAATGATATTTTTATTGACAAACACTATTTCAACATCTCAATAGAGACGAAGTTGGGATATTGTAGAAGAACCAGGAACTTACAATATCCCAACTTCGTCTCTATTGAGATGTTGAAAAAATGTTTGCCAATAAAAAAAAGGTAACTTTATTTTGACATAAATTTTGAGATTGGTATGGTAATTTTAACATCTATTTTTTAAAGAGCACTCAAGTTGGAGTATGTATTGATACAAAGAAGTATCAAGGTATAAAATGAATGAAACTCTACTCCTATTCTCTTTTGAGTAAAGCAATCATTAATTTCTTACCTATATCTAGTAGTTCAGGGATATCCTCTTCAGATGCAGCTATTAAATCTCTGCCTCGTATTCCTTGTGACAACACTTTAACCAAGATAACCCTGACCAAATGTGAAACATCATTGTTGTCAGCATCAGTTACTTGACAAGTATCCTTGATCCATTCTACAAGATCTTCACTTGTCCACTCTAACAGGTCTTTAGTGGATGCGAGAATCAATTGACTTGGGTCTGATTCAAAAACCTTTAACAAAATCAAATTAACTGAGAATGAGAACATATTTACTAATCATAACAACATATCCACTCTGACGTCATGGAATCCAGGCCCAGTTATCAAATTATTAGATCAAATGTGAATTTGAATCTACAATAAGAACTAAACAAATGCTTTTGAGGAAAAATGTCACATACCATATATTTCTCTCAATTCACTTTAAATTTACTCATAATATATCAAAATACAACATAAATAAATTTAATCTTCAAAAGCAACTTTATAATATATTATAATACTTAATATTTACAAATCATATAACAATAAATAGTACTTTTTTGATAAATATTTTTTTTTTACCAAGACTACTCAAAATTTTCAAAGTATTATATAATTTATACAAATACATTTTTGAATTATTAATTAGCTATAAACCACTTGTTTTTTGAGTCACTTCGCGACATGTTTCGGAAGCGCTGTCCTTCCATCGACCGGCGTGTCGAGACTGCTCGACACGCCGGTCGATGGAAGGACAGCGCTTCCGAAACATGTCGCGAAGTGACTCAAAAAACAAGTGGTTTATAGCTAATTAATAATTCAAAAATGGTTTATATTAACTACCACAAAATATCCGCCGAATCATTAAATGATATTATACAAATACATTTTAATGAGATTCATAAATGTAAGTCTTTCTTAGTATTGGGAGAAAAAAATTAATTCATATTTTTACCATTCAATAATTTTTTATTTGCATATCTTTCGAAGTTTTAAAACATGAATTTATATTTTTTGAATTCAAGATCAAATAAAAATGATTCAATGCAAGAGTTGACTTACAAGATGTCTCGGAAGCTTCCATAAACACAGTTCACCAGAAATACATCCAGTAGCCAAAAGTGTTCCACGAGGACTAAAAGAACAGCTAACTACCAAAGTTCCATGCTCTAAAACGTGCAGACATTGCCCAGCATACACTGACCAAATTCTGAAAATACAACGATTTCAAATTTTCAATGTGAATGTTGGGATTCTAAACAAAAAAAAATATACTTGTTGCTGCTGCTTGGTATAGTTGTTGCAGTGGAAAGGCTATCTTGCAACAATCTTGTGAAGCAACAAAGGGTAAGGGAAGGGACAAAAACTACAAACTATTCAGCAAAAAATGGTTTGCTCTATAATAATGATATAACAACATGAGCATTTGATACGAATATACAGCATTTGATACCAGACAGACATTAGCATTTTTAATAAATATTTCAGTCTTGATAAAACAAATCAATTTAATCAATTCTTTCTGGATATTTCAACAAGTGTAAATCATTATGGAATAGACTAAAGCTAAATGAAGTTTAAATGAATGTCAAACAAACCTAGCTTGCTTATCTGCTGAGGCAGTACACATGAGATCAGATCTGTTGTGTGGAAATCTGACACATGTGACGCTGCTTCCATGACCGGCAAATATTCTCCATTCAACACAACACAACTTGGGACTGTCTGTCTTTTCAGATTGGTTTGGCATCAACCAAAATGGGCGCTGCTCCAAGTGTACTTTCGGGCTTGTATCTCTTTGATATTCCTTGATAATAAACAAGAGAAAATAAAATATTAATTGCATATTAAATTGCATTTTTGGTACATAATTTATACAAAATTGTAATAAATATAATCGAGTAAGCACTTTAAAAAATAGCACACATTATTATCATAATATTATAATAACTACACTCAGAATACTTTGGTGAATCCTGATTCCATAATATACAATGCATTCTATAGTAAACTTGAAATCTCTGCAAGCTCTTTCAGTGCTGTAATTTCTCTGAAACATTTTATTTCATAAGTTTTGTAATTCTTGAATTGTATGCATTATTATAAAGTTATGTATGGAATTTTCACTACTTACAATGACAAGTTATTACAAGTATTATAAAACTATACATTGATAAGGGAACTCAATAAGAAGGCATAATTGATGAACATTGCACAAGCGCATAAAGTGATCACGTAAACCATCCGATGACAGGTCGTAGGTCCTGTAGGTGCCTAGAGTTCTTGGTTTTTCTATAATATCCAAACTTCATCTCTATTGAGATATTAAAAGTTTGTCAGTAAAAAAATCATTTGACTCCCGATAGGGAACTAAAACCAATGTATGCGTATATGCAATTAAAAAAATATTCGATTTATTGTAAAACTGTAAATTACTGCAAAATACTCTATCAGTAAAATAAAAAAAACATTGATTTGGCACTGACCAATCCATAGCAATTTGTAAATTATAACAGACTAGAGTGTATACAGATGAAATTTGTAAATTATAAAATAATGTAATACAGTGGACACCCCGTAATACGGCGCCCCCTATAATGTGACATGCCTATGCTGTCTATTGTGCTGTTTAATTTACTAAATTCTATGTTTTGTGGTACATTATATTATAATCAAACTATTTTTATACGTTATTTGTCAGATTACGAAGTATTCTTTTTCAAAAGGTTCCGGACTTCAGGGTATTTGTGGCAGTACTCTATGATCCGACAAATTCGATCATCCGACACTGTCTTGGAAAACGTTTGTAGTTTATATGTAGACTGTAGACATCTTGAAAAAGTATAGTCAAACAATAAAATTACCTTGGAAAGGGTAATTTTCCATATTTTTGCTAAGCAATCGTTTCCACATGTAGCCAACAGATGACATTTAGTATCTTCTAGAATTTGTAATGGTAATTCTTCCGGTACAAGTGCAAAGTCCATACTCTGTACTCCTGTAATAATAAAAATTAATCAAAACTGTAAAATACATAACACTATAATTCACATGAAACATGGAACATTTCATACAATTTGGATTTTGGATTTCATACATTTTACTTAATTAATGGAAATGATTATGTTTTCCATGTTACCTAGATCGTGTGCGCAGTCCATTGTGAATACAGCTTCAGTGTTGTATGGTTCCCCAATATCGGGTAAAGTAAATATCCTGAAGTCACCGTTATGTGATGCTGTAACAGCCAATCTTCCATCGGGAGACAAAGAACAGCATGTTGCAGCATTCGCATGTTCCGGGTAAACTCTATAAACATTGATATTAATTGATAAAAAAATAAAGTCACAATCCTAAGATAAGTTTGCACCAAGGACTCAATCTCTTCACTTATCTCTATTATGCACCAGCCTTTCCATTTCATAGTAGCTGCTACAGCACACATCACTGATCACCTGTTCCATAGAATTGTCTCTAGAGCAACAAACTTTATAAAATTGAAATAAATATGATGCAAAGAGGTGTTAACTGGTATAAAATATTATTTTAAGGTTCAGGGGTGACATCTGTGCAAAAGCATTGTCATCTCATGTATAAGGACTGTTGCTTTAATTGTTAACAAACCAATTTCTCAATATATGGCGTTACAAAAAAGTTTCTCATAAACAGATCATAAGCCCTGTAGGTGCCTTGAGTTCCTGATTCTCTTATAACATTCCAACTTCATATTTATTGAGATGGTAAAATTTTTTCATAAAATATTATTTGTTTTTCTTATTGTGACCCTTTTGGGACAGGCATAGAGAACCGAATACCGTACAGCACGCAAGGTATTTGTATAAGATATTTTTATAAAGCTGAAACTATAGTCAATCACCAGAATTTACAATACAATAGGAAACCATATAACTTTGAAAATAGCTTCAATTTGATAGTACTGGTCTGATTAGCACAAATCAAAAGTAACATACACAATTGGAGCAGCAGATGGAGGGTCCAGTTTCCAAATGGTAGCAGATCCATCATCATACGCAGCCAAAAGAACATTTCCTACGGCCTTCATACAGCGCACTCCGGCTAGATGACGAGACATCATTAAGATGGAAGGAGTGAAGCTTTGCTGAAAACACATACATACATTATGCCTCTTTATAAACATTTATTAAAAAAAAAGAAAAAAAATGTGAATTCAATGGTAACTCAAAATGGATTTTGATAATAATTACAAAACGAGCTATACCAACATTTTTTTGTAAATAAGAAAATAAGCAATATTCATTTAGAAATATGTAATTGATAGCATTGGAAAAACAAATTATCTAACTCAGATAGATATATATTATTTAATGTTTTCAAATACAGTCTCATTGACTCACATAGTGAATATTTAATATATGAGTATACATACTTCTTTAAAAGGCCTCAGCGATATATTTCCATCCAATGAGCAGGAAGCCAACAAAGAACTGCTAATGAAGGTAACACAGTTTACTTGATACCGATGTGTTGCAAATGGTAAACTCAGGCCATATTCATGGTACATTTCATTCTCCTTGTCAGCCTTTAGCAGACGCACAGTCTTATCTCTACCAACAAATAAGTAACATCTTTTTAGAATAAATAGCTATACAAAAACACACTCATCATTCCTGATTCACTGACTTATCAATAAAACTAAACCAATGTTCTTTAATTAAATACAATTTAATTACTAGGCTAAAAAAACCTAAAATCACACTAGCGATGATGTTGTGCGTTCTGTCTCTCCACATTTTCTTTATGCTAACACAAGTGCTTTAAAATAAAAGTAACATTATTTTACTATTTTCATCGATCCAAGGGGGGTAGGGCAAGTGCCTCCCCTGTGGGCGCCAATGGAGCTGATGTATGTTATAATGGAGACTCGATAATGGCACCATATGTTGATTTGTTTATGGATTTCCACACTTACAGGAAATATATAATCAACAATTACAATTTTTATTTTTATTGTATAAAATTGAATGTATGTTTGTGTCAAAACTATAAGGGCTGCCTGTTGTTTTTGCCTGAATTTCTAAAAATGAAAATAAATAAAACATAGTGTAGTGTAACACTGAACAGAATGTACAAGTTATTTTAAAAATTAACAATCTTACCCACTTCCCGTAACCAGCAATCCATCGGGTCCAAACTCCAGGCTATTGATTGCGGCAGTGTGAAGGGTTTCCATGTTTTGATGTAAAATTACTTCATTATTTTCATGATCTCCTTTGAATAAAACAATGTCTTCTTCTTGAATCATTGAAATTCCCTTAAAAAAAATTAAACACCTTCAATGAGCCGTTTACTTTCCTGTATTGAGATCTTCATTTTTTTATCCCTTTCTCAAAAAGCATTAACAAATGAAAAATACACAAAAGTGAATATTATGCATGTAGATAAAAATTAAAAACAAATTCAATAAAAAAAAATTAAAATAAAAAACGGGACACGTATAAATAATATTTCAAATTTACTTTGAGATCGCCACATCCAAAATGGCTCAGAAGACTGCACGGTTTTTTAATTTCTGAATCCACATTAAATTCACCTGTTAAATCCCAAATTTTCACGGATTTATCATTGGAACCTTAAAAAGATAATTGATTGATTTTAAAATATATGTTGGTTCAAAAATTTTATATTAAACAGAATGCTATTTGTCTAGGTGTATAAAGAGCAATAAGATAAAAAATAAAGTTTATAGAAAATCTTTAGAAAAACTACCCGAGCATAGAATCTTTCCATTTCTGGAAAAGCAGACACAATTAATGTATCTGCTGTGTGCATCGATGGTTAGAAGACAATTCCCTTCCTTGTCCCAAATCTTAATTGTCTTATCCAATGATGAACTGCAAATCATATCACCATCGTAGTTAAATCTGAAATTGTGTAACCATTTAGAATTGAATGAATTACAAACTATCAAATAATATCAGAATACAAGGAATGAATAATGTGATTATTTAACATCACTACAGTGAACAAATGTTTGTGAGTCTATATATTCATCATCATCATCATAAGCTCGACAGCCCTGGATGGACCTTGGCTGAATCCAGGAGTCTCCTCCATTCCCGTTGCCTTCGTTCTCCAGTTTCTAATATCTATTGTGGAAGCATCTTTTACAATTCTAGTATCATTGAACTTTTTACAAGATATTTTTTAGAAAATAATTTCCTCCTCGTGTTACCATATTATGAATGTTTTAGTTTTGTGTATGTATGTGTGTGTGAAAATTAGTGTATCTTTATATTTATAATTGTAGCTTTATTTCTTTTTCTATTTCATGTAAATTTAAATAATCAAACTTTTTCTGAACTCTGATGTTTTGTGGACCTTACTGTAGACTTTTTCTCTCTTATGTATGTTGTTAATTTTAAGTTTTCTGAACTCCTCCCCAAAGCACAAGGTTTCCTTCATTTCGGGGAGAATTTAAAATTATACTTTCATATTAATAATTTTACTTTACTTTGTTTTTTTTTATATTTTTTTTCAGTGGGTAAGTAATATATCATATTATGATTAATTATTTACCTTATAGAACTATAATTTTAAACAAAATAAAACTGAAATCATTCCATTTATCTTATATTAAAACCTATAAATGATTTAGAAAGTCAAAAGATAAACCATTATTAGTTGTTTACCTGACGCATGTAATACCACTAGAGTGAGCGTTGTTAGTAACTTGAGCCAACTGGCCACGACATCCTTGCAGTTTCCCTCCGGTACAACCTCGAACTCTCCATAAACGGAGACATTGATCATTGCCGCTGGTAACCAAAGAGTATACTGCTCCTAAGGGATCATCCTCTAACCCAAGAAAAGAATATTTATAGATTATGTAAACTAGGTTTATCGGTGGCTTTCTTTCTATAATAAATTTGTATCCTTTGACAAATTAATATCTCAATAGAGACGAAGTTGGAATATTATAGAAGAACCGGGAAATCAAGGCACCTACAGGGCTAACGACCTGTTATCGTTTGGTTTAAGTGATCACTTTAAGCGCTTGTGAAATGTTCAGCATTTATGCCTTTTGTTGATTTCCCTCCAATCAATCCAATTTTTGAAAATTCTATATTTATTTATCTGTTCGCTTGAAAATAAGATGAGGACACCATCGCTATCTATGGAAATAATGAAGAAACTTTTTTCTGACACCATCAATTGAGAAATTTGTTCGTAAACAATGAAAGCAATGATCCTTATATATGAGGTTACAACGCTCTAGCATAATTTATGTCTCCTCTGACCCGCGCCAGAATTATTCTTTTATTTTTTATTGTTGACATACTTATTGTATCAATGTGTATGTAAGTATCTATTGAAATATTAATTTGTCAAAAAATATCATTGACTCCCTACAAAAAATCCAGTGTATATATGTATATATCGTCCCTCTCCTGACTAACAGCTGTATCTGCAAATTGTTCAGGAGAGCGTTTTTAGTGTTTTGCCATGCATATTTAAATCTCTCCCAGCACACGGTGATACGGTGTAAATTATACCCCCATGGTGTAAATATATTTTATTATTTTATTTGTATTCTGATATATATGAATCATTCTTATATATATTAGAATTGTATTTACACATAGGTCTATTAGTGAGATTTTATTTTCAGTAATTCGTAGACAACAAATCACTAAGCTATTCCAAGTTAACGGGAGGCGATACAGTCGAGACCTGTAGTGAGAACATGCGCACAACATTTTTTTTTTTATAAAAATGAATATGTCCTTGTTAAACAAGTACATATACATCTTCCTACGTTCCCTAAAATAAGCAAATAAATGCTTGTGCTATAGGTGAACGAAATCGGTCGAGGCAGGATTCGAATTCGCGACCACTGGATTACTAGCCCAGCGCGCTAACCGCTCTGCCACCGACCCATCTAAATACACATTGGTGGCCCTAACTCGACAGCAGAGGGACAATATATGCAATCATAAAAATATTAAATTGGTACCTGTTAGACCTTGATAACATGTTCAACAATAACTCGATAACTATATATAAAGTTTTCTCTAAACTTAAATAAGTCTTTAAAATATTTATTACTTTTATAAGATGAAAGGATGATTAATAAAAACATATTGAACAGTTAAAAATATTCAAAAAAACACTTCAATACAAAGGGTCAATGTATAATATGCATTAAATGAAGTCTTATTGGGAATTTTCATATACCTTACAAATCATTTACTGATTTATTACTGGGGTAAGTACAAAATCATTCCTATTTTTTACATTTGAAAAACACATCACCATTTGATCTTAATCTACTTGTATAATTATTTCCTCTTTTTATGCTGAGTTAATTCAATTCATATTTAACTCATTTTTTTATAGTCATTATGGTTGTTAAAAATTTATTATGGTTTTGATAACACAATTCAAATTTAAATGACAGAATATAGAAATAAAAGATGAAAATTTACAGATTGATATACTAAATATAATATATATTTTTGTATTGTTTCAATTAAAAAAAAGGGAATCAAAAAAAATATTGAGGACATCCTTTTCAATGATTTCTTGTGTAAAAAGGAAATCAATGATTTCTTCGTGTAAAAATACTGGTGCATTTTGATAGGATGAGGCTTTGTTGAAAATATATTTACCATCTGGTTCTATGGCATTAGAGAAGTCACAGCTGAGAACTCCAAGATCATGAGCATCATCAACAGAAACAAGAGGTGCAATATCAGTTTGTGTTGTATCACAGATATCTACAAAAAAATAACTAATAAATAAGTCACAAAATAACTTTCTGAAAGTTGGCTATTACTTTAACAGTGATACATAGCCTGATGACACCATGATATTACACGTGGTAAGTAGGAATGTAGAATCATACCTATGTAATGATACAGCTTGATGACACCATGGTTACATGTGGTGAGTAGGAATGAAGAATCAGGAGTAAATGCCAGGCAGTTGACAGCCTCTTCATGATGTTGTATCACTCTGGAAATAAATGCAAATCATTAAAAGTGTATATACCTGATATTAAATGACACATTAATTAAATATATGAAGCAAAAATTACGAACCCCTTTTTAAGCAAACTGCGCCCACGGAGGATGTTGAGATTTGGCATAATTAAAGTCTTGCGGAGCCTGTTAACCGCTAGAAGAAGCATCCCCAGGTGGTGGATAGGGAAATGTTCACCAGATATGGAGGGTAGGAGAGAAATAAAATACCCCCCCCCCCCCCCCCCCCCTCCGCAGATCAGTCTTCGTGAGTAAATAGTTAAGTATATGGTATGGTAAAAATTAATAAAATCATGAAGGTATGATTCTAAATTAAATATACTACATTGTTCCATTATGTATTTAAATTCATTATTTGCGTCTTCTACAAAAAATAGAAATGTCTAATAAACTAGAAAATGATATTTATTAAAAACTAGATAATTTGGCATTATTAGAAAAATTCTTACAAAATAATAATATGGCAGCCGGCAATAAATGATCGATGCTTCCTTGATGGCACGGTAAAGTACTTTTAATTTTACTCTATAGATTGTTTATAAAATTTAAATACGTTAGATAAAGACATTAAAAATTGATAGGTAAACTTATAAACCAACTTTTTGTATCTTGCGAACATTTGAATCTTTTGACAGATAACTCAGTTAGAGACGGGGAAAAATGAGTGATCCGTATTATTTGACCGGATCATTAAATTGAATCGGTGACTCACGGTTCACGTTGCCACAACGATCCGCTCATGAACCGGACATCACTCTCACACTTTCTATCTCATATATAATATATCGTTAGAATGCGATACACATACCGACTCATGGCAATCATCGATTCACAACTAATTCATTATGGTTCATAAAATCTAATTCATTGCGGTTCTTAAATATGTTAAGCAATTTTGACCGCAACATACTTTGAAAAACAAATACGTAACGTCTATAATTGAATATACTATTTTGAAGGCGATCTTCGATTCACGACTAATTCATAATGGTTCATAAAATATTTAAGCAATATTGACCATTAAGTACATTGAAATGCAAACATTTTAACGCCTACATTTGCATATCATATTTTGAATCGGTTTTGTTTTCTCTGTCATACTACGTACATGTTATGTACGATAGATAAGGATAGCTATATTTGAATCATATTGAATCGAAGAGCGAATTGATGATCCGCATAAATTTCATGAATCGATTTTAAAAGACAGGATCTTACAAAAATATCGAACTTTGCACCACTAAACTCAGTATAGTCAGTATTGCCAGTCTGTCATGGTATGTCAGTGTTCAAAATATATTATGTATTTTGTATGTACTTATTCATTCCTCCGAGGTAGGTACTTTCTAAAAAGCCTTTTCAAATATTTTCAAACAATAATATCATGCCGACAGCATATTGAAGACAAATACTAGCTGCATGTAACACATGAGATAGTGATAGTATGTATAGTTAAAGAATAACTACCAAACTTGATGAGACCTCTCGTCTACCACGAGGAAACATCAAGCCAAGGTGTGGGGAAGAAAAGGAGAGAAATGATGGTGACACTATGAAATTGTAGTAGTACGGCGCATTTATTCAAAAAATCATTATAGTTGGTCCATGGCAATAAAAAAATAATAAAAAAAAACAACAGACAACAAATAAAAACACGTGGCATCTACCGAAACGAACTGTCAAACACACGCGAACACACGAAAAGACGCCGACCAGAATATACCGCCCCAGGGTACAGCGACATCCTTACTCCAGGCATGTCACTGTCTTCCACGTGGTGACAGTAGATCGGTGGGGCCCAGCCTCTGCGTCAGGCTAGCAGGTCTTCCTCGTGTCCGGCGTGGTTTCTTCTTCTCCTCCTGATCTCCTCCTCCAGACCGTCACCCATGGCTGGCTCTGTGCCCCACGGCACGCTATGACGGCGCATCTCGACAGAGGTGGCATACCAGTTGAGGCCTCACCGGAGGCGAACCGACGCTCCAGACGACACGGATTGCCCTTCGTGGTCCAATCTGCGAGCCGCCGCGTTCCCTACGCGGTGGCCCCACACTGCGCTCTGCCTCCAACCTCCTGTCCTGTTGATGCCCTCATCTTGGTTCTGGGGCACCATCAGCGTCCATGCGCGTGACGGGTCCTGTCACACAGACCTCCTCGTGCTCTTGAAAATATGGCCGCCATCGGGACGCGCGTGTCGACCGATGACGGCGTCACACCAAACCGTCCGTCCTCCACCAGCGTCGAATGCCAAGAGAGAGCGCGTGCCATAGCGCGTGCTAGCTGCAAGTTCCGTTTTTCGCCCGCGACGAGCGCTAGCTGTTTTCCGAAATGTTGCCGTGGAACAAAATAAAAATCATTGTTTTGCAGCATTATTTTTTTCGGGCATAACAAACTATAAACCCATAAATCCAAATTATTGAATATTTTAAGATATTTTGTTTTCTATACAAAACATTTAAGTATGTACGTTAGGATAGGATAAAATGAAGGTCAGTCCTCTTTCCTACCCAGAATATGAAAACAGCATGATGGTATAATAATAATAATAAATTTGGATTATTTTTATAGCGCCGTTTTTGTGATAACCTCACCTCAAGGTATGTTTGGAGATTAAATATCAAACTTTTGAGAGTCCCCGTAGATATTCTAAAGTATATACTCTCATACAAGTTGTATGGAACGATGTCGTCACTAAATTCAATTTTTATAAAAATTGTTAAAAAAATGAGTAGTTGGTACCTACTACCACAATGTTCATATTTTTTTATAGAAAATTAAATTATCTAGTTGGGGTGTTTGGCCGATTTTCGATATTTAACAAATTGAGCAAAATGTCATCAAATAATAATAATCTACTGATTGTATAAAAAAAATTCAATATATGGGTAAAGCCACCAATTTTGCCACATTTGCACTACTCAGAAATTAAAACTAAAATTTCTCAAAAAATATAAGTAGTGCAGTTTTTCCAATATTTGTATCGAATTAAGTAGTTTATCCTCTTAAATGGCATGCAGTAAAAGTTTCAGTATATCATTCTATAACAGAGTAATTCCAAGTTTTTCCTCAAAATCGGGCGATATTTGGGTGAAAAAGCAGGTAATATTTGGGAAGAGTTAACTTTGAACAAAATTTTCGTAAACTTCTAGGTACTTTATATGGTAAAATTTTTTTTTTCGGCATTACCATAATTGGCTAGTCTTTTTTATGTTTGCTGCATAAGAATATTGGCACTCTACCCTAATTTTTTCGGTGCTCGAAAAATGTGTATGATTTTGTACTTTTTCGACACTACAGAAACGCGACCATTTTCTTCGCCACTTTGTGAGTAAAATGTGTTATTTTTATATTCCGTTCGACAGGCAACACTCCACGATTATTTAAAAAAGAAGATCTGTACGTTAACGGTCATTTTGCGTCAGTAGTCTGTAATTTCAGTCCTGAGAGAAAACGGTCAGTGCCTCGATAGACAAGTTTTTGTGAAATTTACTAAGGTAAGTGTTAAATTTTTACTAAGATCTTTATTGCTCTCGGTGCCAAAAACGTAGGCTGTTGAATATTATAAATTACATTTACTTAAATACAACGCGTTTGCGAAAAATCTTTGTTTACAACACCGTCACCGTTACTTTTTCGCTACTTTTTCGACACTTTATCGACACCGGTTGCATGATTGTTTTCGTCACCTCCTCACCGACACCATGTAAAGGCCAAGTTATATGTACCTAGATACTCGTTTCTTAAAAAAACATCAAAATGTAGGTAATATTATCTACCTCATCCTTCCTTATAAATGCAAAAATGTGTCTAGTCATTAGTTCACTGCAGCTGAGCCGCTTGATCGGTAAATTTTTTTATTTTAAAATGTATATACTATTTGATACTGTACCGCGACATAACTTTTAGGTTCAAACCGCCGAAGTCGCGGGAATCAACTACCTAGTGCCATTTTATTAATAATAGAATTTCCTGCTCAAGTATGTGCCAGTTAATTTTTGTGGAAATCGATTTTACGTATCGACCAATTTTTTGGCGAAAGTTTTCAATTTGTTTGAGTACAATCATTTTGGCGCAGGACTGCAACTACCCAAATTACTGTACTTAGGTATATAAGATATTGCTATAATAAATGTATTTATTTACAGATGCCTTTAACATCAGCTGAAAAATCGAAAAGGTACAGAGACAAGCTAAAACTAACAGATCCAGAAAGATATAGGCAAATGCTCAAGAAAAGTTCAGAAAGAGGAGTCCAACGATATAAAGAAAAAACGGCTAATTTGACTGAAGAGCATGACGCGACCTCTCCTGTTCGCGTTATTTTCTATTTTAAATTCGGCGCCAAATCAGCTTACCACAAACAAACATTTATGGTAAAATAGTGTGTGAAAATTAAAATGTAAGAAAAGAAATTTGACAATAATAACGATAACCTCCAAAATGTGACATTTACGAGTGAAAGATTTTTGACAGTCGAAATTAGACACGCGTCGTGTCTGCACGGACCGCGCTCACTGTGGCCGGAGCAGCTGCAAACCGCACCAGAGGGTGTCGGTTAGGCTCGCTCCACACCGGCAGCCATGGATGTCGAGATGGATCGGCGCACCACCATTCGGCGAGAGAGCCGCTTTCCTGGACCGAAGCGGGTGCTGAGTTTGGAAAGTGTTCCAAACGCTGTTGGGTCGCGCTGGACCCTGGAGCGACGGCCTGCGTCTCCTTGAGACTCGTGCCGCCGCTGTCGCTCCCGCCAGTCACCCAACCGGCATCTGCCGGTGTCTGGGACCCGAGGTTGCTGTCGCCGATAGCCTTGCCCCTTCGCCCATCGACGACGATCCATTCCGGCATTGGTGGTGCATCAGCACGCCCATGGCCGAGAAGAGAAAATTATGTGTGCCCCAAAACAATACTTGTGACATTCTTTTATTTTATGTGACAATATTTCGGCTGTGTGATTTTAAGTTATTTATTTTATTGAATCCATTTTAACGTGTGACGTCCAATATTGACTCTATTTAATTTTGATTTGTGACGTCCTAATTTATTACCAATTTTAATTATTTATTTTATTTCAAATTTTATCTTGTGACATGACCGTGCAGTCTGACGTTTGTGCGCTGACACTTGACATTTGTGTATCGTCAGACCACGGCTTCAATTATCGTTTACTTTTTATGCATCTCGTCCAGCGAGGTAATGTGTGGAATATCTGATTCCATAACAGACATTGGAAAAAGGTGAGCTCGACCTCAAAGCCTCTTGGGAGGAGGGTATCAATTGGCACCCAGTAACGTGAGGCAGAATCAGAAGCTCTTAGTGTCTGATTTTTGTGTCAAGAGAGGCACAACTTATCCGCGACCCTGATATTTAAGAAAAGAAATTCCTCCGTTTCCGAATTCGGGAGAAAATTCGGTGGCGCTCAACAATTCACCAGGTTTCACCCCAGGCTTAATGCAGCCTAGTTGGAGGCCCATGTCGTTGTTGTTTGTCTGGCTGATTTCGCGTCGAGAAAGCAGGGAGGATTGACGCGACCTCTCCTGTTCGCGTTATTTTCTATTTTAAATTCGGCGCCAAATCAGCTTACCACAAACAAACATTTATGGTAAAATAGTGTGTGAAAATTAAAATGTAAGAAAAGAAATTTGACAATAATAACGATAACCTCCAAAATGTGACATTTACGAGTGAAAGATTTTTGACAGTCGAAATTAGACACGCGTCGTGTCTGCACGGACCGCGCTCACTGTGGCCGGAGCAGCTGCAAACCGCACCAGAGGGTGTCGGTTAGGCTCGCTCCACACCGGCAGCCATGGATGTCGAGATGGATCGGCGCACCACCATTCGGCGAGAGAGCCGCTTTCCTGGACCGAAGCGGGTGCTGAGTTTGGAAAGTGTTCCAAACGCTGTTGGGTCGCGCTGGACCCTGGAGCGACGGCCTGCGTCTCCTTGAGACTCGTGCCGCCGCTGTCGCTCCCGCCAGTCACCCAACCGGCATCTGCCGGTGTCTGGGACCCGAGGTTGCTGTCGCCGATAGCCTTGCCCCTTCGCCCATCGACGACGATCCATTCCGGCATTGGTGGTGCATCAGCACGCCCATGGCCGAGAAGAGAAAATTATGTGTGCCCCAAAACAATACTTGTGACATTCTTTTATTTTATGTGACAATATTTCGGCTGTGTGATTTTAAGTTATTTATTTTATTGAATCCATTTTAACGTGTGACGTCCAATATTGACTCTATTTAATTTTGATTTGTGACGTCCTAATTTATTACCAATTTTAATTATTTATTTTATTTCAAATTTTATCTTGTGACATGACCGTGCAGTCTGACGTTTGTGCGCTGACACTTGACATTTGTGTATCGTCAGACCACGGCTTCAATTATCGTTTACTTTTTATGCATCTCGTCCAGCGAGGTAATGTGTGGAATATCTGATTCCATAACAGACATTGGAAAAAGGTGAGCTCGACCTCAAAGCCTCTTGGGAGGAGGGTATCAATTGGCACCCAGTAACGTGAGGCAGAATCAGAAGCTCTTAGTGTCTGATTTTTGTGTCAAGAGAGGCACAACTTATCCGCGACCCTGATATTTAAGAAAAGAAATTCCTCCGTTTCCGAATTCGGGAGAAAATTCGGTGGCGCTCAACAATTCACCAGGTTTCACCCCAGGCTTAATGCAGCCTAGTTGGAGGCCCATGTCGTTGTTGTTTGTCTGGCTGATTTCGCGTCGAGAAAGCAGGGAGGATTGACGCGACCTCTCCTGTTCGCGTTATTTTCTATTTTAAATTCGGCGCCAAATCAGCTTACCACAAACAAACATTTATGGTAAAATAGTGTGTGAAAATTAAAATGTAAGAAAAGAAATTTGACAATAATAACGATAACCTCCAAAATGTGACATTTACGAGTGAAAGATTTTTGACAGTCGAAATTAGACACGCGTCGTGTCTGCACGGACCGCGCTCACTGTGGCCGGAGCAGCTGCAAACCGCACCAGAGGGTGTCGGTTAGGCTCGCTCCACACCGGCAGCCATGGATGTCGAGATGGATCGGCGCACCACCATTCGGCGAGAGAGCCGCTTTCCTGGACCGAAGCGGGTGCTGAGTTTGGAAAGTGTTCCAAACGCTGTTGGGTCGCGCTGGACCCTGGAGCGACGGCCTGCGTCTCCTTGAGACTCGTGCCGCCGCTGTCGCTCCCGCCAGTCACCCAACCGGCATCTGCCGGTGTCTGGGACCCGAGGTTGCTGTCGCCGATAGCCTTGCCCCTTCGCCCATCGACGACGATCCATTCCGGCATTGGTGGTGCATCAGCACGCCCATGGCCGAGAAGAGAAAATTATGTGTGCCCCAAAACAATACTTGTGACATTCTTTTATTTTATGTGACAATATTTCGGCTGTGTGATTTTAAGTTATTTATTTTATTGAATCCATTTTAACGTGTGACGTCCAATATTGACTCTATTTAATTTTGATTTGTGACGTCCTAATTTATTACCAATTTTAATTATTTATTTTATTTCAAATTTTATCTTGTGACATGACCGTGCAGTCTGACGTTTGTGCGCTGACACTTGACATTTGTGTATCGTCAGACCACGGCTTCAATTATCGTTTACTTTTTATGCATCTCGTCCAGCGAGGTAATGTGTGGAATATCTGATTCCATAACAGACATTGGAAAAAGGTGAGCTCGACCTCAAAGCCTCTTGGGAGGAGGGTATCAAGCAGAAAGAAGATTTGCGGGAAGGATGGAGAAAACAAAATAATAAATACAAAACATCAGCACACAATTGTGGTGGTAATTTACAAGAAGGTCGCCCTCAGATTGAGACATCTCAAACCTCTGAGAATGCTACTACCTCAAATAAAATAATTGAAAGAAACATACAAAGACGCGTTGAACGCAATTTAAAACATGAAAATGGAAAATTAAATAAGACTGTGCAGTTGTTGAAAAAGGGGTACAATAATCTTTATCAGAAGGTACAAAATCAACGACAAGAAATATCTAACATAAACAAAAAACTAAATGTTTTAACAAAACATCTAATAAAAGAACCAGCCTCTACTAAAACTGTCCTCGAGTTGACTCCACTTGAGATGTCCGAGCAATTTGTTATGGCAAATATGCCAGATATTGAAACACCAAAAAAGCAAAGTGTTAAGAGAGTTATTTTGGAACATAACGTACTGACTGAAGCATTGAAAATTAGATATAAGACGTCATCCAATGAAGACAAAAGTAAATTCAAAAGTGTCTTAGATAGTGATTTGGTAAAGAAATACAAGATGAAAACTAAATTGACAAAAAAATTGGGACTGAACACTAGTTTCAAGAAATACCAAACCAAGAAGTGTATAAGTAACGATCTGCGAAGTAAATTAACAGCTTTTTACGAACAAGACGACGTGAGTCGCGCTAGCGCTGGAAAAAAAGAGTGCAAAACATTGAAGGGACGTAAAAAACAGAAAAGATACCTACTCGATACTCTATATAACTTGCACAAAAAGTACATTTTAGAGAACGGATACATTGGCTTGAGTACTTTCAAAAAGTACAGACCGTTTTACGTAGTTGCGCCGAGATTGAAAGATTTGGAAACCTGCGCTTGTGTCCAGCACAGCAACATGCAGTTTATGGTTAATTCATTCAGGTCATGTGGTGTTTTAGATACGAATAATATTAACGAAGTTATTTCAAAATTTGCATGTAACATTACATCTAAGGATTGTATGCACGGATTATGTAATGTCTGTTTTGAAAATGGCATCGGAGAAAAAGAAGGAAACAATGACGAAATATCTTGGTTAACATATAATCTTAAAGAACACATATACTACGATAAAGGAGTTTCAAAAAAATCTAAAAAGATGGTGAAGGAGGAAATAAAAGGAAAAGTGAATGAATTAATACAATTATTTAATATTAAATTGAAAACATTCAAAACGCACGTTTTCAATGTCATGCATCAATACCAACAGTACAAATGGTGTATTAAGAACTTAAAAGAAAATGAAATTGCACTTCACATTGATTTTTCAGAAAACTGGATGTGCAAATATAAAGAGGAGGTTCAAGCTATGCATTTTGGGTCCTCCAAAAATCAAATTACTCTGCACACTGGCGTTTTATATCACAAGGATGCCGAAAAACCAATTTCTTTTTGTACTTTCTGTCCTAATAACATGCACAACCCTGAAGCAATTTGGTCTCATTTAGACCCTATTTTGGAATACATCAAAAATAATTTCCCAGATATAACCACTATACATTTTTTCTCAGACGGGCCGACTACTCAATATAGGCAAAAAAAAAATTTTTACCTTTTCAGTCATAATTTACCAGAATATGGAATCTGCAATGCTACTTGGAATTTCTTCGAAGCCTCGCACGGCAAAGGCGCTGCGGATGGCATCGGAGGAGCAATAAAGAGATCACTTGATTTAAAAGTTGCTCATGGGGTAGATATACCGGACGCAAAAACAGCGTTTGATGTCCTTAGCAAGACTGAAACAGTTATTAAACTGTTTCACATTGCTGGAGAAAACATAAAACTGTTAGAAAATGACCTAGTTACAAAACTTACTCCCTTAAAGCAAACCATGAAAGTCCACCAAGTAGTACTTCAAGATAAATATGTGCTGACACACAGAATATTATCTTGTTTTTGTAAAAATCGTCAAGGAAAATGCGAATGCTATGACCCACGAATTCATAAATTTGAATTTTCGTCTACAACTCAAGAAGAAGGCACAGACATAGAGTATGTATTAGAATTGGACGAACATACTGGAGAAGTACGAAAAGTGCAGAGACCCATATTTAATGAAGAAAATGACAAAAACATTTCTGATGAAGAATTAGTAGATTTTATGAATATGGAGGAGTTAAATGAAGATATTTTAAATGAGTCGTTGATACTTTTAGTTGAAAACGAATTGCAAAAAACAGTTCAAATAGAAGATAACACAGTACTTAAAAGGAAATATGATAGACATCAATCATTGAATAATAGTACTAAAATCAAAAGGTCCAAAACGAGTGAGCACAACCAGGAAAGCTCTGAAGAAAATAGTGACACTATGTCATTACACGATACCTCTTCCTGCGAAGAATATCTTGAAGAAAACACACAAAAAAAATTAGATCAAGCTGGAAATTATATTGAAAATATTATTCGAGAAGACAATATGGAAGGTGATATAAAAGTAGCCAAAAATACTCAAGAAAGCGATTTGCAAGGTGATCGAGAAGAAACCAAAGGCACTGAAATAGACGCTATGGAAGATGAAAAAGAAGTGACTAAAGATATGTACGTGCTAGTAAAATTCAATTTAGAAAAAAGAAATAAATTTTATTTGGGCCAAGTTTTGAAAGTGATTGGAAGAAGCTCTTATAAGATAAAGTTTTTAAGGCATAAGGGGAACGGGAAATTTTCGTGGCCCATAATTGATGATGTATCCTTAATTTATAGAAGAAATATCGAACAGATTTGGCCAAACCCGCTGTCAGATAGACGCGGAATCAAAACTTTCAACATTTCAAAAATTACAATCAAGATAGAATAGCTTGATTGATAAAAAACAAAATCATTTTCGATTATATATAAGTCTTACGAGGCTTTTCAGATTTATTGTAAGCTATATATTTTGTTGTTTAAATTATATTTAATTTTGTTTGCTTTATTTTATATTTTATTGTGTTAGAGATTTAATATCCACCGGTATTTAGAATAAATAGCGGAATATCTAGGTGAATGAGTTATGTCTGAGTTTCAAAGAAAATAAACTTAATTTGTAGTTTCAATATATCAAATCACTTGATTAAATTATTATTTCGATTTTTTGTGAGATATTTATTTTGTTATGTTAATTTTATTTTATATTTTATTGTGTTGAAGAATTTATCTACACTGGTATTTAGAATAAATAGCTTGTAATAATTATGCACATGAGTTTTGTTTGTCTTTCATTTATACCTTCTTTATATATCTATGGTATCGCTGAGAAAATCAAAGCAACCTCAAGGTTTCTGAAATCGACCAAAAAAATTAACACCACTTTTTTGTGTTTTCTGGACGTTTTAGGTCATTTACAGTAGATTTATGAAAAAAATATGTCAATATGGATGATGATGAACGGATTTCAAGGTCTCTACGTCAATTTCGTCATATAGTTCCTTGCGTCAAAAGTTACGTGAAAAAAACATTTTGTTCTAAAAACTGATTTGTTATTATAAATGCTACAATTATTATTTGTTACAAAGTGTTCACGTTTCTGAAATCGACCAAAAATTAACACCACTTTTTTGTGTTTTCTGGACGTTTTAGGTCATTTAAGTACAGTAGATTTATGAAAAAATATGTCAATATGGATGATGATGAACGGATATCAAGGTCTCTACGTCAATTTCGTCATATAGTTCCTTGCGTCAAAAGTTACGTGAAAAAAGCATTTTGTTCTAAAAACTGATTTGTTATTATAAATGCTACAATTATTATTTGTTACAAAGTGTTCACGTTTCTGAAATCGACCAAAAATTAACACCACTGTTTTGTGTTTTCTGGACGTTTTAGGTCATTTAAGTACAGTAGATTTATGAAAAAATATGTCAATATGGATGATAATGAACGGATATCAAGGTCTCTACGTCAATTTCGTCATATAGTTCCTTGCGTCAAAAGTTACGTGAAAAAAACATTTTGTTCTAAAAACTGATTTGTTATTATAAATGCTACAATTATTATTTGTTACAAAGTGTTCACGTTTCTGAAATCGACCAAAAATTAACACCACTTTTTTGTGTTTTCTGGACGTTTTAGGTCATTTAAGTACAGTAGATTTATGAAAAAATATGTCAATATGGATGATGATGAACGGATATCAAGGTCTCTACGTCACTTTCGTCATATAGTTCCTTGCGTCAAAAGTTACGTGAAAAAAACATTTTGTTCTAAAAACTGATTTGTTATTATAATGCTACAGAGCTTCACCCTTTTCACATTTCCTAATTTATAATTAAATAGGTGTAGTTTGTGGACAACTAATTAAATAAATACTTTCTCGCTTTTATTAAAAATAATTAAATATTGCATTTGATGTAACCCGAACTTTATGAATTTTTGCTACCATTTTTCGTCACTTTCTCGCGACGGTAGCGTTAAATTTTTCGTCACTTTACGTCACCGTCGCGAAAAAGTCTGCGACACTTTTTCGCGATTTCTGGCAAAATTCGTGGCTTTACCCATATATTGTATTTTTAAACCTTACCTTGTTTTCTTGATTTTCAGCAAAAGAAAAAACCATTTAAATTTATTTCACGGAAATTTGCTTCTCTGCGATGAAATCACTGGTTAGTTGGAATAAGTTGCCATTTCGCAATATTATTTGTATTAGAAAGTGTTCGTAAATAAAAAAGATAAAATAAAAATAGTACATACATACCATCACGCCATGACCCTTGCGGGGTAGGCAGAGAGAACCGAAGGCCACATTTTTATATCCTGGCAGATATTCTCATACATGTTCGTCTATTGCTCACACTTCATTGCTCACATTTCCGTATTTCAGGATATCGTTCACATGGTCGTGCCATCCCTTTCTTGGGCGTCCCCGACCTCTCATACCATTCCTTTCCGCTCTGTATATTTTCTTCGTCAGGCGCTACTCATTCATTCTCCCCATGCGACCAAACCATCTCAATGTGTTCACTTTCATTCTAGTAATGACATAAAGATAAGATTGATAAAATAATTATTCATCGCTCATTAATTAAGTAGGTATTCATTGTATGTACGTAAGTAATAAGTTTTTATGAGATAATTAGGTAAGTAAATTTTTCAATGACAAATAAAAATATTATAGTGTCTACGTGTACTTAGTTCAATCAAATAAAGGCTTTCAAACTCCCAATTATATTGTTTATGTACTTAAATAGATACACTAATGTAGAAATATTTTGTGGTGAATCGATTTTCAATTATAATCATTAATCATCCCTGATTTATTTGATTAAGTATTGTAGATAGAACAAAAGACTAGTGTCCGACCGAAGCTTTGGCTTCGGCTTCGGCTTCGGCCACCTTCTGCAAAAAAAAAACACCTTCGGCTTCGGCCAAAAATAACCCGAATTTTCGGCCGAAGCCGAAGCTTTTTGTCAGCCGCTAAAAACAGTTAAAACTTGTAAAATCATGCGCGAACATGACATGTGTAGCGGGTGTATAGATTCGGCCGGCCCAGTGTCGCGTGCCGACTGTCGACAGAAACAAAACAAGAGTAGTTCTTTAATCGAATTTTTTTAGTAAAATCAAACGACCCAGGACCCTTGACTCAGTAGTTAGATATCTAACCAACTAAGTCAAACCTTCGGCTTCGGCTTCGGCCGAAGGTTACGGATAAGGCCGAACAATCGGCTTCGGCTTCGGCCAAAATCTGACCTTCGGTCGGACACTACAAAAGACAGAACCTGCTGACTTAAATGTATTATTATTCACATTAATAAATCAAAAAATCGTCTTAATCGAATTTTCAATAAAGATTAAAAAAAAATAAAAAACACAAATTTTGTGTTAACACAAATCTACCTACTTCTACTTGAACTTGAAAGTTTATTACCTATAATGTTTTTGAGCTTGCGCTCTCATTATCAGTAGGTAAATACGTATTACATATTTTTTTAACAAAGTAATATCAAAAAGTTGAGGTCTAAAATATTATAAGTAGATATAGACATTAAAGACACAGGCGCGGCGGCCGAATCGGTTGGAGCGCCATCAGACGAACTTGTTTATATCAGTGCGTCCATAAAGACGCACCAATCGGATTGCCGACACAACTGTTATTAGAATTTGTTGACAATTTTCTCATAGAAAATGCAAATACAAAAATGGTTTTTATTCGATTTGGTAATCACATGCTCGGCTCGTACCTACATGATTTTATTTAATGAAAATAAGAATGAATGTAAAAAATATATGGCCCATAGCCTTTTTTTAGGATATACATACATACCTTAATGCCAAATTTCATCCAAAATCTTTCAATTTTTTTCGCGTGATTGAGTAACAAACGTCTAAACACCCAAACATTCGAATTTATAATATTATTTAGATATTATATCTATAATAAAAAGTAAAGACTTTTTGATTCTACATTAATTTAATTGAGCGCGATAGGCCTATTTCGCCTTGTTAGGGCATTAACTAGCTTATGCCCTAACAAGGCGAAATAGGCCTATCGCGCTCAATTAAATTAATGTAGAATCAAAAAGTCTTTACTTTTTATTATAGATATAACATATAATGGAATTCTACCAAATAAAAACTTCATCGATAATTATTATTTAGATACTTCACTGTCTATGTAAATACGTAAAAATACGGTCGCAAATTAAATTTCAATAATAGGTAAATACAAAGTAATAACATACACATATTTTATGAATATTTTATACGTAAATTTTCCATATAAAAGGCGAAATGATATCACCATAGAAAATGCATGTACAAAAATGACAGATTCGATCGTAATTTTGCCTCTCCTAGCTACGAGTTAGGAGACAAATACCTACCAAATGCCGCAGCGTTTCGACAGTCCGATGCGCGCGCTCCGTCCGATGCCGATCAGTGGACGCACTTGTATGAATTCCTATACAAAGTATTCTAAAATCCGTCTGATACGCTCCGTCCGATCCTTCCGCTGCGCCTGTATGGAAGCTAGCCGAAGGAATTATGTACCTACTGTAGTTGCTACATTACTACTTATCAATTAAGGTACCTACATTCTACTACAGACAATAAAATTAATCAAATACTTTGAATTACGTATATGTGTGGTAACGCCATTATATAAAGAATGGAATACATATTATCAGATTCAAAAATTTATCCCCATCAAACCATGGTTTGCCAAATTCCGTTGTAGCAGACATGAATCTTCCATTATATGCCAATTGAGATTCGGACACTGTTGTTCCCTTTCTCACCTACCAAGGTTGGGTATTAAGAACTCATCTCTTTGTCAGTGTGGCCAAGAAGAAGGCAGCTTGGATCACATATTTTTCAATTTCCCTACATCTAAGTTCCCAATTTCATTAACACAATTGATTAAATTCAAAATATTTCCTCTTCATAATATCGCCTCCTTACTCAGCCTTAATAAATTTCAAGTAGGTAGGTACTCAATGTTCTCAAAAAAAATATCAGACAGAATAACATCAAGTTGTTATTTCATTTTGTATTTCTCATTTAAAGAAAACTTCTTTTCCCAACTTTTTGAATTCTAATTAAAGTATTATTTTTTTTTTTTTGTATTCCACATACTTCATAAGTTTTTTTTTTTTAAATAAATGAATATGTCCTTGTTAAACAAGTACATATACATCTTCCTACGTTCCCTAAAATAAGCAAATAAATGCTTGTGCTATAGGTGAACGAAATCGGTCGAGGCAGGATTCGAACTCGCGACCACTGGATTACTAGCCCAGCTCGCTAACCGCTCTGCCATCGACCCATCTGTTGTTCATTTTAATATAATTAACAAATGCGCCCGATTTCATAATAAACTCTGGGCAATGTTCCTCATAACGCCATTTTATTTTGATAAATTGTGAGTTGATCTGTATGCACAACGATAGGTCACTTTCATTGTCATATCATTCCATGTTCATTTCTTCTTCGTTCACTCGAGTTTCTTAAAACCATGAATTATATATTACCTATTTATGGGAAAATATAGGTATAATTGGTATTAAGTATTAATATATATCCTTAAAAACACTCATCCACCCAAGAAAATGTTGGAACGATGTATGCTTAAGAAAGTAGGAGAAAGATTCTTCAAATGGTGCTACTGGCCATGTTAAACCTTGGCCTCCTTAACTTCAGCCTACACTGCCAACTGCCAGTCTGAGGAGAAAGATTGAGGGACTAAGATTGAGACGGGAGGTCACGTAAAGACGCGCAGCTACGGCACAGCTCTTAATTAATCTTTAATATGCATTGGAAAACTGAGAAAAGACGGAGATAGAAACAAACGTTGAAGAAGACCAAGGTTCTGTTTGGTATATAGCACCATCGAAGAAGATGAAGAATCATTGTTGTTTAAAAAATACGAACTATAAATATAAACAAACACATTAGTAATCATACTAAATACTTTTATTATTCTATGACAAAAATAAATGATAAACCTTATTAATGTCCGTTGTACAAGGTCCCAGACGCAAACCACTCCATTATCTCCAGCAGTAACAAGGGTACAGCTGTCTTTATTGAATCTGAAATATTAAGTCGCCAATTTCTATATTATTTATTCATCATGTGTCAACGACGTTAACAAATCAATATCCATTATGGATACAACCTATTTTGTGTAAGTATATCTATATTGAATTTTATTGGTACCAATGAATCGATTGTCCGTCTATTTTGTAAGAAAAATAAAATTTACCCTTTTACTGTAGGTATTATGTTTCTTCTTCGGTCTACTTTCGTCCACTTCTGGATGAATGTCGTCCTACATCCGCTTCCACGCAGCCCTTTCTTGTATAAACTGCATCCAGGTCACACCAGCGTACTGGTTCAGATCATCCCTCCATCTCAGCTATGGTTGCCCTACATGACCTACATCTCTCTTTGTCGTACGAGGTCTCCAAGTCAACATTATCTTTGTCCAATTGTTGTCTGTCTGAGTTTCTGGCCAATTTTCCTGCCCATTTCCATAGTCCCTACACGGTGGGTTATATCAAGATTTCCACCCTTCAACATTTCATTCTCATAATTTTTCTAATCGACTTGATTTTTAAAAATTATACAATAGTATATAAATTAGGTATTACTACTCAAACATCAGTTGAATACTTGAATACTGATACAAGCAAAGCCTACAAAGGCTACAAAGAATGGCCGAATACAAAGGCTATTTATTTATAGAAATTTTCTACCTATCGTTAAAGAATATATTTCAAAGATAGGTGTTCAAGTAAGTAGTTATGTCAATACATTATTCCTATGATATAGGTTATCGATTTCATATCAAGCATTTATTAACCAATGTTGACTGGTGACCTGAGTATTAGGTAAGATTCTTTGTATTATAAAATATACCACCGTTATATTGAATTCGTAACTTTAAACACTTGAAATGTTATTTAGTCTGTACGTAAATACCTACATTAATGTTCCAACAATAATACACAAGCTAAATTTTAATATAAAACCTAAAATAACTATAAAAAGGTTATTGTTTAACTAAAAATTTAGTAACTCGAATGCGAGTCAGTACTTTCCTCTAAACAGAGCTGCTGCATGTTATAATAGTTTCGATAACAGCACCATAATATTATGTTGACTTGTTACAGATCTCCCAATTTATAGAAATAATATTATAAAATATTATACTGTTAAAATTTATTTTTATTTCAGCGTTAACTGAGTGATTTTAATTTTATTCTTTAAAATTATTGTATGTTCGTGTGAAAACTGTAAGGGCTATAGGTATGTCTTTTGTATTCGCCATTATTTCTTAAAATAAAAAAATATAGCATAAATCTTCTTGTAAAAAGTTCCTTTGCAATCATATGATAAAAGAAAACAAATCATATGATCGCAGAGTAGCCATGGTAAATTCAAATTAGTACAGCCTCAGGACAGACTATGTCTAGCGAGGTAGTAAAATTTCCAAATGTGTAGAAAAAAGATATTGTAAAATTTTAATTAGGTATAAATAAAATTGTATTTTGTTCCTTTGTAATATTTATACTGTTTGTTTGTGTTTGTAATATTCATTCATTCATTCAATGCAATCATTCATTTCATTCGATCTTTCATTCATTCAATCAATTTTAAACTAATTTCTCGAGAATATTCATTGTTTCGACGGTTACCTTGTGGTATTCCATAATTCAATTTTATTATAATATTAAATTGCTATGACCACTTGAATAGAGTTCAACGCGACTAGTTTCGGGAGAAACTGAACTCCCATCGACAGGCGAATTACAACTAACTAATGTTGGACGTTTGTATTAGGTACCTAAATTAGAGTGTGGAGCGGGGGTGGGGCTGTGTGAGTTATTATTGGTTATTTTCGTTGGGGGTGGAGTTATAGGGAACATTGTTAGTAAAGGGGAAGAATTTGGAAATATTATTGTATTAATTAATGATTTGCCTGTATTTATATTTTACTTGTGGAGTTTATCAAATTTCATGCGGTGATTGCGATGCGGTATATATAGGACAAATATCAAGAAACTTAAAAATTCGCATAAACGAACACAAAACATGTCTCTCGAACAATAACTTTTCAGAATTCGCGAACCACATTACATCAACAAATCACTCATTCCACAGCCGTAGTTTAAAATTATTACACCACGTCCCAAATCAAAGAATAAAATTAAACAATTTAGAAACAAAAAAATCATAAAAATATAAATAAAGGCAAATCATTAATTAATACAATAATATTTCCAAATTCTTCCCCTTTACTAACAATGTTCCCTATAACTCCACCCCCAACGAAAATAACCAATAATAACTCACACACCCCCACCCCCGCTCCACACTCTAATTTAGTTACCTAATACAAACGTCCAACATTAGTTAGTTGTAATTCGCCTGTCGATGGGAGTTCAGTTTCTCCCGAAACTAGTCGCGTTGAACTCAATTCAAGTGGTTATAGCAATTGAATATAATAATAAAATTAATTACTCGAGTTTTGAATTTTTCGAACTAGAGATTTGAAATTTTCAGAATTTGTGTATTCCCGATGAACATGCACGTTAAAACAGTTTTCAGCTTGATGATTTGATATTTTGATAGAACTGATCAATTTTGTATTTCATTCAAAGGTAAACAATATTGCATAAAACCAGGAGTATTATTTTCTTTCGACTCTTTTATACACGGTGTATCATGAGGAGTGGATCAACCGAAGCAGGAAGGTAGGGGACCTCAATACCTATTGATTTAACACCCATGTATGTTCAGCGATATTAGGTGGTTCAAAAATTATGTACACTTTTTTGAAATTTTAATAAAAATCGGATTTCAGACTAAACTACATCACTGTATCTAAACTATTTGATCTACGATAATGATTAATTACATATTTCTTCATCTTACATTTTTTCCTTGTGTCCTCATTTTTTACCCTGTCATATATCGTTCTATTACAAATTATTCTTTACGATCTCATTTTAACTGCATTTATTCTGCTTTCGTACGCAGTGCACGTGAGGTGCGCAGATTTTGTGTTTTTGCTTGGTTGGTATACCTACATAGGTATGTGCAAACCGCCCCCTTTTACGACGAAAATTCTCGAGTTATTTGTCTAAACTATGTCTTAAATGTTAATGTATTGATTTTCACATTAACCTACCTGCAAACTCTTACAGCATCTCCATTCACCTGAGAGAAACCATGAATCTTACTTCCATTGCGGGCACTCCAAAGTATGGTGTTTCCGTCGATACTGGCCGAAGCCAACATTGTACCCTGGAATAACACTTTTATGAATCAATATATTGTACCCTGGAATAACACTTTTATGAATCAATATATTGTACCCTGGAATAACATTTTTATGAATCAATATTTAGTACCCTGGTATAACACTCTTATGAACCAATATATTTTATTTTATTTTATTCGGAAAACATACAGCATACATAATAATAATAAAAACAAAAATTATACATACGATTTAATGCCTAAATAGCATGCTTTCACTTATTTAAAAAGTAGTGATACCTAAACGTGTTTTTTTTTTTATTCATTTTTCCTTTCTTTGTCATTGGGCGGGTACATACGAAACACGAGGAGAAAAGGAACATCAAGTATTACTCTAGTTAAAATTTGAAATTTTAATAGCAATAGTAAAAGTAACAAGCGAACAGTAAAAAATCATATTTTTAAATTATTGTTGAATTTAGCACATTCAAATTTAATAATGTTATAATTCAAAATTGAAGAGTTAGATTCAACATTAATACGTCCCCCAACTGACAATCAAACAAACAATCAAAGGACATAATACTCAATTTTTCAGGTTAAAATAAAATGTAAAAGCTAGAGTTAAAATTAATTTTTTTAAGTTATATTCAATAATATGTCCTCGGTTGTGTTTCTGTAACAAAGATTAAAGTAAAAGTATAGTAAAAATACTTTGATTTCATAAAATTGCGCAATATTTTGGTTGTTTCGTTGAAATCTTATGCCGTCAAACGACACAATTTTGAAAAATTTTATGAAATCAAAGTATTTTAACTATACTTTTACTGATACTTTTGTTGAAACAACCCAGCCTAACTGACAAACAAACAAAAGACATACTGCCAGAATATTCTGGTTAAAGCTAAAAATTATACAGGTTAAAAGTAGAAGTAACAAAACAAATCAAATAATACTTAAGCTGGAAGAAAAAAATATGTACGAGTATATAAACATAAAATAATTATGTGTTGATAGATACTTGAAATTGATAAACACGAAATTAATCAACAATTTTGTATTTAATTACCCGTCTGTAGGAATACTGTGTAGTGACAGACAATATATCCACGTCGTTGAGGTGAGCAATATAGGACAATAATTATAGCCTTATGTACCTATCAGTAGAAATAATCTATTAATAAATTAATGTGTCTTATAAAACATTTGCATTTGTATATTATGTTTCCATATATCTCAAAATTCATAAAAGCCAGAACGCTGAAAATTTAAATACTATGTTTTAAACATATTTTTAAGAAACAGTTCTAGTGTTTACTTTTTTTTTAAATAAGAAAAACGGTTTTATGATAAATTTATGTAAATCTAATATTTCTTTAATTGCATATACGCAAACATTGGATTTTTTCCCCTGTCGGGAGTCAAATGATATTTTTACTAACGATCTTTTTAACATCTCAATAGAGACGAATTAAGTTGGGATATTATAGATGAACCAGGAACTCAAGGCACCTACAGGGCTTACGACAAAAACAGGTTTCTTCGTTACTTAATATTAATTTCAGGTGAATTGTTACACATTATTCAAATATATAGAACTTTCAAAAATTACATTTGTAAGGGAACTCAATAAGGAGGCATAAGTGGTGAACGTTGCGCAAGCGCATAAAGTGTTCACGTAAACCAGCAGATGACAGGTCATAAGCCCTGTAGGTGCCTTGGGCTTATGGTTCTTCTATAATATCCAAACGTCGTCTCTATTGAGATGTTAAAAAATTTGTCGATAAAAATATAAATTCATGTATTTCACTGCCTATATTTTCATTTTTTTTTCTCGAAACATCCCAACTAGATAATTTAGTTTTCTATAAAAAAAACCATTCACATTATAGCAGTACCTACATATCTAACTGTTATATATAAATTTTGAAAAAATTGAATTTAGTTACGACAACATTTCATACACTTTGTATTGCAGAACACACAATCTATTACTTTAAATTGTTTGATACTTAATCTCCATTAATACATATATACTATCAAATTGTTTAGATATTTTAGGTAGAATAAATGACTGATCTCCTTTCCTGGTGTGCATGTTTTGTAAAGAAAATAATATATCTTAAAATATGTATTATTCAATAATTTGGATTTAAGGGTTCATAGTTTGGTACGTATTCTTCAACTATAATACATACTATCGCAATCGACAGTTGGATTTCATGTGTTACATGCAACTAGCTATATTAATTCATTTTATTTACACAACGAATGTAATTCGTGGTTTCAGTAAAGTTAATAAATAATATTGTTTAAAATTTGTCACAAAACTTACTTATTAAATATTGTATAGGCTGTTTCATTTGTTTCAATTTTTATAATCTATTTATAATTAAAAAGATATCAATCAACTTCATTACTTTTGATCAAATTTCATTAAAATAAACGTTTATATTTTTATTTCCAGCATAAAATATTTTTATAAATTAATAATAATTACCTGTGGAGAAAATGTGACACATGTGACACCATATTTATGTGCTTTTAAAGGTGAGTAATCCTCTTCAACATATCCTAAACCTGTTTTCCAACTCCAAACTCTAACAGACTTGTCCCTTTAAAAGTGAATAAAAATCAATTGCTATCTTTAATAGAATACAAAATATCACTCTAAAATAAATTGAGATAAAGCTCATAGTCAACAACAAATAAATATAATTAGTACGTAATCCCAATTTCCCAATAAATATAATTAGTAGGTAATCCCAATTTCCCAATAAATATAATTAGTACGTAATCCCAATTTCCCAATCAGAACTTCCAGGAAATATCTCGTTAAGTGTAGAATTTAAAAAAAAAATGAGAGTTTAAATAAAGATGTGGAGAAGTTTAAATAAACTTCTACTACATAGTAAGTTTGGTATTGGCCCCAACCCACTACATTTTTTCTTCTTAAAAGGTTGAGAATCCATACATGCGATTTTATGAAGTATATTTATATTAGATTCTTAAACAAATATTAGAATTCCAGAGGACACAAGTTTTCACAAAACACCATACACACAAAAACATTGTCACGAAACTCATAGTATGCACTTTCTACATTATACCTATTGCAAAAGTGATGTAAAAATATTACATTACTAGCAAAATGAGTATGTACGAGACAATGCATCAATTTTGATGATGCGATGGATATGTGTCAAGATAGAAGAATGCGGTGTTCGGTTCTCACTGCCTACCCCTTGAGGAAGATAGAAGTGGAGAGAAAAAAATACACTTGTCTATAGAGTCACATACAATATCAATATGAAGTTGATCACTCAATTGTCCCATCTTCTTCTTCTTCTTCTTTAGTCTCTCCACTGCTGGATGTAGGCCACTTCAAAATCCTTCCATTTATTTCGGTCCATGGCTCGTCTCGGCCAGTTTCTACCCGCAACAGGGACAATATCGTCCGCCCATCTTTTCATCGGTCGACCTATTCCCCGTTTATTTCCCATACAGAAGCTATTTTACTTCTGTTATATAATATACATTTTTCAAACAAATATGCAATTTATTTCACATTGATATAACACACCATAGATTTTTTCTTTTAAGGTTGACAATCCCTGGATGCATTTTTGAAGAGTATATTTTTATTGTATCAAAAGTTCAAACAATTTTAATATAAATCGATTTTCCAGACCGTGCTAGCATTTTGAAAATTTTGACAGATGTAATCATACAGAAGAAATTAACGGATATCTATGGAAAACTGATCAGCTCTAAGTTTATGGACTTCACATAAATGATATCAATATGGGCTGTTTAGGGGACAAAAAAACAATATAAATTATGAAATCATATAGAAGAAATTAACCGTTGTCTATGGAAAACTAATCAGCTCTAGGTTTTTACACATTTGATGAAAATATGTGGTTGATCAGACTTGCAGTTTGGGATTTAGAATGGATACAAAAAGGATACGGCGTACGTTTATTACGGCGTACGCCATATATACAAACACATCACGACGAGACTCAGTGTGCAATTTCTACATGATACCCGTTGAGATATTGATGTAAAAAAATTCGCTTGAAAATTGTGAAACATGACACTCCACTATTCCATAGTAGTGGAGAGAAAAAATTTCAATTAAATTGTTGGATCTGATTATTCTGATTATGAAATGGCATATATTAATTTACTTGACATCATATAAGAGAATTTCCACCACAGCATAATTCACTGTTTTTAGTCAAGATCTATGAGACGATTTAAAATATACACATGTCACCAAATCGTAGCAACTAGTTATTGGACGTATGTTAATTTATTCGGCATATTATTTTCCAGAGTAGTAATAAAAATATTAATAGTAATATTATTGATTTGGTCTTACCCAGACCCGGTTACCAAAAGGCAACTTGAAGAAAAATCACAGCTTGTAATATCGCTTGTGTGAATCTTCAGGCTTTGAATTTCTTGTGCCGTTATACCCATGGCAATAAAATTTCTGGAATAAAAAAAATGCTAAAGTGAATATAAAATTCAAATTTAACTTTTAATATATCGTATAATATATTTATTTATAGAATACATTCATTGAATGATATTTGTTATCATTTGCAGCTGCAACGCCCCACAAGGTAAAAAACCTGTGCCGGGGCTAATGAATCTTTAATAATGATATATTATGTATCTACTGTGAATTTATAGTAAATGCCAAATATCAATCATACATAAAAAATAAAAAGAGGATCACAAACTTCATATTACAGCGAGTCGATTTTGAATAAACACCAAGAGTTCTTTGGGGTTACGTAAGTAGGTACTATTTTATGTGTAGTTTATGCTCTTATAAACACAGTATAACTTCTTATAAAATATAAAATCGATAAAAACGTCGTAAAAGATCTGCCAAATATCTCTTGATGTTAATATAAAAACGACTTGTATCATCCATCAAGAGAAGTACAAAATAAATTTAAATAAAACATAATGAAATTAGGACAAACAACATAAATTATATAAAATACAAAAAGAAATGATAGAAAAAAATATAATACATTGTAATAATTAATTTTCCGTTGGTACCTTCTATCAAAATACAAGCAATATATTTACACAGATATATTGGAGACGTTATATCGTGTTTTCCAACAAAAGATTGCTTTTTATTAATGAACTATATGCCAAGATTTTTCGTACCTTTACAACGGAAAAACGTACAATTTTGTTGAAAAAAAAATTATAACACATATACCTATATATAAATAATTCTCTTCATACAAATGATTTCAACGCACGATCATACTCTGGTGAAAACCTAACTTGCGAATTATTCATAAATTGTCAAGCTGGTGTATTGTGTATAATTCTTCTTTGGCTTGAAAAAAAATGCAGAAACTAGCATATCTAAATGTAATGTTTTTTTCAAAACTACGTCTATATTATGAAAAATATCATAAACTTTGCGCGTACCTATATAAAAGCTTGTTAATACGAAGTAAAAAAATCTATGAAAATATTATTAAAATAGGTACTATGAATTTAAGACCAAACCTTACACATGTATAACTTTTCTCAAATTATACTTTACTACATGATATAACCTAGTTTAGTTTGTCGATCGACAATTCTTTATTCTTGATACTCCATTCTATGCAGATATATTATAAATATAAAATAAAAAGTACCTACTTGGTTTTTCTTCTATTAAATTTAATTGATTATCGACGCGTTTCATGCAAGGCACTAATTTAAGTCTTGTAGAGTATTTTTCTGACGATGTGCCTTGCACGAAATGCGTCCATAATCAACTAAATTTAATAGGACAAAAGCCAAGTATTTTTTATTTTATACTTATAATTTATCTATAAATTTTAATAGTTATTACGTACCTATATTATGATTTTTAAATTTAAAAATATCTAACTTATCATTGAACATTTTATAAAACGCCTTATTAAAAAGTGTTTAAGGCTTAATTATTATTCAAAATGACATACCAAAATTTGTAAACACAGAAGTAAACCTGACTAACACGTCCGATCAATGATCATGAACTTAACTTTATGATGGAAATCCACAGCCTTCCCTAGAGAGTAGGGGTTGGGTGATGTATATTATAAGAGGTAGGGGTTGCGAAGCTAACATTCAATATATTATTCAACTACCAAACCTATAATTTTGTACTTTCCCACGACGTATAAATATAACTGAAGCGAACAGGTGGTCATGTGCATTGTTATTGGACTACGTAGCACAAATTTAAATGACACTACATATTTATCATATGGTTTTATGTAGGTACTCGTTAATTATAGAGGCTGCGAATTTTGAAACAAAAATCTATGGCTTCGTATTGTTTTGGATAATTATCGAATTTATCGTCATTTTTTGACACACGAGTAAGAATCGGAAATTGCAATTTTATTAGTAAAGATTGGTTATATTAATTTCACCGTTCACCTATAGTATGAGGCAAATATTCTAAGGTAGAGGCGTTTACATTGTGGAAATTCATTTTAATAAATTATTAAAATGAATTTTATTATTGTAGTATGAGGATTTACTTGTTACAAGGACACATTCTTAAAAAAGAACAGTGCTGAATATATCACTTCATTTAGAGCTTATTTACACATTTTTGTGCCAACTTCCAAACAAGACCAAGAGAATAAATGAAAACTATAATTAATGAACTTTGCGCAAGTGGTGGCACTTATAAATTATGCTTGGTTTAGGGAATGTATGAGGATGTATTGGCCACAAGGGTATATTCATTCTTAAAAAAAAGTGATCATGTAGACATATTGTAAACTTGGTATGTGATTGGTTTCTTGGCAACTTCTAAGAAATATATTACATTCCGACTGTTTTATCTTCGTTAAGGAATAAATAAAAAAATAAATAATATATTGATACTTTGCATCTATTACTTTTGTGGTTCATTTTAAGTAATAAATTAAAATAATAACTTTTTTGTTTACACCACTTTTGAGTATTTAATGTTAACCGGTTTCAGAGCTGACCCGCTCTCTCATCCGAACAAACTTATACTATAAGTAAATCAAATTTTGTAATACTATCCACTTTATTATCTGACAACAACATTAAACAATACTTTATTATCTGACAACAACATTATACAATAGGTACTTTATTATCTGACAACAACATTAAACAATACTTTATTATCTGACAACAACATTATACAATAGGTACTTTATTATCTGATTTCAATATCAAACAATAATTGATTAACAAAACTGTGTAATACAAGGTGTCTCAAAAGAAAGTTTATATTTGTATTCAGAGCGTTATGTGGAGATGTTAGACGACTTCTTGGTGCCTGAACTGCAAAACTTTTCTGGCTATAACCAAAGAACATGGTTCCAGCAGGACGGAGCAACGTCACACACGTCCAATACATCTCTGCCATGATTTCGTGAAATTTTCCCAGGAAAATTGATCTCCAGGAGAGGTGATATAAATTGGCCTCCACGCAGTCCTGATTTAACCCCTATGGACTTTTCCTATTGGTGTTATCTTAAATCTAAACTTTACTCCAATAAACCGTCTTCCCTGGCGCATTTGAAAGAAAATATCCGTCATGAAATTGTTGTCATCACTGTCAACCTGCCGAGTCGTCATAAGTAATTTTACAGTTCGATTAAATGAGTGCTGCGAACGCGAGGGTCTACATTTGGAAGATATTATTTTTAAGAAATAAGTACCCAAATTGTGTACTTTAATAATTGATAATAAACATTTTTTCGATACACGACTTACTTTTGTTTTAATCGATCCACTAAATATAAATTTTATTTTACTATCCACTTATTTTCTGAAAACAACATCAAACAATAATTTATTTTTATTGACAAACATTTTTTCAACATCTCAATAGAGACGAAGTTGGGATATTGTAGAAGAACCAGGAACTCGAGGCACCTACGGGGCTTACGACCTGTCATAGGAAACTTATAAAAATAATTAAGTTTAGTTTGTCGATCGACAATTCTTGATAGAACTCCATTGTACGTTGATATGTTATAAAAATATACAAATTCTTGGTAATAGTTCTATTATATTTATTAGATTATTGACGCGTTTCGTGCAAAGCACATCGTCAGAATAATCGTCATCGTCAGATTATTCTGACGATGTGCTTTGCACGAAACGCTTCAATAATCTAATAAATACAATAGAACTATTACCAAGTATTTTTATATTTTTATAACATATCAATTAAAATAATTTATTATAATAAAATTTATTATCTGACAATTAAATAATTTACTATCTGACAATTAAATAACAAAACTGTGTAATACTATCCACTTTAGTATTATAGGTAGGTATCTGACAATAACATTGAAAGACACTTTGTTATCTGACAACAACAACTTCAAACAACAATTAAATAAAACACATCAACGTTATATTTTCTGAAAACATCATCAAACAACAATTAAGCAACAATATTGTGTAATTCTATCCACTTTGGTGTTATACTATATATAATTAAGCACCAAAATTGCGTACTTTATTTTACAGTCTATAGTTTTGTTTATAATACATACTTAGTTGGACTCACCCATGTCTCAGATATTCAAATTATACAATAATTTACGTTGTCCTCTACATGTTATGAATATTGTATTATCACTACACATACGAGAATATACGGTCACATCCATCAAAAGTCATAGAAGATATATCGAGTTTAGATGCATATTAAAAATAATACCGCTTGACACAATTCACCCCATAACAGCTAGAGAGATAATATACTGTTAAACAAGGAAATCGATAATTCATACGAATGTAACAGTTAGTAAAGCATTCGTCCATCATAAAAAGTATGACATGACACAAGTAGATGGAAACAAATTGAATGGAAATTCACTAGGGTAAGTACTAACAAGGTCGGGTTCATTATACTCTCAAAAAGTGTAGACACACCGTATGCAGATTGATAGGGGGCGTCAAAAAATACGCAACAATTCGAAGAGGGAAAACATCAATTGGAGACTAAATAGGACTAAAAAAAACCTTTTTTTTTGTGTTTTAAAATTTCCGGAGTCATTCCATTATGGCATTTTCCTATTCGTTTCGACTTTACAGCTAATAAAACGAAAAATGTATAAATAATCGTAATGTAGGTATTTTTTTTTATTTGAGTTCCTTTTCATAATATTTATTGCATGATATTTTTCTATTTTCCAGATGAATTTTTCGTGTTTCACATATTTTTGAATAAACTTTATTTCGAGTGACATCTATGATAATTTCCTTGAAACAATTTTCTGCGCAGTGAGCCTGTGTTTAGTTTTCAACGAAGACTTCACCGGCCGTTCATTAGATGTCGCAGAATACAAATTTTGACAAATGATCAAAAATTTTAAAAATTAAAAAATATATATTTTTTATATTCATCGTCATCTTCTTTTTTTATTGCACACTTTTATTTAACTTAAACTTGTCTATCTGAATTGGATTTTTTTAATAAGATTGATGAATTTGATGGTAAAGTTGTGGTAGTCAATGATAACAATAATAATGGTGCAAATACTAGCAATAGAACACTATTCTAAAGTTACTTGAAATGTTGAAATGAAGAATAAAAATCACATAATTTTTTAATTGATTTTTACCTAACTTAAACTAAGAGCTCTGAAACTTTCAGAATTTGTGTACTACCGATGACAATGCACGCTAAAACAAGAATGCATTTTCAACTTATTCACTCGATATTTTGATTCAATTGAACAATTTTGTATTTCAAACAAACTTAGTGTAATTGTTCAAGTACCATTTATATCGTTTCACAATAGATTATGTATGTCATGTATTTGAATTTGTTTCCTGTATAAAACAACTGGGTTTGACATTATGTGTTTGATATTGGCAGTTGGCAGTATGAATGTAAACAATCTATGGATTGACGTAAAATAATTAATATTCTTGATTTCAACGTTTCAAGTAACTTTTAAATAGTGAGTCCTATTTTTTTCAACTTATATACTTGTTTACTCTAAGGTTCCCTTTATCTATATATTTACTCTAAGATAAGGTTTCCAAACACAGAAAAAACATACTTTTTAGTATCTTAAAAATTAATCCTGAAAACAAACCGTTTCTCAAATTTGAACACGGGACCGATTACACTGGAGTCAGATATCTGACTATCTGAGAAACGATCGAAGAGCAAATTTTTACATTTTCAAAGAAAAATAATCTGACATATTTATATAGATGGGTCGGTGGCTGAGCAGCTAGCTCGGAGAGTTTTTTAATCCGGGAGATGCGTGCTCGAATCTCGCCTCGACCGATTTCGTTCACCTAAAATTTGAACCAAAAAATGTTTGATTATTACAATAAGCCGACCATCTTGGTCCTGGAACAGTTGGTAAATCACTTGATATCTGTGAGGACGTTTTGGGGTCGATTCCCAGTGGAAAGATATGGATTTAAAAAATATTTCACGCACAATTAGTGCCCCTTCTTAAGACTGGAAACACTGGTTGGAAGAAACTGCCAATAAACGCGCCAAGGGTACAAGTGTTCGGTGTTTTTTTATTCTTTATATTAATATCATTATTTTCAACCACAATCTCAACATTTTTTCAAAGAATGAATACCTCCTTGAAATCCTTCAAAAAATCTGCTTTTTATTTTGGCGGGAAAATTTTATTGGTATTATTTTTTTTATTTTTTAATAAAAAACACATCTACACTCCCATATATTTGAACGAAATCAGTCGAGGTAGGATTTAAACCCACGTCTGCTAGATTACTAACTAAGCACACTAGCCACTGTGCCACCGACCCATTAAACCAAATCTGTAATTAACATGTACCTAGATACATATTGGCAAAAAAAACTGAGAAGTTTAAAAAGAGACAGGACAAGTACCAACCAAGCAAAAATAAAAAACAAAATTTGCACTCTGCGCAGCCCACATGAGTTCTCATGTATTTTCCGATGGCTATGCAAGGATTACTTTAAAGGCTCTTATAATAATAATGTATTGATTTTGTAGACAAATAAAGCGTTAAAAATATTGAGTAATAAATTTGTTAAATTGATTGCATAAATCCAGGCGTAATTATAATATTGACTCAAACTATTTCGACTTTTTTATAAAAACGAAGTATTTCGCTTCTTAATAGACTCGTCGTGAAGAAGAAAGAGACACAAATACGCACTTACGATGTGTGTGAAACATACGCGCATATAACAGGAAAATTCTTACGTCATATCGCGTAATCGAAGGCTGTGTTTAGAAAAGAGACGGATATATACGCTGTTGTATTGTTTTAAGGAGACGGATAACTAATGTCACGTGCCTGCCCAATGAAAGGGAGGCAAAAGCAAGATTGTCAGAGGTACCCAACTATTAATAATCATTTTTAAATTAAATTACAATTTTACTGCGTCTTGTACATATCATCGTCTGTTTTTTTTTCTAATAATCAATATGTACATACATTGGTGTGTTGGATGAGATTGCTTTATGAAAGAGCATAAAACATGGTCCACTAGTTTCCGAACCATGATACCATCTATTCGTATAATTTAATTTTCAGAGTGCGGCATAAATTCAAAGTAAAATTCATATAAACTCGTATGATTAAAATGATTATAATTCATTTAAGAAAAAAAATAATAAAATAAAAATATTGTAATAAATTTAATTAAAATAACGAAAAGTTATAATAAATTGTAAGATATTTTTGCAGTGATGATCTAATGCGAATTACCGAAAAAAAAATTTTTAATATACAAACAAAAAAAAATATTTGTAATCGTGTACAATATGTTGTGTACCCCTGATGTAAACAAAAATTGTGTGTATGAAAGAGAAGAAAGATTTGATTGATTGTACGTGATGATGTATTGTAACGGTGCGATGGTGAAGCGAGGAGTGTGAAGGAAATTCTAGTTTTAAGACAAGAGTGAAAGAGACAATGTTATTTTGGACGTGTTGTATTTGGTAAAGGACGTTTTACCGTTGTGTTCGGTCATTGACATTTTGGACCAGTCAGCGAAGTTGGAATTCGGACTTGTGCGGCGATCATTTATTTATTAAATGTTATTATTTTTTATATTTAATATTTATTTAAAAGATTTACCCTTGTAACAAAAAAATATCCATCCTCATAATTTTCCTAATTACTAATCAAAATGCTTGCTCGATGATTGTTCAATATTTTCTTTATGCATTCATTTTTCTAAGAAGTCAATGTTTTATTTCCATTACGTATACCTTGAGCTTGACATGAAAAAGTTAAACGAAATATTTTCTATCGAATATTTTTTTAATTGCATATACGCAAACATTGTATTTTTTCCCTGTCATGTTAAAAATTTGTCAACAGAAATATTTTTTGTTAATACTTTTAAAATATAAAGACAATGAAAATACAAAAAATACATGTACTTAATATTTATTGTATATTCACTACCCCAAAACATAAAATACTGAACTAATTACAATTCAAATATATATTTAACCATGTAATTAATCAAAAACAAATAAATACATACATACATACCATCACGCCATGTCCCTTACGGGGTAAGCAGAGAGAACCGAGCGCCATACTTCTCTATTTTTGCACACATTTCTGGCTTCCTTTACATCCATGCATCGTCTCATACATGCTCGTCGATTGTTCAAACTTTTTATGTTTCCTTCTTTCAAAATATCATTCACATGGTCATGCCATCCCTTTCTGGGGCGACCTCTGCTATTCACTCCATCTCTAGCACCCATGTATATTTTTTTGGTCAGTCGTTCATCGTTCATTCTTTCTATATGTCCAAACCACCTTAAAGCATTCACTTTCATTATACATATAATATCCTTTTTTAACTTGCATTCTCTCCTTATGTCCTCATTTTTTATTCTATCATATATCGTTCTATTACATACTCTTCTTAGTGATCTCATTTCTACAGCATTTATTCTACTTTCATGTGTTCTTTGCCCGGTCCATGTTTCACTTGCATACGTCAAAGTAGGTACCACAATTGCATTGTGTATTGCAATTTTGGCTTCCTTTGAGATGCTTGGGTCGGACATTACTGGTCTAAGTGCTCCGTTTATTCTATTCCCTGCCATAACTCTTCTTTCAATATCTTTATCGGGTCTTCCATTCCGTTCAAACATACTCCCCAAATATAAATATTCCTCAACTTGTTCTAGCCATTCGTTCTCTACTTTTATCATACATGCAGTTATACTTTCAGTCTTTTCAAATACCAATATCTTAGAACAAATAAATGTATGTTATAAAATATCCTTTTATGTGAATTTTCAATAGGTAGATATATAAAAAAAATAAAATCTGTGAATCCCATATTTTCAACAATAGATTACATTATATTTTTTTTAATACGACCATTACAAGATCGAGGAGCTATCAAGATAATACATGTTGCATTTTTACTCCTCACAACATATAGTGGGGATTTATTTATTCGCATTTTTAAGGTTATTTTTAATTGCAAATTATCAACTAGTATCGTGCTGAGATTGAATTCTGAAAGTTTCATCACAATGTATCTGTATGTGTGTACTATTATTTACTATGCACGACGTGTTTATTATAGACTTAAGTACTTATTCGATTCTTTTTGAATTTGATCATTTTGTATAACTAATACTTAGATTTTAGAGGAAACCTGATCAGTGCTTCTTAATTCTTTTAGCTGTCGAATATTTCAAAGTGAAACTTAAAATTTGATTTTTTTTTTCAAATTTTTAAAAAGGCACATCACTTTCAGAAATGGAATTAAACAAATTTATTTCAAGAAAATGTTGATACAAAATTTGAATATTTTGTGGAATGACTTGGTAGTGAGGATAGCGTTGGCCACAACCCACTCGTTTTATATTTTTTTTCTCAATCGTTCTTTCTCATTTCATCCCTTCTATTATTAAATATTTTCGTTAATTTTGAGATAGTTGAATACGCGTGGAAATCATTAAATCAATGAGTTTAAAAAAATAAAAATAATAAACACTTTTTTGCACCCTGCGCAAGTGGCGAGTTTATTGCCATATGGCTATTTCTTCCAACCAACCAGTGTCTCCAGCCCAGAGAAGCAATATAAGCAATGAGAAATTAATTTAAATAAATTACTCCTCTGCTGGGGATCGAACCCAGGACACCCGCACAGAAACCCAACGGCTTACCAACTGTGCCACGGCGGTCGGCACATCTGAAATATTAAAAAAAACAGCGCACAGGTCTTATAAAGTTTTGATTCTGTATTTAAATTTTTGACAGTGACAGCGCACATCCACGTATACATTAAATACTAGGTATAGGTAGGTATCTATTTGATATTGGAATTTAAAATATCGCTAAAAGGTTCTTTTGATTAAAGGTTCTTCGGATTAAATGTATGTACTTACATTTCCTTGTTAGATATTTTGCATTTATCAAATTCTTGTGATGCGATTTAAAAGTATGCTTTTCTAATATAATATTATGTAAAATATAAAAATTCACGCATTTCATTCATTATTAAAATAATTGATAATTTTATTTTATAAATATATGTTATCTATATACCTGTCTGTGTAGAATACCTATATTTATCGACCGATTTCGTTCACCTATAGCACAAGCATTTATTTGCTTATTTAAGGGAAAGGGAAAGGAAGATGTATATGTACTTGTTTAACAAGGACATATTCATTTTAAAAAAAAAAAATTATATTTATCAGTATTTTATTTAAAAAAATCTATTGTTCAAATCCCGTCAGAGAAGAATTTTATTAAAAATAATTGTTCGCACAATGCTTGGTTATATCTGGGCAGAAAACACAGGTACCTACGAAAAAGGAAATAGACATGTTTCGTCAATCATTCATTTTTTTAATATTTGCGATTAAATTCATCTTCCTCCCCTTTCTTTAGTCCAGTTAGCGTCGTGGACTAAATTGATTGAGGTTATCACATATTAAATTTATGCTTTTAAATTAAGGTATATTTTACTTAAATAATAACAATCGCCATAAAAAATAATATAATTTTTGGTTAGGTTAGGTTTTTTTTTGTTTTAGGCAATTCACCATGAAAAGAGTGATTTGTGCCAATTTAATGTTTACTGTTTGTAAGGAAAGTTATCTTTGATCATATGTTTAGATTATTTAATAGTATAAATTTTGAAATAACAGACAATACACGACAATTTTGGAGAGAAAAAATATGTTGGATATTAAATGGAGATTGATGAGTAATCTGTAGGAAATTGAAATTGTTTTTATAGTTAAAAAATATGTGATTAATTGTTTCATCCTCCTCACCACACTGACAAACAGGACTACTTAAAACCCTTATTTCATACAGATGGGAGGCAATTAAACAGTGGCAATAGGTTAGGTTATCAATTATCAATTGTATGATTATCAATTGTACATAAATCGAGAGAGCGAGTGTCATCATTTACAATATCAAACGTGTACCTTCTGCTTTGCGAAAGCATTCGTTCATAATTGGTAGATTTTTTTAATTTTTAATTCTCCGTAAAACAGCAATTGAACACATTTAAATATTGAATAGATTAAAATCGTTCCCCATATTATACATTTCCCATGGCTTTGAAAAGATTTCCTCGAGAGTTAAGAAGATTCGCAGTTTTAAACACTGTTAACTATACGAGGTAACAAACAGTTAACTCTAACATCACGTTACAATTTATACTAACTGAAGTTTAACTCGTTTGTTAAGTTATGATAAAACGATGATTTGTAAAAGGAGCCGGCGTTCACTCACTATTATGAATAATGCAATTTTGCCTCTGAACCTGGTTCAACAAAACAGTAAAAATATCTCGAAAACATGTATCTCTCTCATGGGTCATATTCATGTGCTATATACTCATTCAAAACTCAAGGGTGTTAGGGTTTTACAAAAATCAAATCACTACGTAGTTAAGTTTCCTCGAAGATTTTTTAACAGCACGATGATTGCTAAGGATTAGTCCCTTTTCAAATGATCCTCCATTGAAAGAAAATAAATCGCTATGGACTTTAATCAGTGTACATACCTATTGATTTGTAAAACCCTATGGTTGAGTTCGAGAATATCAACACCATCAATATTAACATAATATATAAAATATTATTTTTAATTTTGTTTATAATAAAAAATATTTTATAATATAGGTGCTACATATTTTCAAATATTTTTTTTAAATTATTTTATTTAAAAAAAAAACAAATTTTTAACTAAAATTTAAGATGTCATCCATTTATTATTTACAGGTTTAGTAACTACGTTGATAACCGTCAGCCCCACTGGACTCGTTTTCGTGAACGACTTCCCAAAAGGTGATATGATACCGGGGAATTTATTTAACAGGAGTGGAAAAGAAACAGGATTTTTATATATGACTTTCTTCAATCTCAAAATAAATTCTCTCAATTTTTTTTATTTATTAATATAATAATTTGAATATCAGTTCATACATTGTTTTATTTTGTCCTTTTCCCAAAAAAATCATTTTACTCTTAATTTTTTATTCAATGCTCATATGGATAGGTAAGTTTGAAAATGTGCTTGAAAATCTTTAAATTATTTAGCTAAATTATGTTACTAGTTTTACTATTATTCCATTTCATTTCACCGGTAAGTTTTATTAATATTTCATTTCATTTCACCTGTAAGTTAAACTAATATTTCATTTCATTCCACGTGTAAGTTTTACTAATATTCCATTTAATTTCATTTCACCTGTAAGTTTTATGAACATTTCATTTCATTTCACCTGTAAGTTAAACTAATATGTAATTTCATTTCACATTTTTTTTTTAAATTTATATGTTTTTGTTAAACAAGTACATATACATCTTCCTACGCTCCCTAAAATAAGCAAACAAATGCTTGTGCTATAGGTGAACGAAATCGGTCGAGGCAGGATTCGAACTGGATTACTAACCCAGCGCGCTAGCCTCTCTGCCATCAATAATTTTAATTAATATTTAATTTCATTTCACGTGTAAGTGTGACTAATATTTCATTTCATCTCGCCTATTAATTGTACTAATATTTCATAAATATGACGTTGCCTCATTTAGAAGACTTAACGATATTTATAGTCTTTCAGATCCAGGCTGAAAACAAAGTTAAAAACTGTTCTTCGCCTGAATCGAACCCAAGACATCTGTCTCAGCAGTCAGATATCAAACCAACTGAGCCACGCAAGACGATATTGATTCAAAATAAAATTATATCAAATAAATAATAACGCAATAATTTATACCTATAGTTTTTTTAATCAAAATAATATTTTTTTTAATTTCCTTTATCAAATCTTTTCAATGTCTATCGACAGATTACAAATTGTTTCCTTTTCATCAAAGAATCTCGTTCGAATCTTCCCAACCTTCTGTTTTTCATACCAAATACGTTTGCACCGTTACGTTTCAAAACACAGTTATCTCACTCAGTACAATCCCAAACCCCGTTCGATTCGGCCGTGAACTTCAAGTTACGCTGTATCGCATAACAAACACGCTTTTCGATTTTAAACACGATATTTGTAGCACCATCCAACATTAATTATTAAATCAAAACATTAATTAATTTGAAATCTGTCATCTTATATTTCACTGCGATACATCGGCTCAACACACGGACCTTTAAAAACAAAAATTCTTTTCAACATAATCAAAACAATGTAAATAAAAACAATTTTTATTAAAAGGATCACACCCCCTTTAAATACAAAATTTTTTACAACTGTGTTATAGTGTTTATATAAATATTATTAAATAATAATTAATATTTTTTATATGTTTCGTGTATTGCACAAATATTCATAAATGTAAATAATTTAATAATAATATATTTATAAAATAGATCATATGTGTAAAGTGACAGTACAAATCTAGTAAAAAATTGTGATGAATAACTAAAGATTCTTGGATTGTTTGTGGATATAAAATGAAATACTTTTTTTTTAAATAAATAATTAGTTCAATGTGGAAAGTGACATAAGGAAAGAAACACTGACAGTTCTAATGGATTATTTTTAATGAAAATATTTTGGATTTTAAAACAAAATAATCAGGTAAACGATTTTTGAAAAATATTCATTTTAGAAAATGTAATTTGAGAATGCTAATAGATTCTCAATAGAATCTTGCAAGAAATTAAGGTCTTTAACATTGTTATTAATTGGATTGAATAAAATTATTGTTTGTGAATAACTTCAGCAAAATCAAGGGGTTGATATTTTATAATTGCTATAAATAGGAGTTAAATAATAATTAATTCAAAAATAGTTTCATCATAAAGTAAAAATAAAATTTCTTTACAATAATTCTAATTTTGAAGGACCACATTACATACTTTCCTCTAAGATTCATCAAAAAAGTATCTCCTTAATAAGGGAGAGTAATGTTTTTGGAATTTTTTAATATATTTTTTTACATCAACTGTGAGGCACCGGCTTAGAATAGTGGTTCCACTCTTTTCTATTATCATCGTTTTCGGGGGTCCAGTAAGAGCCGGTTAATCTTAAACACAACAGGCAACATAAAAATAAAATAAATAAAAAAATAAATAAACATAAGATCTCACATAGTTCAGCAATAAGATTCACCACCCATTCTAAATTAAGTGCCTTTTTAGGTGATATGAGGCACGACACATGCGTGTGTGCCCACACGCATGTGTCGTGCCTCATTTTATAAGGTATCGTACACCTGTCGCAGGTTTCCCCACAATGTGAGATATGCCGTGATTGGTAAACTCAACTATTATCATGTCGATATGAATTACATCTGGATAGCTTTATATTATAATGATTGGGGTAGGTATATTAGCGTCACTGCGTAAAATTTATGTGCCGATCGCCGCGGCTCATTTGGTATGCCGTTTGTCTTCTCTGCAGGCGTCTTGGGTTCGATCCCCAGCAGAGGAGAAATTTATTTAAATTAATTTCTCACGCAAATATTGCTTCTCTAGGCTGGAAATACTGGTTAGTTGGAAGAAATTGCCGCAAGGCAATAAACTCGCCACTTGCACAGGGTGCAAGGAAGTGTTTATTATTATAATTATTATGTCCTATGTACCAAAAGCTCAAATAAGTTCAATTGATAATAGGTATAATAATATATTATGTAAATTATAAAGAATGTGTAATTTCTTCGTAATATCTACATCACAAAATTTTAATACAACCAATCGCTGTATAAATAAGTATGTAATTAAAAAAATGACACGCACCTAAATATTCATTCATTCATACCATCACGGCATATCCTACAGTGTGGGGTAACCAGCGACAGGTGTGTGGGGGTTTGACATATGCGTGTATCCCCACACACCAGTCTCGTCTCACCTAAAAAGTCGAAATTAAGAATGGATGTTGAATCTCATTGCTGAACTATGTGGGATACAAAGATGGGTGGTGGCAGAGCAGTTAGCGCGCTGGGTTTGTAATCCAGGGCTGTGTTCAGATTCAACGCTGGACGTCGGGCGTCGAATGTACCTGAAGTTGCAGATTATGGCGTTTTTCACACCAATCTCACTGAACGCTTTCGAGCGGCGTTTCAGTCTGAACGCAGCATCGGGCGTTTCAAATGTCAAATGTCATTTATCATACATGTCTCCTTTTAGGTTATATTTTCATTGAAAGACAACAATTGGGCAGTGGTGTAAATATGATCTCTGACCTTTTATTGGAAATTGGTGAATGATATTTTTATAAATTAACCTCTTTGTGAATGCATATTTTCATCATAAATAATGTCAATCGACATAATTGATACCACAGAAACAAATAGAAGTCATCATTCCGCAGATAAAACAGAAGTCAACAGATACTATAGCTGTCAGAGCGTTTTTCACCCGACAATTTTACCGAGCGTTTGGTGCGTACACTCGACGTTCAATCTGAGTGTCTTTTGCCACAGAGTGTCTTTCGAGCGTTTGTTTCCGGTAATTTTGAACGGCTTAGAGCGTTACTAAGTACACTCGGCGTTCAATGTGAACGTAACCTTGAAGTCGCGAGTTCGAATCCTGCCACGGCCGATTTCTTTCACCTATAGCAGAAGCATTTATGCTTAATTTAGGGAAAGTATGAGTATGCACAGTACATGTACTTGTTTCAAGGATATATTCATTCTTTTTTAAACAAATATATATAGTAGGTATGTTTTTTATTCACTCTGTAAATATCTATTGAATTAACGATTTTAGGGCTATTGACCGCTTTAATTGGCTGAAAGAAATTGCCAACTCAGTATTTGTTTTACTAACGATGAATTCAATAATCGTTTCTCAGTATTACTAAAATTCATTTGTTATTTGTCATAAGTAAAAGGATTTCACAATAATATGCAACACCTTCGTATTTTTTAAAGTTCATCGTACCTTTCTTAAACATGGGTCATCTCATTCAAATATTAAAGCAGTAATCTTTGAGGATTCAATAAACATACATAGATCAGGTTATAGGCTATTTATTACTCATTTACAGGTATATTTTGTAGTTTGTTATGTTTACAAATATTTATTTACTTTATAAATTGACACTCACGAACTACATATGTATATAATATTTTGTTTCAATGCTCACAATTAATGTTAATTAGAAATTATTTATTAGAGTAATTTATTTGTTATAATTAAAATTGCTTATACTGCAAAAACGTCACCCGTCTCGAAGAAGATCGGTCGCTATGATACCGTCGTTGTCGAATAACTCATCCGTGGTAAAAAAATGGTGAATTTATAGTAATTAAAAATTGACCACTTAATAAACTTAATAATATTTAGACATTATAATTTTATATTCACAAATATTAATAATTTGATTCCAACAAAAGATTTATTTTTTAATTTATTCATTTATTGAGTACAAAATAGCATTATATATCAAATTAAAAACTACGCTCCACTAGGTATAGCCTGTTCTGGGGCTGTAAGAAATATACCTTCTAGTCTATTTTGGTGAAATATTTACATTTTACATGGTATGAATACATTCACAAAAAAATAATTTAAAATAACACTATAGTATACAATTGGTTTAAATACATGGACGATATAATTTATAACTTTTAGCGATTTTTCGTAGTTATGTATCTTATTATTATGTGTATGTTAACATAATATATGATGATAGGTACTAAAATCAAATATCGATTATCAAAATCTAGTATTCATACTAAACGGATATTTTTTAATATCAATTTTAAATGTGTCCTACTTATAGTTATCAGCAAATATCTTGACATGTTTCGGAGAAGGGGACTTTAGCACAAATACCAACCAATAAAAAACAAATATGCGCTCTGCGCAGCCCCCGTGATTTTTCAAGTTATTTGTCGCTAGCAATTATTACTCTATTTGTTTATTACTTTAAATTTCAAAGTGACCCTTTTCTAAACATCATTTAGTATACAATGGTTACATAATATCACGTCGCTCGTTTCTATCTCACTCGCAAAAGTCTCTGTCATGTTTTACCGTATACAAATGCGTTATGTTTTGGTTTCCCATAAATCTGGTACCACCGGATATCGAGTCGAGACCTTTTACGATATAAATCAACCATTAAATCCAGTCGTGTAGACTGTAATTACTATGTTTCCATGTAGTAGATACTAAAGAATCACACGATCTCACTTTGAGAGATTATTATTTATCAAATTTCGGCAAATAATTGACAACGAATTCATTTTTTTCGCATTGATAAGGAAACTCCATAAAAAGCATAATCGGTGAACGTTGCGCAAGCGTTTAAAATGGTCACGTAAACCAGCCGATGACAGATCGTAAGTCCTGTAAGTGCCTGATTTCCCTGTTCTCCTATAACTATATAGGTACTCCAACTTTGTCTCTATTAAGATATAAAATTTGTCAAAAAATATAATTGACACCCGACAGGGAATAATAGAATATTTTTTCGTACTTATATAATATAACATGCAACCATATTATTATATTCGGTTAACTATTTATCTTCAAGTGTCGTTTCAGCGATGTAGTGATTTTTTTAACCGTTGCCCCAGGTTTCGGAGCCAAAAAACTCTTAAAAAGCTCTGATACTCTCCTCTCTTGTACAATTCCCTGGATTTTAAGTTGTAGGAGTTGGTGACATCAATATTCACCAATACAAGTTAAGAAGTAAATACACTGATTTTTTTTATAAAAAATTTTATGTTAAAGTTAACCGAAATATAGTGACTACAAAACATTTGGTTTTGTGCACATAACAGTACAGTTATTAATAGATAATATTTTATTACGTAGGTAGCCAGTTCGGTTGTCATAATATTTTTTTCAGTGTATTTTATTATATTTAATTTATATTTTTTAGGAATACCAACAGCTATACATTATAGTGTTACGTATAGTATAATAATTCAACAGCCAATTTAAATTCTCCGCTGATAGGCCATATCATCGATTGCAAGATGAAATATTTTATCATTAATCTTTTTGTACATAATATAAACAAATATATTGCACACTAACAATTAAACAAAAAAAGGACAGGTAAAGGACGAAGAGAGGAAATCGGAATCAGGTGCTTAGGGATAAATTTTCCTTTTTTAGTTTTTTCTTGAAAATACAAAGTGAGTCTCTACGACGCAATATTCGGACATAGGCTACTCCATAATCTTGCTGATTGTACTTCGAACGACGAGCTGAGAAATTATGTATTATGGATGGGGATGGATAGTGTTGTACGTTCAGCAGATCGGAGTAGAATTCCATGATTAGGAAAATAAGTGAATTTGTTTTTGAGGTACTGTGGCAGGTTTGGATCAGAGAGAATATTGTACAATAGTGACAGAATGTCTATATTGTGCTTCTGTAACATATAAAGTTTCATCCTGCAGCCATGGTAAACATAATATTAAGTATTCAATTCTAACATATACATTTAATTGTCTATGCTTTTGCTTTATATGAATTTTGTTATAGATGCGCCATCATCAGCATTACGCAAATCACATCGCTTATAATTATATTTTATTATGTTTTACCTCTTTGTACTCTATGTGCGCCTGATACGTGAAAAGTTGATTTTTTAAGCGTTACGCGGATATTTAAAAATAGAAAATTATGAAAGTTGATACCTAGTAGGTACCTATATTATTTCATTAAAAGGGCAACGCTCAACTCTGATGCGGGAGAGTAAGCCCTAGAAGTTTTGAGCTCGATTCCCAACAGATATTTTTTTTACTAAAAAAAACTGACTTCTCTGGGATAGAACCACTAGTAAGTTGGAAGGAATTGCCATTCGACTCTAAATTCACCACTTATACAACACGGAAGTATTTATTGTTATGAATTATAATAATAACTAATGGGCTGATAAAAGTTAAATAGTAGGTATGTCTAAAAATTACATACATTACTTGAAGATGTGTGTTGCGCGAAACCGGTTGTAGATGGTAGTCTATTAAATATCAGTGGAATTATAAAAAAGTTTTTTTTAATATTTTTTATAGAAATTTTAAAAATAATTGTTAATGCAATTCCATCAAGTATTGTCGGTTGATGAATTAAATTTAAAAATTACATATTATTCCATTGCATTATTATTCCCAGAGTGCTTATATTATATATTTATGTCTTAGTGTAATTTACTCTGTGAAAAAATTATAGCCATAAATATCTTATAGTGATTTGTATAGTTGGTCCATATAAATTTATACTTACACAGCAGGTAACTACGATCGGATAGTATGAACCCTGAGTAGTGGGGCCTTTTGGAGATAACAGATAACAGCCTTCAAATTGTTTAAAATTGGTGTTTTAAGTTTTATCACGTCAGTTATTTTTTTATTTATTTATCTATATATACACACACTGGTATACATAGTTATTGTATGAAGCGTTATGATATAAGCTTTATTATATGAAGTTTAATAAACTGTAATTGTATATAAATTTTGTCTCTTTAAAGGTGTCTGTGTCTGTCAGTGTAATTTCTAATAGTCTTCCGAAGTAAATATAATAAAGATCACGCTTTGTACAATGCCTGAGTGTCAAAATAGCAATTATCAACACATTGAAGGCTGTTATCACCGAAACACATCACTACTCAGGGTTTAAATTATTCAATTGTTGTTACCTGCAGTGATATCCCTTTACTATGAAAAATTAGCCTTAAATTTGGCTATCGATAACTTTTGGTCTATAAAGCTATGCTATCATTTTTTTAGTCTCTAATATTTGCTTTGCATTAACAGTTTTTTTTATTAAGTATATGAAAAAAAAAATGATCATTAATTTTATATCATTTTATTGGTCCCAGAGTATTAATTTGAAAATTGTTGGTCTCCCAAGAAGTACGGTCTATAAAAGAAGCCCGCTTTTGAAATAGCACGTTATATAAATGTACAAAGGTTATTTTACGTAATAAAAATTCAACAAATAATTAGATAATGACCGATCGCCTCGGGGTAGTTTGCTGTTGTATGTGGATTCAGGTGCTCGATACATCGATGATCCATAGATCAATGAACTGTCATAGATCAACGAATATAATCAGAGGTACACAAACCTATGCATCGGAAAGATTTTTTGCTTAATCATTTCACGCGTAAAGGAAATAAGTACATCTTTTTTTCATGTTTTAACTATAAAATTGGTTTTATATTGAATATTTTTTTTAAAAGCTGCATATACGCGAACATAGGATTTTTAATAATATTTTTGACAAATTTTTAACATCTCAATAGAGACGAAGTTGGAATATTATAGAAGAAAAAAAACAAGATCTCAATAGATGGCGTTACAAAAAGGTTTTTTCTTTATTTAATTGATGGCAATAGTAAAATCGTCTTATTTTCAAAATCTGTTTCTCATTTTTAAAATATATAGAACTAACAAAAATTGAATTGATAAGGAAACTCAATATAAGGCATAATTGGTGAACGTTGCGCAAGCGCATAAAGTGATCGCGTTAAACAGCCGATGACAGGTCGCAATCGTGAGGCCTGTAGGTGCCTTGAGTTCCTGGTTCTACTATAATATTACAACTTCGTCTCTCTTGAGATGTGAAAAATTAGTCAGGTAACATCTTGCTTTCAAAATCAATATCATTGATTTAAAACGCAATATTGTTATATAAAAAGATTTATAAAACAATATTGGTGTATTTTGGTGAAAAATCTTGAATAGTGTAAAGTGAATAAATAAAATTTGTCATTAGGTTTATAATAATAAACAATTTCTATAGCACCGTTAAATGTTTCAGAATCATGCCTTAACGAATGAATGTATTATAATTAACAAAATAAATATACATTCATACCATCACGCCATGTCCTTAACGATGTAGGCAGAGAGAACCGAATGCACGCATCCATCACTCGCCCCATCAACATTCATACATCGTCTTTTAATTTGTTTGACCTAATTGAAATGATAAAATTCAGAGTACCGACAAGGTTTGTTTCACGTCAAAATGCACCTTAGGGTGGCCACTATGGATTTTGCCTTCCTTCATTCCTTCGGCGTTAGTAACAAGCAGACCCAATGCCTGATGTCATGGCCTAACCATTTGGATTGTTGTTGGGCTACCCTCTTTAGGAGTTGTTTAATTTCTCCGACTCTGCTCAGTACCACATCGTTTGGAATGTGGTCTGACCAATGGATCCTAGCCATGTGCCTGTAGCACCGCATTTTGAAGGCAGTCAGACGTCCGAACTCTCTCCGGCTGATAGTCCACGTTTCGCTGCCATACAGTACATATATTCTGGATGACAATTCTGGGTAAATCTGTCATAGTCGCCAGTCGCCATCATCCGTTCCATCTTCACAATCATATAGTCTAAATACTCCTCCAACTCTCTATCAGACAAGACATTAGATTGAGCCATGATAATAACTGAAAAAATAAATTATTTTGTTAGTAGCTATGTATAGGACAATCCAACCATTTTGTATGGCTAAATGCATAATGTCATTTATAAATGACAAACAAAAAACTGAACGTAATCGAAAATGTATAAAATAAATTGTAATATTTTTTATACAAAACATAAAAGAACCTTACTCGCTGCGGAAATATATTTTTTTCAGACTACAGAACACTAATCTAAACCAAATAAAAGATTTTGAATCTGATAGATATAATGACTTACAAAAAATCACCGCCAATAATTTTTGACATATCATATTTTTTTACAAAAGTTGCGTAAGAGCGTACTACTAGTCCCATTGTGAAGGCAATTCCTATATTTTTAGCAAAATATTGAATACTAGCTTTTATGTCCCGCCGTTGGCCAAGAATGTAATATTGTGAAGGAAAAAGCAATCGTTTTTATAATATTGTCACCCAATTATTTTGCAAAATCGGACTATGAAAAGTGGTTTGAAATATGATTGAATTTGATTGTAAAATGTTCAAGTGATGGCCACAACCCATTATTTTTTATAAAGTGTGAATGAAGTATAATATACAAAATTTCTGCACGCATGGACTATGCGAAATGGTCTTAAATATGACTGTTTATCCACGTTGTAAAGAGATTGGTTTGGCCACAACCCCCATTTTTAAATATTATCATCGAAATAAATTTTAATATGTACCTATTGAAAATTTAATAATTTTGGATGTTGGGATTTGGTTAAATTTTGATTAAACAAATGTACTGAAAAGATCTAGTGTTGGTCACATCATAATATTCGTTTTTATATTTTTTCATCGAGTGTGCATTATATTTTTGCACAATAAGACTAATAGACTTAAAATTGACACAGAGTTCAATAATGGCCACAACCCCCATTCTTTAAATATTGTCAACTAAATCAAATGCGTAGGTGTTGAAAATTATTCAAAATAGGATGATATAAATGGTTTAAATTTGATTAAACAAAAGTATTGAAAGGATTCTAGTGCAGGTTACATCGTCACATCCCACATCCCATTCGTTTTTACATATGTATTTTCATCAAGTATGCATATCGTTAAAAATATTTCTGCACAATAGACTATTAGACTTAAAACTAACCCAAAAGTCTAAATAAAAAAAAGAAGGATAAGTATAAGACTATACGAAATAGTTTGTATAAAAAACTATCCCAATGGTCTACGTAAAATAAGTTAAAATACATAAAATAGAAGAACAAGACTATTGGAAATAGATTGTATGAAAACAAACCAAAAGGTCTTCATAAAAGAAGAAGAAGATTAATCTATAGGAAATAGTTTATATAAAATTCACCCAAGTTCTACATAAAATAAGAAAACGAAGAAAAAGACTAAAGGAAATAGTTTTTGTAAAAACTGACTACATAAGTAAGATCTACATAAAAAAGATGAATTAGACAATAGGAAATAGTATGTATAAAAGCTCACCCAAAGGTCTACAAAAAAGAAGAAGAAGAAGAATTAGACTATTGGAAATAGTTTGTATAAAAACTGACCAAAGGTCTACATAAAAGAAGATGAATTAGACTATAGGAAATAGGAAATATAAAAACTGATTCAAAGGTCTATATAAAAGAATAATAAACTATAGAAAAAGTTTGTATAAAAACTCACCTTTGGTCTACATAAAAGAAAAAGAAATTAATAAGACTATTGGAAATAGTTTGTATTAAAACTCTCCCAAAAGTCTACGTAGATGAAGAAGAAGAATAATTAGACTATAGGAAATAATTTTTATAAAAACTGACCCAAATGTATACATAAAAGAAGAAGAAGATGAATTAGACTATAGGAAATAGTTTGTATAAAAACTGTCCTAAAGGTCTACATAAAATTAAGAAGAAAAAGACCCGTCGCTTCAGACCCTTCAGGACCTCCCGTCGCTTCAGACCCTTCAGTACCTCCCGTCCCTTCAGGCCCTTCAGTACCTCCCGTCCCTTCAAATCCTCATAACGTCCCTTCCCTTCATTACATCCCGTCCCTTCAGTCGCTTGAGAAAAGTTTAAATCCAGAAACCATCCTAGAAGAACCGCGAAGAGATGAAAGGACCTTCTTTTCCTAGGATACTCCACCTTCATAGGTAAAATGACTAAATACACGAAGAAGAAGAAGAAAAAATTTCAAATCCAGATACTTGCGAAGATATGGAAGGAAAATTGGACCTTCTTCTCCCAGGATAGTCCACCTTCATAGGTAAAATGACCAAATGCACGATGAAGAAGAAGAAGAAGAAAAAAGTTTATATCCAGAAACCGTCTTGGAAGACCTGCGAAGAGATGGAAGGACAGTCGGACCTTCTTCTCCCAGGATTCTCCAACTTCATAGGTAAAATGACCAAAAATACACGATGAAGAAGAAGAAGAAGAAGAAAAAAGTTTAAATCCAGAAACCTGTGAAGATATGGAAGGAAAATTGGACCTTCTTCTCCCAGGTTAGTCCACCTTCATAGGTAAAATGACTAAATAGACGATGAAGAAGAAGAAGAAAATAGTTTAAATCCAGAAACCTGCGAAGAGATGGAAGGAAAATTGGACCTTCTTCTCCCAGGTTAGTCCACCTTCATAGGTAAAATGACTAAATAGACGATGAAGAAGAAGAAGAAAATAGTTTAAACCCAGAAACCTATGAAGAGATGGTCGGAAAATGGGACCTTCTTCTCCCAGGATAGTCCACCTTCATAGGTAATATAACCAAATACACGATGAAGAAGAAGAAGAAAAAAGTTAAAATCCACAAACCGTCCTGGAAGACCTGCGAAGAGATGGAGGGACAGTCGGACCTTCTTTTCCCAGGATACTCCCCCTTTATAGGTAAAATGACCAAATACACGAAGAAGAAGAAGAATAAGAAAAAAGTTTAAATCCAGAAACCATCCCGGGCACACGCTCGACAATTCACCAAAGTTTCATTGTAATCGGACAAACGGTTTAGGAGCACATCGCATACAATTTTCCGATAGGAAATCAGTATATTGTTGATTTGTAAGTAAATAGTATTAGGTAGGTACCTACCTACAACAATATTCTAAATAAATTCTATTTATAACAAATTTTATTTTAATATCAGAATCTTTCCGTTACCATAGTAACCATTCCAATACGTTAAAAATATCAAATGGTTTGAGACTTTTTTGAATATGTAGGTACCTACATTGGTTTGTTCGATGCCATAAAAATGAAAATTTTCAGAAAAATCAAATATTATTTACAAATTATGCAATTTTATTTTATTTTAATAATAAGCACATTTTTACAATATATGTCTTAAAACTTGCTGTAATGTCTTGTGTTTCATTTTATTATTGCATAATTACATTTATTTCAAAGGTTTATTATTTTCAAGAACATATTCATTCGGTAGGAAAATGAAATATTGTATGAAAAGATATTAAAATGGCGGCGTTTATGTACAAAACGCTTACTTTAAAAATAAGTTATACATTATAATTATACAAAATATTCACCATGTTTTTCACTTAAAAGCTAAGTTATACTTGAAAATATATTTTTTTCGTGTAAATACGTACTTCTAACTTTTAAACTAACAGATATTTGCGTGCAAAATGTACACTTTTTTGACAGATATGACAGATATGAAAAAAATAATTATTGAAATATCTTTAAAATTCAGCATTTTAATTGCATTATTTTTAGCGTGACACTGCATCAGGTATACTGGTACACGTTCGCACATAAATTAGATTTTTAGATGCTCTTGGTTTTTCAAAAGGCGTGAGACAAACACACACACACATACACACACACACACACACACACACACACACACACTAACATATTGATTGCTTTATTACTTTAGATATAGCGAAATTTTGTCATAGACATAAGATATCCCGCCAAATTGTAAATGTATTAAATTCATGACACAATGCACTTAAGGGTTCTCACCAATGCATAGATTGCCCCGGCTCGGGAACCAATATAGTACTGTTGATATATTTAATGTACAGGTAGGTACACATAGATGGTTTCAAAATGATGCTTAGATTCTTTTTGTGAGTAGTATTGTCTTATATTGTCCTTTTCTTTACTACTTTTTTATTATTATTTGTGTTATTGATGTCTTTGCATTTGTTGTTGTTTTGTTGTGCCTACATTGTTATTTTTTATCTTGTCAACATGTTCGTCCTTTGTTTAAGCTTCTTACATTTTCCTCTTTCAGAATGTCTGAATAATTATTTCAGAATATTTTCTTCGTCAGTCGTTCCTCATTCATTCTCCTCATGTGGCCAAACTATCCCAATGTATTCCAAAATAAAACTAATCATTAAAAATACTTTATAATTATAAAAAAAGCTTTAGAGAAATATAAAAGAAATTTTGTCACGAAAAGGGGCGGTTTACATATTATGTACTAACCAAACAAAAAAAAACACATTAGCGCTCTTCGCAGCCCAATATATTTAAGAGGAAAAGATATACGATAGTTGTACGTAGGAAAATCTTCTCTATTATACTATTCAGTGTGGTTGTAAATACGTAGAGTCAGACATTTTTTTTCGTGTCTGTATGTTATAGTTAAGAAGAAGTAATTTTTTCTAATCTAACTCTTAATTCAATAAATTTCATAATACACGTAAAGTGAAAAAAAACATGCATTTTGTCTAACAAAAAGTTTTTCATATCACGTCAATTTTTTAATAGATAATGAGATTGAAAAGTACTCGATTCTAACTTCATGCCCCAAATCGTATTTTTTTTATTTTATTTTGTATCATAGCTTCTCGGGCTACTAACAGGTACATACTTAGGTATTTATTTAAAACTCACCCAATAACAAGTTGCCACATTCTGGAGACTTGTGACATTTATCGTCTTTCTGATCATTGTTAGAATCGTGAACAACAGATAAACATGTGTGTCAAGATAGAAATAAGTAGCGTTCGGTTCTCTCTTCCTACCTAGTGAGGGACACGGCGTGATGGTGTGTATGTATGTACTCTTCAATACCATGTTTTAAAGGATAGTTTTGACATTTTTAAATCGTTTCTGAAAGGTCATTGGGAAGTTTGTCCCTACCGGGAATCGAACACGATAACCTATTGATTGTTTCCAGGTGTATGGAAAGAACACGATTGTTAACAGGTGTATGGAAAGAACATGACTGTTTTCAGGTGTATGAAAAGAACACTACTGTTTACAGTTATATGGGAAGAACATGATTGTTTACAGATGTATGGAAAGAACATGATTGTTTACAGGTGTATGGAAAGATCGTTTGCTAAGAAAATTCGAAATTCCATCCAAGATGAGCAATGTAAATCGGACGAGTTCTATCTACGACGAGTATAACCATAATGTTTTAATCCTTATTATATAAACGTCTTCTTTGGATATTATATAAAATTTGCATTCAGTCACAGCCACCCACAGATTGGACCGGTATAGACGTATGTTCCGTTGGCAATCCACTCCCGTCGGAAGATTGTTTGATAGTCTTCATGTAGGTATATCTACACTACACTACACACTACCTCGACAGAGAGGATTCCTCAGTCTCAGTGTCTCAGGTTGGTAATGTTTGACCCAGAGCGGTCTCTTGTACCGTTACCGGCCCGTCCCGTTACACGTACACACCTGCGCTTGTGACGTCACGTGGGCGCCCGTTAGCCAAGGCGTATAACGGACATACAACAAATTGACAAAGCTCTATACCGGTGGCTCTTAACCTTTATGTGGTCGCGCCCCTCTTTTAATAAAAAATTAGATTCGCGGCTCCCTTAAAAGCCTAAAAAGTAAAAGTTCATTTTATATTATCATATTTATTTATTTATTTAATATTGCTTCTCGATCAACTAACAGGTTCTTGGCATGTCAAATATTAATTCAAGAGGCACCCAATAAGAATTTTCAACTCTCTTAAGACATTAAAAACTCTGTCTCCCCTGGTGATTTAACTCGGGACCTTTGTCTCAGGTGTCAGATATTTATTTATTTTATTTCATTTTATTTTTATTTTATTTAAAAGGTTACATCGACAGACATCCAGCTTACAATTTTCATATAAAGAAAATAATATTGGTTATTATTATGAGTGCTGGACGTCCAATTATGGATGCACACAAAATTTCAATCACACACGTAAGTTACACAAGTAAGAGTTATATAAATAAGAGAAAATTCGGTTACAAAAGTTGAGAAAAAAAAATAGAAACATAAGAGCAAAAAAAAGTTATAGAAGTTACATAAGGCGAAGTAAAAAAAATAGGTACATAAGAAGTTAAAAAGAGTTATATAAGTTAGAGAAAAGACAATTTCAAACAGATTACAATCAAAAAGCGTATATAAATAGCACTGAGACCTTCTTAAAACAACACGCGCGAGTTATCTAAACAACTGAGCCACCAAGGCCGACTATTTCATACAATCGGTAATATGCGTAGGTACACCATTATAAACTTCTTTTGTTTACCTAATCCTGGAAAATTGGTCTCAAAATGAATACATCAAAAACTAAAGTAATGAGCAATCCAGAGCCGTCGAAGAGCATTATGGTAGATGGAAAAGTAATCTAAAATGTTGATAGTTACGTTTATTTTGGACACACTATGAAATTCGGTAAAGAACATCAAGAAGTAGAAATTAAGAGGAGAAAAAAGAAGTGGTCTATCATAGGCCGCCTTTGGTAAACTCTCTTATATCCTCAAGTCTCCGAAGTACGCCAATTATCTTAAAAAGAAAGTCTTTGACGCTTGCATTCTCCAGATGCTCGCGTATTGTTGTGAAATTTTTGTGTTTACAAACAAAATGCTACATAATTTAGCAATAGTACAAAAATCCATGGAAAGGAGGATGCTGGGTTTTTCGTTTAGAGATAGAAAAACTAATTTGTAGAAAAGAGAGAAAACCAAAATAACCGACGACGACGTTGTCCAAAAGCTTGCCAAGCAGAAGTGGAGCTGGGCAAGGCATGTCGCCCGAACCACAGACTCCAGATGGACTAAGAATGTGCTAGAATGGCGACTTAAAACCGGCAGAAGAAGTGTTGGAAGGCCTCAAACAAGGTGGTCTAATGATATAAGATGAGTGGCTGGAGGCGGGTGGATGCGATCTGCCCAGAATAAGGAGCTGTGGAATTCTCAGACGAAGGAGGGCTGAAGAAGGAAAGAAGACTGTCTGGATCAAATTTACCTATATGTTCCACGTTGCTATTTTAGTTTAACAATGTTAAATAATATTTTGATGTCATAAAGTTTATCACTAAAATAATATGTAGGTACTTATCACTCATAAAGAATGGATGATGTGCAGCAGATGTACACCACAGAATCAGTGTGGGATGGATGAGGTTTAGATCAATGTCGGGAGTCATATGCGATCCAAAAACCCAGCAAAGTTGAAAGAAAAAGTGTACCAGACAATTGTCAGACCGGCACACCTTTATGGCTCCGAATGCTCGACAATGTACAACTCCTACTCAAAGCAATTGGAAACTCCTGAAATGCGTATGCTAAGATGGGCAACTGGAGTGTCCTTACGGGACAAAATAAAAACGCACACATCATTCACGCAATCGTGGAAGCCTAAGTAAGGCTTTACTGATATACATAGTAAGACAGGAAAGACATTTGAGATGGTATGGGCACGTTGAACTCAGACCGCCAGATCATATGGTAAACCAAGCAATCTCCATGGAACTTTCTCGACTTACATCCAGAGGAAGACCAAAGAATTCCTGGATTATGCAAAGACAAAACCAACTGCAGAGACATGGCCTAGGTGACATAATGCATGACAGAAAGACCTATAATTTAAGGGCCAAAAGAAGGACCAAAGAGCTGACCCCAACAGTCGGAACAGACAAAGATTATGGATATGACAAGGAAGAAGACTTATCTGAAATATACGTACAAATAATTATTTTTTTATTTGTGAGCTATATTAGTACAAAAAGTTTAATAAATACATTCGCGGCCCTCCTTTTATGAATCGCTGCTCTATACAATGTACCCAAGTGGGTACCGACCAATAATATTACCAACCTGCTTAACACTTTCTATGCCGTGGTATTATGACGTGATATTTGGAAACGCTTTTTCTTCTTAGTGCGAGGCTTCGGCAGGTGGAATGACACACAATACACATTCGCAGCTGATCGTTGGTTGGTCAATGATGATCCTTTTACGTCGACAAACGGATCAACATATTTTGATTGAAATATAATTTGAATCAATAAAATATAATTGCGATTTGAATTAATATTGTCTACATTGGTCAGTTTATATATTTATTTTGTTTTACTTTTTAGGTAATTAACAGGTGTGTACTATGTCAAATATTAATTTAACACGCACCCATAAACAAGTTACCACATTCTACAGACATGATTTTTATCGTCTCACAGATCCAGACTGAAACACAATTAAAAACTGTGTCTTCACCAGAAATCGAGCCCGGCACCTTTATCTCAGCAATTAAAAATTTAACCAACTGAGCCACGAAGGCCACCGGGGTAAAAGTTAAGGTTTTAAAAATTTGGTACCTATATAGGTAGTATTTTAGACAAAAACAATTACATACATAAAGACACATAAATACAATAAAAACAAGACAATAATATTATGAAATTAATAATTTCACCAAACGCAGCCTAAACTCTAAAATGTATCTAATAGCTATTTGTAATATTTCATTCTTTACTTACATTGAAGCTATGTATATACAGAATATGACACTATTCATGAACAAGCTAATCAGTATTTTTTTTTTTATTAAATCATCTCCATAATGTTAGTTATAGAATTAATTTAAACGTAAGTGCAAAAAATTATAGTTTAATATTTATAATATTTATATAGATATAAATTTATTGAACCTACATACAGTTTAAGAATAAATATTTTAAGTCAAGTCAGTACCTGTCAGAAATGTCGTTTGTAATATCAAATACTCTAATTAGTTATGTTAGGTTTGGTTTGTGTTTTATTGCATCTATAAAAAATATTTATTATAAAATATTGTACCGAAAGCGGGTTAAAACGGTATTTGCGTGGAGTGTGGTGAGTACTGAGTGCATGATGTCGTGTGAGCGCATGGCCATGTGCAGGTTTTAGCGGGAAATGTTTTCAAGATGGCGGAGATAGTTTGCCGCGTATTTTAGTTAACAAAACGGGAAATCTTTGCCCTCTATATACGTATATGTGTAATAATAATTAAATGCATTGTATACAAAACAACTACGTGTCACTGTTTACTTACTAATGATAAGTTCTTGTCTCTTTCTTTTCAAAATTTAAATAGTTTTAAATGTCAAAGAAAATGACTGATGATGCTATAACAAAATAACGATGTACTACAATTTGTTTTGAAATGTTTAATCCATTTGTCATCTTAATGATGTTTTCGTATTTCTGTAAAGAGTTTTCTGTATTTGACAGACTTTAAGCAAACAATATCTTGTACTTTTTCAATTTGTCGACCGCTTTGGCATAGCGGTAAGATGATTGAATTCTGTTCTGGCCTTCCTACATTCGATTTCATTACAGAGGAGAAATCTATTTACTATTGATAACCACTTGCTTTTCTTGATTAGAAACACTGGATATTTTCACACAATTTCCATTTGGTGATATTAAAAGAGGCGATATTTTTTTTCAAATACACGATAATCGTATTTTTATTGTAACACAAAACGAATCATTTGTGATACATGATTTTAAAGTAAGTAGGATATAGTAATTCGTTTAAAGTTTGGCTGGAGAGACTGATTATTATTGGTCACTCGCTAAACAGTGGTACAAATTTCTTATTAATTTGCTATGGATTTTCACCAAGAATGGCAAGAATTATCTTAAGTACTTGTGAATATTTTACGTAGTAGAATTCCATATTAAATTATATTGAAATTAAACAATATGTTTTTGATTCTACGTATATTGTTTAATTCGTCGATAGCTATTTCGCTTTGTTAGGGCATAGGGCATAGTCTTGAAGATGCCCTAACAAGGCGAAATAGCTATCGAAAAAATATATGTAGAATCAAAAACATATTGTTTAATTTTAATATAATATAAGCAAGTATTATCCTTTATGAAGATAAATTCATTAAAATGTTTCTTTTTCTTTCAGGAATTCATTGTTCATGGAGAGGAATAGAGAGATACTGATTATTCACATGAAAACTGTTAAACAAAAACTATCTACAACAAAATAATAATGTCAATGCCCACAGTGAAAAATCTTATTGAATTGTGCCTTGTCAATTTATAAAAATAATATAATAAAATATTTTGTAGCCTTCAAGGCAAACATAATTTTAAAATATTTAGATAGTGCAATATTTATACAACTTGGAGTGAAAAATAAATACATTGTGTTAAATAAATTTTATAAAGTGCAAATGAATAAAATTGCCGTGGATTAAAAGTGTAATTTTATGCCCAAATTGATGGTGTTGTGGATATTTTCCGACATATTGGATCCAAGGACTTCAAAATGCCGAGTACAATACGAGGTAATTTTTTTTTTTAATTTAATACACAAGATCAAAACCACGTCGAAATTCTGGGTAGGTATTACAATTTGATTGATAGTAAGAATAAACGTATCTTACATTATATTAAAAAAAACACCTTACTCCGTAAGTCATGGGTGACGAACAATAATTATTATTATATAAAACCATTCCATCAACATTATACTATGAAACCATTAGGATTTCATTTTTAAACATCAAAAGAATGTCAGACGTAGTTTTATTACTTAAGTAAATGCATTATATTCTAAAACCTCCATAATTTAGAAAAATGATGATTAAAATCTTAAAATCTATATTGTGCACACAAAACATCTCACCCTTTCTTCTATGGAGAGAACTGAGTACCACATAATACCTATTTAAATCTATATTGTGCACACAAGACATCACACCCTTTCTTCTATGGAGAGAACCAGAGAACTGAGTACAACATATTTTGTTTTTGCTAACATTGAAGTAGTTTCTTAGAGTAGCGTCTAGCCCCTGAGTTTCTTTTCTGCATTCTTAGGTTAGGTTTAAGTTTGTGTATAATAATAATAGCGACTCGCGTGAGCGAGTTGCTTTATAAATTGAATTATAAATTATTATAAATTAAATATATAATATTCTTTTAATTTTTCGCATTTAATATAAAATTTCACAGCTCATTTGACTTAATACTACGAGATCTCAACCAATTAGAGAGCCAACCGGAAACAGAATGCAAACGGGTAGATTCAGATTGTAGACTCTAGTGTTTCATAGAGAGTAAAATAAAAAAAATAAAAGACATTGCTTGAGAATGTTATGTATATAAGGCTCTTGACAAGGGACATAAATCTCTGGGAATTTTCCTCGACCTTCGTAAGGCATTTGATAGTGTGTCTCATAATAAACTGATTAATAAACTAAATACAATAGGAATTACTGGAAATGCTAAAAAATTGATTCAAAGCTACTTATACCAAAGGAAACAGTTTGTCAGAATTAATGACCTCACAAGTGACTTCGAGACATCTCAATTCGGAATTCCGCAAGGAACCGTTCTTGGTCCTATTTTGTTTATTATCTACGTTAATGATTTGCTTAAACTCAATGTTAAGGGAAAAATTATTTCTTTTGCGGATGATACAATAATACTGAATGAAAATATAAATTGGAGAGAGGTAACTAAAGATGCTAATAATGACATTAACATAGCAAAAAAGTGGTTCAATGATAACCTATTATCTTTAAATACTGACAAAACCTTTTTCATACCCTTCACGCTCGTTGGAGATGCTCCTAATAACCTGTTCCTGAAAATTCATCATCATGAAAGTCATGAGATTTGCCAGAATAAATGCACTGAATTAAAACGCACGAAAAGTATAAAATATCTTGGTATCATGATCGACAACAACATTAAATGGAAAGAACAAATAAATTTAATAGTCATTAGAATAAGAAAATTATATTATGTTTTCATTAAATTACGTCGAATAATTCCATTAAAATCATTAAAACAGGTTTATTTTGCATTTGCACAATCTATATTACAATATGGGATTATAGGATGAGGTGCAGCTTTCAAAACTAATTTAAAGCCTTTACAAATAGTCCAAAACACCATTATTAAAATCATCCTTAAGAAACCTTTTGATTATCCAACAAACCAACTTTATCAGGATTTTAATGTTCTCAACATAAATTCACTTTTTAAAAGAGCCTCTCTTTACCAGATATTTAAAGATCATTTCATAAGAAATTTATATCCAACCACTAATTCAAGAAAACATCCAAGAAGAAAGACAAACATTGATATACCATTATTAAAAACGACTACCGGCCAGCTCCATTATACATACCAAGGTGTTAAATGGTTTAATGAGCTGACCGGTAAATATAAATTAAATACAACTGATTTTGATAACTATAAAAATGCTGTTAAGTCTCTTTTTATTTTATAACTTTCTAATGGAATTGTTTAATATTTAATTTATTTTAATTGCATGTTTTTTTTCTGCTCTGTATTTTAATTGCATGTTTTTTTCTGTTCTTTATTTTTCTTTTGATATTGTGTACATTATTGGTTTGTGATGAATTATGATAATGAAGATTAATTTTTAGTTTATATAGGAATCCCCCCCAAACCACGAGTATAAGCTCTTTTTGGGGGGTAATATGAATAAAATATTTTTTGTGTATGCTATTATAAGTATTTAAATTGTTTAATTGTTATATTTTATTTCTATATATATAAATAAATAAAATAAAATAAAAAAATAAATAAAATACGTGCATTGAGATGATTTTGGATACAAATAAACGTTTTATATATTTACCAAATATTAATCATTACCGGTTGTGTCTGCCCATTTAGTATAGAAAAACTATATGAATATTATACATCCTGAGTTTGTAATATACAGTTTTGGACATTGCACAAGAGCGGTTATTCCGATGTGTTAAGAGGAAATGAATAAATTAATTATTTCCAATTATTACCTTTCACCCATGCGCCTAACATACAAATATACATACATATATAATATATCTGAGATCATTCACAGCCTCCGTGGATGCGTCTCTCTCTCAGCACACAAATAATAGAAAGAAGAGATTAAATTGCGGTTATGATCAAGTCTGGGATACGAACGTTTTACCGTTTCCATTGAGTATATAAGTAATATCCCGTTAACCACCAGCTTCCACTCCAATGCCGCACTAACGGACAAAATAACAACGGTACATGGTGTGATTGCAATTATTATATTTATATTATAATACGTACGTATATATACTACATCTACCTGTTTAAGATTCTACTCATCTTGATTATATTTATTAATGCTCAGTTATATCTATGCAACGCAACATTATTATATATTATAACTATATATTGTACATAGATACCTTCGTGAATATTGTGAGTAACCTGTACACTGTACACTGTACACTTTGGAACAGTAATCACAAATATTACCCACGCGTTGGCGAACCTACACATTTTTGCTTTCCACCAGTATGTGGAGATGTATGTTTATCACTTATCTGGTGGGCCTTGTACCTATGTACAACCCAAAGTATCGGTTCAATAGAAATTATATTTATGTAAGAGAGGAGATTTTTTCAATGTAGTACGATGAAACAATATGAACTGATCGATCAATTCAACATAACAGACCCGATATAATAATACACGATAAAATATAAAAATAGCATACATTTGCGACGTGGCTATTCCAAATTCTAGTAATATTATAAAATCATTTTATGTAAAAATTTGACAATCCACCGCTTTAGGCAACGAGATTAAAAGACTGGCATTCTCGTAAAATTATAATACATATTACCGTTCATTATGTCAGCTACTGGCATTATTCAAAATCGTTTAGCCGCTATTTACACATTTTAGATTTATCAAATAAAATAATAATTAAAATGCAAAAATCGGTAATAATAAATACACGTAGAATTGTTCGTTTTTAAACGTAAATAATCACGAATCATTAGGGTTGATAGGTAGTACAGTGACCTCCACGGAGCCTTATCCTTTGATATGTTGAGTATCTGGATGGGTGAACTATTCCCAATAATTAAAGACATGATCGGTGTGTTTGTTGCTTTTTATTTTAATATATTTAATAATTTACAATTTACGCATTGATCTGCTTATCCTTTTGAGGAAGTTTATATTGGTAATAATAGTAATTAAGTGGAATTGTTTGTAGTACTTAATTGTTATTAATATCATCAATAAATTGGCCATCGCCGTAAAATGAACTATAAAATAATAATTGATATTATTTTAAATTAATTTTCAGATTAAAAAGTGTAATGAAGTTATCCTAGTAAATTTTTCTGATACATATTAAAACCTTATTTGTCGGCATCCTTGGTAAATCTAATAAGTTATCTGACTCCTGACATATTATTTTTTCCAGTGTTCCATTCTGGATTTCTGAGCCAGATTCTGGATTCTCTGGAATTCACCAGAACGTGGCAACTTGTTGTTAGATGCATGTTTAATTAATACTTGACATAGTATATGTTATTTACCCGAGAAATGATACAAATTTAAAAAAAATACATACCGCATACCACAATGTATCTAAGCCCTCTATTTTTCGTATAAAATAAATTATTACCACTACAAAAATCATATACCTTGATGATTAAAATACTTCCTTACAACCTGTGAATGTATCGAGTTTATTGCCGAGTGGCAATTTCTTCCAACTGAGTCCAGAAAAGCAAGACTTGTGTGAAACGAATTTTAATAAATTTCTTACTTAACAAGTTTCGAAAAAGTACAACGTAAACCACAACCTATTTTAAAAACATTTTTTCATTTATTTATTCGATTGACTCTCTTACGTTTTGCTGTCAGTTAATGTTTTTGCACTCCAATATGTTTGGGATAGTCCCTGTGTTATATTGACAGCAGTATTTGGTCTAAGTTTAACGGAAGTACCTACTTATTATTGGAATCGTTCATCTAAAAATGACAGTTTGTAACGAAAATATATTGAAACTGCTTCATTCACAAAAGAATCGATTTGTTTTATTTTTATTGACCGGAAGTTGTCTGTGAAAATGTGTGTTTGATGGTGATATAATAATAATATACAAATTGAGGTCTTCAACCTCCGAGGGTTAACAAACGTCCTTGGGTGTGCGTCGTGACCTAACCAAGGGGGGGGGTTGAAGACAGTGCAGGGGGTGGGTTGGGGGAGTGGTCGGGAGAAATCCCGCCATCACCGGAAGTGATAAAACGCGCCAAAAAGTTCAACCACCTGCATCTAGCTCCTACATTCTTTTTTCGAAAATTTCTACGTAGGTACACGTATGCCGACCGCCCGCGCCGCGCTGTGGTGGTTGGCGAGCCGTTTGAATCTTGTGCTGGTTCGATCCCTAGTTAAGGAGAAATGTATTCAAAATTACATGACGTCAAGTTGAAGAAATTGCAATTTGATAACTTGCCATTTGTGCAAGGTATAAGGTAGTGTAAATTATATTTATTTAATATTACATGGTAAGAGAACCGAAAGTCTAATATAAACTGTCCATGTGCAATTTGAAATTGTATATTTGTATCAAAAATTTTCATAACAGAATTAAACAGTTTCTGTATGGGAAAATCAACTTCATGTTCTCTATAGACAGATGTATTTTTTTTTACTCTCCACTACTATCTTCCTCAAGGGGTAAGCAGAGAGAACCGAACACCGCATTTTCTATCTTGACACTTATCCATCGCCTCATCAACATTCATGCATTGTCTAATACATACTCATCTAGCTAGTACCTAAACCATTTTTTTTTTATATCAATATCTCAATATGATTGTCGTGACGTTGTTTTTGCGTGCGTGGTGTTTATGCAAACTTTTGTCCTCTGGGAAATTTGTTTTTAAAATTCTAAGAAAAATGCACATCATAAAAATGCATTAATGGGTTGTCAACCTTTTGAGGAAAAACAATGTACATTTACTATGTAATGGGGAGTTTAGTGTTGGCCACAACCCACTCGTTTTAAAACACTGCAGGCTTTGTTTTTATTTTTAATAACGCATTGTTGAAATCAGTTTTATTCTGTGAAATTAAAACATTCAACATAGCAACTACGTATCCTGATTTAAAAGAAATATTTATTTATAGAATTATTGGATTTTTTCAGTTTTCAGTTACCATCTCGGGAAATGTAAACTTAAAAAAACACCATTAATTCTCGATCGTTGACTTTGAAGCCTTGTCAACGATATTCTTGTTGTATGAAGAAATTTGCTCATTCATTTAAAATAATGAACCAAACGTGTGCCTACTCTCTACAAGGGGAGGTAGGTACATATATAATTTCTATGAGGCATGAGAAAAACCCACCAATATACCTTTTGAAAATCAACTGTAATTTGTCATAAATGACGTGTTATTTATACTTTTTTATTTATACTTAGATTTATTTATATTTTCCATTCACTTTAAAAACTAGGTCAGTCTGGATATTTGACACTACCATATTATACTACGTCCAAAATTCTGTATTATTTCTTGTCTTGTCAGTTCAAATTCAATAATCTAGGAAACCCGTAAAAATCTTTATCTGGGGGGGCAAGTCTGGTTCGACCGGCGAAATCAAAACCCTAGTTTTTACCAATATCATTTCGATTTTCGGTTTTGATTTCGCCGATTGAACCAGACTTGCCACCCTGATAATTTTTAATAATTATCATTTCTTTATTTTTCAATCTACTTAAAATCTTTTCATTGTTAATTATATTATAATTAGATTAAACTTTTTGATCGTCAGTTCTTGATGGAATTCCATTTAAATTTCTTAAACTTTTTATTAAATAAAAATAATAAAACGTCTTTAAAATCAATTCCACTATTTATTAAGACTACAACCGGTTTCGTGCTAAGCACATTTTAAAGTTTTAAGAAAATTATATTATATGATTTTTTATTGTTTTTTTTTTTAACATGGCTCATTTTTTAGGTTTGTTATTATTGTCGATGATGCAATACCTTTCAACCGACTCAAGCAAAGATAATCCTCAAGATACAATAGAATATGTCACTTTATCAATATTTCGAAGACTTTTTAGATATTATTGATATTTTCAAGTTATTTTTAGATGATGCAAATAAAATTGTTTATAAAAATACACAGTTTTAATACACAAACGAGGTGAAAATTTAATAAGCCTTAACGTTTTCGCCTGACACAGCCGGCATCCTCAGAGGCAAAATTCAAACTCTTTTTTGAGTTCAACTTCCACAGTGTTAATAAAAACTTTGATATTATTAAATTTTAAGATAACGTAAAACGCATTTTATCTATTCGATATTCTATAAGACTTTTTTGGTAATGTTTCTCAATCGACTCTTATGAAATTCTTTAATGTCTAATGCAATTTTATTGAAGGAAGATTTATTTTCATAAAAGACCCAGTTTGGTGGCAAAATTATAAAACTGCGTGTGGCGAAATCTCTCAGAGATATTTGAGAACCGGAAGTAGAGACAGGAATCTCTTTGATGGTGTTCAACGATTCAGCGAAATCTTTTCACTTGTGATATGATTAATATTTCAGTGCAGGTGTATCTGAAGAATTAATTTATTTCCTGGTGTATATCATAAAGGTGTTGGACATAAAATTGCCTGTGATAATTTAACAGGTGATGGTGACTGTGACTATAAGAAGGATATAAAATCGAACATAACACATTCATTTGATTAATTCCCTATAATACTTTCTTTTTATTAAAAAGAAAAATATTATTTTAGCCATAGAATTATTTTAGCTGTTCTTTACGAGACGTTTATTGTTTGAAACAATTAATTAACATTTTATAAGAATGCTTGACGAGATAAAGTATTAAGTGACTTTTTCTTTGATGTAGGCACCCTTAGTTATCAAGTTAATATTTTTTTACGTTTTAAGATTTTAGTTTGTTTCAAAAGAATTGTATGACTTTTAATTATATGTTTATAAGTCCTTTCATTGATTTTTTGCTAATTACAAACTCCGTATATTATATTTAGTTCTTGTGATAAAAGGACTATTGACTAAATGAGAATCGGTGTTTTCAACGCAGTATGATTATCAATAAAGTAACTTTCTGATTTTCATTATAAAATTTGAATCTTAATAAATTATTAGAAATTTACTTTAACAAAATAAGAAATTTAGTATTATAAAATAAAAGCTTCCTTCAAAAATATATGAATTCGTGTTTTTTTCATATTTCATTTATTTATTTCAAAATCCTTTTTATATTGTATAGTAATTTCTGTTGTACAATATAAGTTGATGCAGTCAGGAAATTAAATGTGTAACATATATAAAATTAAGTTAAACGACTTAAAGTTCGTTTGGATGAGTTTGTGTCCAAACTCATAACTTTACTTAGTTCTACTAGTATACATGCAGTTGCATTTAATATAATAGAATTTTCACTTTATTTTATTGTATTTTCTTGCACATATTATACATTTCTCAAGAATAAATGCTTTTCCTTTCACAGTTGAATAAATATATGCTTTTTCTTTCAGTATTTTTTGATTAGGCTATTCTACAAGGCCTGTCCCAGAGAAGCGTTTTGTAAATGAGTTTTAATTTTTATATCTAAAGTAATAAAGCAATCAAAATGTTAGTGTCTGTGTGTGTGTGTATGTGTGTGTTTGTCTCACGCCTTCTGAAAAACCAAGAGCATCTAAAAATCTAATTTATGTGCGAACATGTACCAGTATACCTGATGCAGTGTCACGCTAAAAATAATGCGATAAAAATGCTGAATTTTAAAGATATTTCAATAATTATTTTTTTCATACAAAATTTTCCAAGTCATATCTGTCAAAAAAGTGTACATTTTGCACGCAAATATCTGTTAGTTTAAAAGTTAGAAGAACTTATTTACAGGAAAAAAATATGTGAAAAACATATATATAATGTGTATAATTATAATGTCTTATTTTTAAAGTAAGCGTTTTGTAAATATAGCCCCGCCATTTTAATATATTTTCATACAATATTTCATTTTCCTATTGAATGAATATGTTCTTTAAAATAATAAACCTTTGAAATAAATGTAATTATGAAATAATGAAATGAAACACAAGACGTTACAGCAAGTTTTAAGATATATATTGTAAAAATGTGTTAATTATTAGTAAAGATATAGGCATAATAAAATTGCAAAATTTGTAAATAATATTTGATTTTTCTGACAATTTTCATTTTTATGGAATCGAACAAACCAATGTAGGTACCTACATATTCAAAAAAGTCAAACAATTTAATATTTTTTACATGTTCTATGGTTACTATGGTTACGGACACATTCTGATATTCAAATAAAATTTGTTATAAATCGAATTCGAATTAATTTAGAACATCATTGTAGGTAGGTACCTACATACCTTATACTACTTAAAAACCAACAATATACTGATTTCGTATAGGAAAATTATTAAACTATTTTAGGATAACTACAATACACATGTTATTCAATCTACAAACTATTTCCTATAGTGAAATTCTTCTTTTTTTATGTAGACCTTTGGGTGATTTTTATACAAACTATTTCTTGGAGTTTAATTCTTTTTCCTCTTCTTTTGTGAAGCCATTTGGAACAGTTCATAAATAAACTATTTTCTATAGTCTAATTTTTCTTTTTCTTAATTTATGTAGACCTTGGGTGAGTTTTTATACAAACTATTTCATATAGTCTAATTCATCTTCTTCCTCTTCTTTTATGTAGCCCTTTGGGTGAGTTTTTATACAAACTTATTCTTATAATCTTATTCTTCTTCTTCTTATTTTATGTAGACTTCTGAGCCAGTTTTGATACCAACTATTTCTTTTAACGTAATTCTTCTTTTTCCAATTTCATGTAGACCTTTGTTGAATTTTATATAAACTAACTTCCTATATTCTAATTTTTCCTCTTTTATGTAGACCAAGGAAGAGTTTTCATACAAACTTTTCCTTTAGTCTAATTCTTCTTCTTCTTCTTTTATATTACCTTTGCGTCAGTTTTTACACAATCTATTTCTTCTTATATGTAGACCTTTGGGTCAGTTTTTATATTAATTATTTTCTATAGTCTAATTCTTCTTTTTCTTATTATATGTAGACCTTGGGTGAGTTTTTATGCAAACTATTTCCTTTAGTCTAATTCTTCGTTTTCTTATTTAATATAGACGTTGGGTGAATTTTATATAAAATATTTCCTATAGTTCAATTCATCTTCTTCTTTTATGAAGACCATTTGGTCAGTTTTTTATATAATACATTTACTATTGTGTAATTCTTCTATTGCATCTTTTATGTAGACCATTGGGTCAGTTTTTATTACAAACTATTTGTTATAGTCTTATACTTATTCTTTTTTTTTCATTTAGTCTTTTGGGTTAGTTTTAAGTCTAATAGTCTATTGTATAGAAATATTACAAACAACATGCACACTTGACGAAAATACATAAAACGAATGGGATGTGACCATCACTAGAATCTTCTCAATACTTTTTTTCAAGCGAAATTTACACCATTTATTATATCATCATATATTGCTTAATTTTCAATAACTACATATTTGATTTTGATGACAATATAATAAAAAATCGGGGTTGTGGCCATTACTGGACTCTTCACAACGTTTATATTCAAATTAAAAACTATTTAAGTCTTCTTCAGTGATGTAGATCAGTTTTATTGTGCAAAAATATAATAATCTATAGGTATGCACACTTGACGAAAAATATAAAAACGAATGGGATGTGACCAACACTAGAATCTTTTCAGTACTTTTGTTTATTTAATTTTTAAGCCATTTCCCATCATCCAAAATTACTAAATATTTAAAACACATTTGCGTTTGATGACAATACATAAAAATAGGGGTTGTGGCCAAATCCAAACTCTTTACAACGTTGTCTCTTTATAATCAGTCATATTTAAAACCATTTACCATAGTCCATGCGTGCAGAAAATGTATGTACCTACTTATATATAAAAACAAATGGGTTGTAGCCATCACTTGAACATTTTACATCGCTTAAACTCAATTAAATTTCAAACTACTTTTCATACTACGAATTAGCAAATATTTTGTGTGACAATATTATATAAATGATTACTTATTCCTTCACGAATTTACATTCTTGGCCAACGGCGGGACATAAAAGCTAGGATTCAATAATTCTTCACTTTTTGCACTGACTAAACGTTCAAAATTACTATTTAAGAACATTTTTTACTCGCACCTCGGCGATGCTTTAATTTTAAAATTACGTGACAAAAAATTATGTCTACATTTAATAATGATTATTTTGAAAACTGATTAATGTATTGTTTTATGCATTTTAATGCTGATCACGTTAGTTTACATTATTTTTTTATGTTAAATGCATATCCTGGGGGGCAAGTCTCGTTAAACGGTGAAATCAAAAACCTTTTGAATACCCATATCATGGATACTAGTATCATATGGAGTTCTATAATATCTTAAGATTATATCCATATGAAAATGATATCCATGATATGGGTAATCGTGAGGGTTTTGATTTCACCATTTGACGGGACTTGCTCCCGTGGAGAGAAAAGAAAAACGCAAGTACAATCTAGAATTAGCAGATAGAATCAATTGACGTTTTTTTTATTTCTTATTTTTTAATGAGTATCATTATTAAATTTATTTATTTACCAAATGGGTATTAAAATATCATTATACGATAAAATATTTATACTCAGTTTGTTATTTATTTATACAATATACTTAAGGCATGCCATTTATGTGTTAATTAAAAATAATTACAAACAGATAAAATAATATAGAAACACAAAACAAGCAAAAAATTTGACACCGTACAAACAGCGGAAACAAATATATTAAGGGGGGGACTGCTGCCAACATACCTATTTTTCAATCTGATATACCATCATTATTTCATATCAAATCGTTTTGAAAAAAATAATTTAGATAGTTTGGGTATTCATAAAGAAAAATATATCTTTACTTTTTGATAATGTTTTGTATAAATTCTTGTAGAAAAATAATGGCATACCCCGATTTTCAACGTTTATCTTATATTTTTAATAAAATATAAGGCGTAGTTCAACATATTTGTTTTTAAATTAAAGAAGAGAAAAATATCTAGAAAAATATGATGTGACGTTGCATTAATGCTTCAGGTTTAGAAAATAAACCTAAAAAACATTTATTTTCCATTCAGCGCCATTGCGAAATATAAGTTTTTTTGGTTTATTTATTTATTTATTTATTTATTTATGTTAAAGTTTATTAACTTAACCTGATGCATAAATGTAACGTTACATCGTATTTTCCAGATATTTTGTTTTTCTTTAATTTATAAAAAAATATAATGCTCTATACCTTATAGTTTTTTTAGAAATTTAAGATAAATGTCAAATATTGGAGTATGGTTATTATTTTCCTACAAGAATATATACAGAACATAATTCAAAAATTAAGGTATATTTTTATTTATTAACTAACTAGGTTATTTTTTTCATAATGATTCGTTTTGTAGTAATGACGCAAATTCAAATTGATAAAATAGGTACGTTGGCAGCAGTCCCCCCCTTAATTGATTAAACTTACATAAATAAGGAAACAACAAATGTTATCAATACTAAACAATTATTTATATTCGTTAATATCAATATATTTATGAATAAGTGATTTTTGTATGATTGTACGAAAATATTTTTCCTTCTAAGCATCAAAAAAATACATCTTTGTGGTTTCAATTTCATTATCAAGCGTTTCATTTTGACATTTCATTTACGTGAAATTTATAACTGAAAAAAAAAATACGCTCTTTCTATTTTGTTTATCTTATTTAGTGTTGAATGCTAAACACGAACTCAGTCAGTCTGGTGCAACGCTTGAAATCACGTCAGCAATTTAGCATTCATTTCCTTTGAAAATGTCACTGTTGGAAATGAGCGAAGGAAGTGACCGATTGTTAAATTTGTGGTATCGTGCACAGGTACACATGGCATTAAGATTGAAAGTTGCAATCGATTATTTTCGGCCCCGTTTGACCCCCGAAGCCATTGACCCTCGCTAGCTGTGGGGGCTGAGGGAGGGGTTGCAGCTAAGGGTGGTAGATTTACGTGCCGTGGGAATTTATAGAACCAGTGCTCCTTCAATAATTGCTGAATAATGTATGGATAATTGTGCAAACAATGCGCTGATACAAGGACATTATGTACCTACATACATATTATACATACTATTCTCTGCGATCCTTCAAATTTCATCATCAGCCGTCTAGTGTTGGACATAGGCCTCACTTCTTGACCTCCATGCATCTCTATCCCTCGCCAGTCTATATCGTTGCCCTTCCTCAACTCTTTGCAATTTTAACCCATGTTTACCCAGATATCCTAACATTTTTTTATATCCCTTAATGTAATAATGCTTTTGTGTACCGTGCTTGCACGGTGTACAATGTACAATGATTTCTTTCTTTGACATCTGTGCGAGATCTCTCAGTGCATTTAGGACAGAGCATTTTCCTAGTATTTTGATTTAAGCAGCTGTGTTATTTTAGTGTTTTTTTATGTAGGTAGGTACCAGTAAATTTTTTATGTATTATTTGTATTTTTTTGAAAATGAAATTATTATCCTATTGAATAATGCATGGAGTTTTCACTAGTCAACTAATAAAGCAATACAACATTGTTTGTTTTATAAATTCTGTAGACTGTATAACTCTCTATTAATCAATAAATAAATAAATATCGTCAGCTCTTTCGAAACAAATTTTCAATTTTCGTTGACAAATATGCCTTTTTATTTCTAATTCTTGATTTAAAAACTATTCTCAAACTGAAAAATAACTTGTGGAATCTGACTTTGTCGTCAAACTCTGATGAAAATTATTATATCTTTCCTTCAAATACATATTTGATATATTTATTGTTTTATAAATAAGAATTGTTGGTATCGGTCAATCACATACCATCATTGATTGATTGATTGATTGATACCGGCCATTGTTATTTTAAATTAACTTTGTTTTTTTTTTAATATACTGTATTTAATATTTTAAACTGTGTATTTTGCTGTTAATCTGTGATATCACAGAGTTTACCAATATTATAATTATACGTCGTTTTAAGCAAAAAACCATGCTGTATGAAAGTTTTTATCACAGATTCAGACTGCTAACACTATAAAAACGGTGTCTCCATCGGAAAACAAACCCGGTAACTTTGGCTTAGGAGTCACACTCTAACTAAGACTAAACGTATTTCAAATATTGTTGCATCAATTAGTGCTGTTTTTTTTCTGTTTATTTAATCAATTTCACTAGATCTTTTAGGAAACATTGAAATACTGGCTTTATATTCGTAGCCAACACTGACAAATTTTATTGGATTTTGGGAATTTATTCATACCACACAGAAGTTTTGTTTTCATTACCACACTGCATGCATTTCGTGTTGCATATTTTAAATACCAGATTTTAATGGTACTGTTTCTTTTTTTACGTTTTATATCGTTAAAATATCATTGTACTCAAACGCTTCTAGAAATAAATAAACATAATATGTTAAATGTTAATGTAATGCCATCAAGAAATTAATGCTACATACCAGATATTTCTGATTTATTTTCTATAGGTATAATGTTAAATGATCATCTCTACATTCAACATTACCATAATTCAGTTCATATTGTTTTTCGGAAGAAATACCTGTGCCTGATAAATTATTTGAAAATGACACTTTATTCAAATAAACCACCCTACAGAATTTAAAAGAATAGTTATACAAGATATATATTTTTATGTATATTTTTTTCTATCGTGAATCGCAAACATTAATCAGTACACAAGTCAAACAATTTTGCGAAGCGAATTTTTTTGTTAGTTTCAAATAATGCTCTTCTGCTTCAGTCAATATTCGATAGAAAAATAGGTGTCCTATGAACAAGCTATACTAAATTTTAAAAACAATAAATGGATCAGCAAAAAAGCTGGTTAATACACAAGATTAGTCTTCTAAAGTATTTGATTAGTTTAGGGAATGTATGTAGGTACTTTATTAATGTTCCAATAATTAATGAAATATATACTACGCTTTATATAGTAGTAGAGATGTTGGGCGCAATTAACTCTTTTGTGTTGTTGATCACACTTATAATTACTGTTACAGCATCTAATACAATTGCAGAAAAAAAACAAGTTCTAGATTTCATAATTAAGCTCGAAATCGCAACCCATTGAAAAGTGGAGCCACATTGTGTTCGGGTCGGTCATTCAAAATATTTAAATCCCCATTGATCCGAAAGCCGGTCGATTATTATTATTATTTGTATAAAAGGACTCTTTGTCGTCCTGCGGGAACGCTCTTTTTCTCTCTCTTCCTTGTCAACGCAATTGTAAAGAGAATTTGTGAACCCATCGATAAGAAAAGGGGATTGGTTCAACGAACGGGGTGTAGCCACTACTTCCTGGTACAGTTTTTTGACCCAATGACGTCACTAAGGAGGGGGTAAGTGAACCCAAGGGTCAATCTTTGACCCCACTGTTGATTTCATTGTACGACGCGACGGTACAAGTTTTTTTTATTCCTGCGTAATTTTTTTCAACCGAACAGACGGATCGATATTATGTAAATGGAATTTTTGTACAGAGCTCTTACACCCGAATTGGTCACTAACTGTAAAATCTTACGACACAATGTGTTCATAGAATACTTTCATTCATTTTCTTATTATAGAATATTATGTTACCATGAATGTGTAAAAACATATTATATTTGTGTGGGTACACCAAAAATGTTTAATATATTATTATATATACCGGGTTCGTTTTGTAAAGCATGTACGTATATACAGTTAATTATATTATAATTTACAATTCATAGATCTATCAATAATAATCTTTATTTTTTAAACGATGATACATATGTATAGGATTTTTTTAAATCAGGATATATAGCATGACAATCTGTTAACGCACCAAAAGATCGAAAATGAATTATAGGTCCATCCATAGGAAGTAAATATAGTTTCCATGCAGATCTGCATATTCTTGACATAAGAGTAGGTAAAAAGTGACAATAAATTTCAAGATCAATGCGAAAAATCACTTAGGAAGGGCTGGATTCACAACACACATGAGACACATTACTAGAATGAATAAAATTGCATACATAGATTCAAAAATACTTTGTCTTTCCTTTTTGTTAGAAGACTGACATAAATAAATAAATGAATAGATCATAATTCATTTGTTATAAATAGAATATGCGTAGTACGTCTTACAAAATTTCAAGCCACTATGTTAAAATAAAAAATGAAATAGACTTTTATAAATGTACTTTTTTAATGTGTTGCTTTATTTTAATAAAATAAAATAAAAAGGCGATTTGCTCACCCATAGTGCAGCTAGTTTTCAGCAATGCCTTGGTCATTCATATATATATTATATTAAAATAAAATAAAATTAGCCAACACAAAAGAGAGAGCAATACAAAAAAAAACTAAATAGAAAAATACACAATAAAAATAAACAAAAAAACATGGTTACTGCTATCATTGCGGATGACATCTTGATTAAATACTTCACTTTCAAACGTCGATGTTTGTAATATTTACTATGATATATAAAAACGAGTGGGTTGCGGCGAACGCTAAACTCCTCACTAACAAGTCATTCCATAAAGTATTCAAATTTTGTATGGAAAATTTCCAATATTTTCATGAAATGAGTTTTTTATTTAAATATTTTATAATGAAAACTTGATAACTCTTTAATGCCATTTTATGGAAGTGGTGTGCCTTTTTACGAATTTGAAAATAAAAATTTCAAATTTTAAGTTTCCTGAGCTTGGGGTCACTTTGAAATATTTGACAGTTAAAAAAATTGAGAAGCACTATTCATATATCGTTCAAAATCTAATGGGATCTAATCGAGTATTAGATATACATATTTGCAAAATTTGAATAGAATCGAATGAGTACCTACTTTAGTCTATAATCGATAAAGTAAAATGAACACGCCGTACATAGCACATAGCACACACACACAGATACATTGTGATGAAACTTTCAGAATACAATCTCAGCATGATACTAGTTGATAATCTGCAAAAAAAATTCCCTTAAAAATTGCGAAATCATAAGTCCCCCCTTGTGTTAGTGAGGAGTAATAATAACCTCGTTTGGGCAAAGGCATTTTTGCCTCACAGCTCCACATATCTTTAACCAGTTGGATAGTAGTATTAAAGAATTGACTACAACTAGATCCTTCAAGGCTACACTAATAAACTGAATAAAGATATCAGGTAGGCACTATGCGGAGGTTATTATCCGCCTGTGACTTCTGACCCGGCACATGTCATATATTCACATTTTTTGTTTCTGTCAATAATATTTATATATTTTTTTTCAAAAATTTTGTACAATTGATTATTTTTGTGTATTTGTATCATTCATTTAACATATATTTTTTTTTTACTCTTGTTTACTCTTTTTTTATAACATGTGAAAATATGAAAATTACAGCTGAATAAAGATACTCATCTGTGTAAAATAACAGTCCCAGAACAGGCTTTTGCCCAGTGGGGCGTTATTAGTCAGTAAATATGTACATACCTATGTTATATTTGTATTGTGTATTAATCCAACTGTCGATTTGTTCAAGAGAACTTTATTCTCTTAACATATCGACAATGTTTCAAGCCAGGATACGCGAGAATTGTACGCAGGGTCTACTTTATTCACGGCTTTTCCAGCTTTCAAGTCAAAAAACACCAACTTAGAGGCTTCGCAGCATATATGTTCCACGGATTTACTCAGAATTTGGAGTAGAACATTTCGTGTGTATGTGTGTGCGTGTGTCTGTGTGTGTGTGTGTCATTGTGTCCGTCCCCCCTCTTATAACTTTTGATCCGCTCAATTTACAGAGCCCAAAATTTGATAATATATAAACAATTATAGGCCTACAAAACTTTTATACTCAGAATTTTGAATTTTTGTTTCAGTCAGGGGTTATCAACTTTTGAATTTTTACTTTATTTTTCCATATATCTCAGAAACCATAAAAGCTAAAACGCTGAAAATTTGTGAGAATATAGACAAATACAAAATCTCAAATTAATTTTTTCAAAAAAATTCCAGAGTTTCTCAAACATTTTTTATTAAGAAAAATATTTTTTTTATTATAAATTTATGAGTTTAACTGCCTATATCTCCAAATATTTTAAAAATATCGAAAAAAGCCGAAACACCCCTACTAGATAATTTAACTTTCTATAAAAAATATTAATATTGTAGAAGTAAATCAATTTTTTTTTAACATTTTTTATAAAAATTGAATTTAGTGACCACACCACTTCATACAATTTGTATGGCAGTCGCCTATACACAATATGTAAGAAGACTTAATAGTTTGATACTTAAATCTCCAAACATACATACATACCATCATGCTGTTTTCATATTCTAGGTAGAAAAAAGGACTGACCTCCATACTGTCTAATCTTGACATACATACCTACATGTGTTGTATAGAAAATAAAATATCCTAAAATATTCAATAATTTGGATTTATGAGTTTATAGTTTGGTACTTATTCTTCAACTATACATACCTACTATCGCTATCGACAGTTGGAACTCATGTGTTACATGCATCTAGTATTATCAAAACATGTAAAAGTTACACTAGAACTGCGTAGGAATGACCAGACATATAATGTCATGCTGCATATTGATTCAATATTTATTTTTATTTTGAGTAAAGTCAAGTCATATTTGCTTGAAGCTATGCAGAAGGATTCTGTTGTCATGTTAGCTTTTAACTTAATATAAGTTCGTCTCTTTCACAGTCATTATTTGGTATAAGAGAATTATGATATAATTGCACTGGAGTATAAGAGAAAATATGTCTGCAGTGTGTGTCTATTATTGTATGATCTCTTTCTCACTTAATGTATTCTGTCGTGTATGTTCTTCCTTGTTAATATCGTAAGAATTCGTCAAAATGTATCATTTTTGCAGAGCGTTTTGCTCTCATATAACGTGTCTATATATTATATCAGCAGTTTTCAATCTGTCGATTGATGCGGCTTCCAAACTGTAGAATTCCATAATAATTATGATAAATATGAACACATATTATATTCTACAAAAAAATTTATTCGACTTCCGACGACCGTTTCGGCTTATAAGGCCATAATCAACTGGTTTCGGCTTATAAGGCCATAATCAACTGGTTTCGGCTTATAAGGCAATAATCAAATTTTGTAGAATAAAATATTATGTGTTCATATTTATCATAATTATTGTGTCTATATATAAAATGTCATTGTATGTACCTATACATTATTTTGCTATGACATATTATTTGATTTAAAAGTAAAACGATCGTTTAACTTTGTGGCATTTATTCATATTATTTGATACATATAGACAATATTTCTAGGCAATAACATACTGCAATAATTACTTCTAAACCACAATATCTGAATATCACCGAGATGTTAATCTTGATACAATAATATAATGACACTTGCCTATACAGAGAAATAGTTGCGTGTCTGAAAGTAGCAACGTACGTGACTTAATCAAAAGTGTATTTAAATCAAATAAGTGAAGAACATTGGCCTATTGTAGACAAGCGGCCTTCATGGTTCAGTTGGTTTATATCTTATTAAACTTCTAAACCACAGCTTCATATTTTAATCATATCATTTAAACCAGACACTGTTAAAAAAGTTTTTGATCGCCCATTTCGTGGTGAACATTGTTTTTTTCTTAAATTATTTTGTAAATAATTTTTTCGTCATCTAAAAAGTTTGATCTGTTGTCACAGAAATTCAAGTTTTTTCGTGGTATTCCGGGAGTATAATTTATACAATTAAATAATTATATTTTTTGACAAAGCTTGTTTTAAAATCAGCAAAAAAAAATGTCATTGGTTTCTAATGTTGATTATATATGTTCTTGTAGATTGCAATCGTAAGTACTTGGAAGAAAATCGTATCTGGGGGGGGGGGGCAAGTCTGGTCAAGCGGCGAAATCAAAACCCTCATGATTAGCCATATCATGGGATAATAATCTTATAGAGTTGTATAATATCTTAATATATAGTTGTATAATATATTAATAGAACTCCATATGATAATTATATCCATGATATGGGTAATCATGAGCGTTTTGATTCCATTGTTTGACATTCCACGGGACATACCCCCCTGGACTGTTATATTTTCTATAATTAATCTGGTTCAAATGAAAAAGTGAGTGATGCCCAATGTTTTCAAAAAGATATACTCATTAAAATCTTGCAAACATAGTCTTGGGTTTACTTTTCGTGATTACCCATATCATGAATATAATACCATATGGAGTTCTATGACATCAGAAGATATTATAGAACTCCATATGATAATTATATCCATGATATGGGTAATCGTTAGGGTTTTAATTTCGCCGGTAGGACCATACTTGCCCCCCACATAATAATAGTAAAAGTATTCTATATAGAAGAAAATAAAAAATCGATTATCCCAATGGAAAGTTCTCATTACGGATTTTCCCCCAGGATTATTGAAGTGAATTTTCCATTGGTGTCTACATACTTTACACATCGATATTCGAATATTTCCACAATATACATTTTTTATTCTCTCAGTTATTTATTAATTTTATTTTATTGGTTTATATCATATGCATGTTTTTCTACGTATCAGTATCGATTATATTTCATATAAACCGGTTCATGCTTTAGGTACCAATTATCGTTATAAAAACTACCGTAATAATATTTTTACAACGTTGAAATAATGCTCCATCAAATTGCACAACAGAACCGTTACCTACTGCCCGAAGCTGAAACCATCCCGTCGAGTACCGCCCATTTCAACTTTTCGGTGGTTCGAGTCTAAGATAAAGGGAAAATTCTTAATTACAAAACACGTTGTTGGCTCGCGTTCATATTTCGAAAGCGTCTCGAATTTCCACCCCTAGATGGCGATCATTATACACTTTCCAAAATTTGTGAGGTATATTTTCAAACAAATTATTTATACTTACAAACATCACCGTGTTTGTATAATTGTATACAATTTCGAAAGGTTATACTTACATAAAAATATTTACGCTATACATACAAAAACAACTCACATAAAATATCCATCGAAAACTATTTATTGCGCAAGTAGTTAGTTTATTGCCGTATACATATTGCTCTACGCCTTATAGTTTATTAGAAACATAAGTTATATATTAAATTATTATATATTTTTTTCTACAGAACATAATTAAAAAGTTCAAGAATATTTTGCTTTATTAATATCCAAACTATAAAATTTATTTTTAACAAAATGCTTCGATTAGATTTAATTATGGAATATTACGTAGGTTGTAGGCTGGCAACAGCGCCTCCTTTAAAGTATTTTTTTTATTTTTCACTGACTTTTCTCCATTCCAATGTTTTATACATCTTTGTATGTAAATATGATAAATTCACTACCATATTTTAGTCACTTTTTTTTCTTTGCAATAAAAATAATATTAAATTGAAAATATATATGTCAGTTATTTTGAAATAAATATATATTAGTTATTTTGAAATAAATATATAATAAATAAATAAATATCTTATAAACATATAAATTTCAACATTTTTCTGATTTATTTGACAAACTTGACAAATCCCAGAAAACATTAAACAAATACGAAAATGTGTGAAGTGGCTTGTAAACCTAACGATAAAAAAATGATATTTTTTGTATAATCCAGATATCTTAAAAATACAAATGTTCTAAATTACAGGTAATTGACGTTGTGAAAATTTATTAAAAAAATAATAATAAGAAAACTTTTTTGCTAGCCATTTCATTGTTGCTTTTGCGCACACCACACTAGATAATTAATATTGATTTACCCGAAGAAGAGGAAGATAGTTCTCGAAACTAGTTGTGTATTAAAAAAAAACAATGAATCGGGAAATAATGCAATCCAATCTGGAGGGCAAAACTGGTCCAACCGGCGAAATCAAAACCTTCGTGATTACACATATCATAGATATAATTATCATATAGAGTTCTATAACATCTAAAGATATTATAGAACTCCATATAATAATTATATCCATGATATGGGTACTCGAGAGGGTTTTTATTTCGCCGCTTGGAGCAGACTTGCCCCACCTGGTTTTTTGCATTTTAGAAAGTAATAATATTAGCGGTAATCTTTAGTGATAGGTACCTACTTCCAATTTACCAGTAATACTTTACGTTACAAAAATAAACATACCTTTTCGTTATAAATATATTCTTATACATTTTTCTGTTCTAAGGCTTCGCGGAAATTGCATTCTTATTTGTGATTTATTCCTGTCGCGGTGATGCTTCGACAAAAGAAATCAAAAGTTCATTTCTGAAACGCGGCAATTTGAAGTCGGTTATAAATGTCAGTGTGACATTTGAGTTTGGCAATCAGCTGTGGCGCGCGACGCCATATTGATTTTTCTTCTGTGTTCTATTTTCAAATATGCCGCACCCACGCAACATCCTTGAGGGATGAGACAAATCTTAAGGGTGTGGGTTTGTTTTGACTAGCCTACATATTATTATATATTATATGGAGACCGGCAAAAGAAGGAATGACTTCTTAGAATCACAGACATAACCAATATATTTTTTATTACAGAATGAGAAAGTCATTGACTACAATAACATAATATCGTAGTGGAACGTGGGCGGTGATAATAAGTATTAATTTTCCTTAAAGAATCATCGATATATCCTCAAAATATTTATGCTTTTGTTAAATTGTATAAACATATAATACTTAATCAAAATTCCATCGGTTTCAGAGGAAAACTTTTCTCTATTCATTAAATAGTCGATAGAGTTTTGACATTTAATTTTATATTTAAATGTGAAAACTCTATTTTCGGAAGAAAAACTCTATTTCCGGAAGAAAACTATAAAATAAACAAAAAATAAATTGGCTGCCTTAAAAAAGGAATTATTCCTAGTTAGGCAGACAAAGGTAAATAGTGAAACACAACCTTTATACCTACCACAAAAATGGGTGAATTCAGGTATTATATTATAATTAATTATCACTAATAGTAATGTGATATTTTTTTAAATGAAGTGATAAATTCTAATATTCAGTGACCAAATTTAACATACATAGATGTTTATTATATAAAAAAAAATCAATAAAAATATCATTGATTTATATGTACTACGTAGTACATATACCTAATTCAGTGAAAAATATAATGATTTTATGAAAAGTTATCCAAAATATAGTTAATTTTTTTTTTGTTAAAATGTACTACGAATTAAACATTCGAATATTATAGAAAAATATAATGCTTTATCCTTTTTTCAATTTGTTTATTTTTTTGTTTATTTTTTGTTTATACTAGATGTTAAAAATTATCCTTTTTAAAATCTAAATAAAATACACATACATACATATAAAAGAGTGATCATTGAATTTATTTATGTTGATACAAATTAAATAACTTTCAACGAGTCAAAATATTATACGTATTTAAATCGAAAACAAATAGAAAATAACCGCCACTTTCGTCATTGTTTAAAGGCTGATTTTTTTCCTATGTAAGGATACCACAGCAGGTAGGTAACAAGTTTAATATTGTTTTATTGTCCTTGCGTTGTGTACCATACATGTTGCGTTCCAGAAAACGGCAAGTGTAGTGAACAGTGAACAGATTACAGTCACTCTAACTAGAACAATTGAACTTCAATTCAGTAGCGGAATTGCTTATCATCATCATCATCAGCTCGACATCAGCCCTGGGTGGGCCTTGGATGAATCCAGGAGTCTCTTTCATTCCCATCTATCCGTTGCCTTCGTTCTCCAATTTCTATTACCTATTTCGGAGGCATCGGCATCGACATTTTCCATCCATCGAGTTGGTCTTCCTGGTCTCCTTCGACCTTGTGGCACAGAAAGTGTGAGGCGTTTTGTGGGGATGTCGTCGTCCAATCGGATTATGTGACCAGCCCATCTTAAGCGCCCTATCTTGATGGAACTGATCACATCGGGTTCTCCATAGGTCCCTGTTGTATCGACGACGCCAACCATTATTCTATTTTATTGGTCCGTAGATCGTTCTAAGGATTCTTCCCTCAAAAACCACTATGGATCCTTCAGGAATTACTTATAGATGCGGAAAATCTTCGCTTACCTATGAATATTATGTTAATATGTAGATACGATGCTTTACAGGGCCACAAATGTAAATATAGTTTTGACATATCATTTTAAAAATATGTTTTATGGCCACTGGAATGAACAACAACGCTATAAAACAGCCTAGGGTTAGCCTAGTTCAATGGTTCTAGGCTCGCCCCTGCTTCAAAGGTGGGTTTCTACGAGCCAAAGTATCTGTTAATTGAAGACATGATTTTTAATAGTCTTCTTTAAAAAAAATATAAAAAAATTCATGCCATGTATAAGCCACGGCACAGGTTTTTTCCATTGTGAAGCATTGCAGATGCTTTTCTTATAATATGTCTTTTAATGTTAGTAAGTATATGTTAGTAAACATTAATATTAATACTATAACTGACGTGCAATATTCCATACTTTGAAGAATGTTTCTCAGGTCTTATAGAATCTAATCATTGAAACCTAGACTGTCTAATCATTGACTGAAGATAGCGGTCAGGGGCTCTTGCTCTATAAGAAATAGTTTTTCAAATACATCGGTTAAAACAAAATCAAAAAATAAATGAATTCTTAAACGCATAGTGACTTTATAACAACAAAAAATATCAGTAGGATCAACGGGTTCGAGACGATGCATGAGAAGAGAAAGTTTTCGTTTTTTTCTCAACTTCCCCCAAAAGAATCGGCGTAAACAAATGCAAATATACTCGTTTACAAACAGACTGACACGAAAACAGACTTACAATAGCCGGTATATTGATTTTCCTCCTATAGAGTAATTGAAAGGCATTAAAAGCTTTTTTGGATTATCCTTTCTAACTTTGATGCGTTCTCGTTAGGAGAGCGATTCAGTTTGCAGTTTGGCGGGGTGGAAAGAAGGCAGAGGGCGAGGAACAAAAGTGTTGCGGGGAGTTGGGGGGGAAGTGAATAGAAGATAAAAGAGATGTACGTGGAAATTAAGGGTGACAAAAAAGGGGGAGCGAGACGAAATATGCCGGTAGAAAGGGACGGGTATAGGGAACGAAACGTAAAATTGCCGATGAAAAGGGACAGAAGGTGGAAGTGCTGGGAGGGAGGGGGTGTATTTGTGGCCATCGACCCGCTTGTGAGTTGCGGGGATAGGCAGGCAGGCAGGGACGAGAGGCATTATAATTCTTCGGAAGGGATGTTGAGGTATGGTAGCGGAGCGAGGGGGGACGACTGTGGTGCACGAAGGAAAATGCCACCCCTGCACGTGTATTTGGGACTAAGGATGAGGACGCATTACATATCTATAAACTTATTTAATGCAATTCAAATGAAGTTAAAAAAATGTAAATTAAAAAAAAGAGGACAACATTTTAAAATTTATAAAGTAAATAAATACTCCTGGTTTTATGCTATAATTATATCATTATTGTTTACTTTGTATGAAATACAAGATTGTACAATTTTATTTAAAAATCAATTTAATCAAGCTGAGCACAGTTTTTTGAAATGCATTGCATGCATTCAAGAGCTCTAACTGCTCGGAAAATTAGTTAAAAATCTATTGCAAAATTCAGTAGATTCAGATATGTGAAGTTAATTCAAAGTGTTTTTTTTTTTAATAAAATAATTTTGCTTGAACCAAAATTTAATTAAAGAATAAAAATATTCCTTTGGCGCTAAAATACTGTAATGTTAACTTTTTTCTTCTTTTCCTCAACACTAAATTGTCCCACATGATGATGATGGCGGGGTCTGCTTTCTACGTCTTGTGCTTCCAATTTCCTCTGTTATGCATTTCTCCGGATGTTTGGTCTTTGTAACGCATTTTTAAATAATTTCATTTATTTAATTATTTTTTTTTAATTATTATTATATATTGCCATCAGGCAATGACCCCCCATTGTGCACCATTTTTAATTGTATACAAAAAAAATACATTTATTTGCTATCTGTCTACTTATGCCTTTCGTATGAAATGTTTGTTTATTTATATATCAAATTTATTATTATGTTAGAATTTGCTCTTTTATATGCCAGGAACAGTCCTGTTTGCAAAAAAAACCTTTTAAATTTAATATGGGTACCATATGTTTTTTTTTGTGAAGTCAAAAAGTAGATTGGTCGATGTCATAGGGGCATCGCTCCAACATAGTTATCAAGTGATGGCGAGTTCGAAACCCATCCTATCTGCCTCGACCGATAACGTTAATCTATAGCACAAGCCTAATTTCGGAATTGTAGGAAGATATATTATGTACATACTTGTTTTCCGTTATTACTTGCTTAACAAGAACATATATTTTTTGAGTATAGTTTTTCTTCTTTCCTGTTCTGGTACCTTGTCAAGAACCCCCATCACTTTGGCGAATCCCTTTATGTCCTGTGCTGCCCAGAATATCTGTTCCACAGTTCTGAAGCCTGTCTATTGCTTAATATAAAGCATCCAGGACATAAATTTCCATCCAGTCCATCGGTGATCGTCTATATTGCCCTTCAACATTAATTAAAGCAAGTGTGGTTATGTTACGTAATAAAGTTAGTTGATTGATTCGTTTAACAAAAAAAATCATTAAAATACGAATTCACGAAACCAAAGTATTATATTAACTAACAATGGTGACAAAGAATGCTCTACGCCGTCATTATTATTACTTAAATAAATGTTTCGTTATGTAGTGTAGTGTAATCGTAGCCTTGGAAACGTAGCGCCGGCGTAGGCTCACTGCTACGTTTCTACCTCCCCTCACACTACCACCTCCCCTTCTGCATCATACCCCTCTACGTACCATAGAACTCTTCGCACGGCTGCTCTGCCTCTGCTTCCTCTACGATCGTATTCTATGCACTAGGGTGAATATTATTCCCTCAAAACATATGATTCAATACGATTTATTTAAATATTATTATATGTTAATAATATTTATTAATATTTCAATATTAGCCTTTCTTACCTTATCAACATTCTGTGAAATTGTAATCGTTGCAACAACAATAATTTATACATACCTAATAATTGTTTCAAAATTCTTATTTTTATGTGTATGTATAGTGACGTTTTTGACATGTTAATATGAAGCAAGCTGAGGACGCGCTTAATTGGAGGGTTAACGAGATTTTTTGTTATTAATGTATTTTGTACATATGTATTGTTAATTCTACGTGCGTGTCCCTTAGTAAAATAAAACAAAATAAAATAATAACACTAACTTCCTTGATCCCTGCACATGTGACAATTTTATTGTAATTTTGAATTTTTCCAACAAACCAAAGTTTCCAGCCCAGTGAAGTAATAATTGCGAGATTTTTTTTTTCAAGTTAAAGTCTCCTCTCCTGGGGATTGAAACAATTTAAAACATTATATTTTTGACAAAATAAGCGCAAAAGAAATATAAAATAAATATTTTCTAATGCTATAGAAGCAAGCTCATAAAATATCTACAATCATTCCATTCTATGTAAAAAAAAATAGGTTCGTATGAAATGAAGATTTTTATACATGTCTTCCTATAAAACTACATCGATATTCAAGAAGACACTACTTGGTACACATTTGGTGGTTTGTATTATAAACAGTTTTATTTGTTGCTTCGCTGTGCTGGATACACTGGTTGGTTGTAAGAAATTTGCTATACGGCAATAAACTCGCCACTTACGCAAGGTGCAAGGAAATGCTTGTTGTTATTATTATTTTCAAAATAACAAGTCCTAAATAAAAACATCTTACTTACCGAGTAATCCAAGTAAAAATGTATATGAGTTATTTAAATTCTTGTTTTTGTTAACAGTAGGTACAAAGCCAATTTTTTTTGTAAATTGAATCATGGCGCTATCGTATTATTCAGATAAAATGTTTTACTTAAATATATTATAACCGCGAAACAAATGAAAATTCAAAAATATATCGAACACGTTTGTTCCTATATACTATTTTATTTTCTTCTTCTTCTTCCGCTTTAGATATTTATTTATTTATTTAAGATTTGGTACACGGTTAACATACAATATACATAAACATAATATCAATCATAATAAATCAACCGTGCACACAAAAATCCCACAAGGCATAGCCTGTCTGTGGGTATACCAATTTAAAAAATATTCAAAATTATTTCGTTAATAACATTAGTTATTTATAAAAATAAAATAGAGCAAATTGCTTAGGCAGGAAACAAGTGCAAAAAATATAAAGTATACAAATTATATATGAAAAATGTACATACGCATATTTATAGACGAAACATCAATAAGTTTACATGAATCAGCAGACTGACAGCGGTGCTACCAAATATTATACCCAGATAGGATTGTATCCTGTTATTCTCGGAGTCTGGTCTTGTGAGGTGGACGTCCAACTATCCCTTCATCTTATTTTATTTTATTTAAGTATATTAACGGAGTATATCACAGCAGTTGATTATATCAATTGACCTTGTGCCGAATAATTTTACAGTTATTAAACATAAAATTATTAATTATTATCTGTACTTAATTCGTGTAAACCGACGTCACCCCAATTAACTCATCCCCTGTTCACTGTGGGCCCGGTCAAAACACTGTTCGGGCGGCGCCTACGGCCGAAACATGTCTCAAAATAACGATTTTCATACGCGAACCAAACCGAAAAACTGCATAAATACAACTTATAACCCATAAAACAATAATATCCGTCAATGAGTACGTTAAATCCATAAAAAAATCGCCTTCCGCGTCTCGGTACAAGTAAAAACAGTCGTTCAACTGCAGTGCACACGGTCGCTATTGGTATGTTCAATTTGTGAAATTATAACCTATATTTGAAAATGTTCACTTCCGGCGCGTTTAAATCTTTCAATTACTAACTAACCCTTACCTAATCACATTTTTCATGTATGGAATCTAATATATTACAATGAAAACATCACTTAAACAAATTCAAAGAGATTTTTTGTCAAAGTAAACATACACGGTGTTCCCTCAAAATATATGTAAACTGACCTACTATTTTGATTTGCAGTTCAACCTTATAATTAAATTGCGTTGTGTTTTTTTTAAAACTTTCGTAAATATATGTGAAGTTCCTCCGAATATCAGTGTACAATCAATACCAAATTTTGTGGTTTTCTCGACATAGAATGAATACGGATACGTTTTCCTTTTAATAGTACGACGTGCAATAGTTTAATTGAACCATTAAAAGTGACTATAAGGTGAGGGAGATCGATATTAGAAGACTACGTAGAATGGAGATGGCGCATATATTGAAGGGAATAGAATGTTTTTGTAAACACAAAATGTCGGTCATCGCGTGTCGAGTGACCTCCATAGCGTTTTGAATAAAATTTCCCTAAAAAAGCAATATTTACGTTGTGACATGTGCACAGTAAATTGTCGTTACAAAATTATGACGTTGAGACTCAAATTGGAGTGTTGAAGTCGAGTAAATTTGACCAAATCTGATTATATGATGAAAACAAATTGAATTTGAAACGCATATTGACGTTTCTTTGTAAAAACAAAATGATAATAAAAAACTTGATGAATATTAAACAAATGTTATATCCAATTACTGATATTGTATTTTGTGAAAAACAGTGATGGATATTCAATTCATGTTTTAGTTTCGTATGGACAAAAACGTAAACTGACACATTTTGTTGTATCCAATTGAAAGGCTGAAAATTATCGAGTGTGACTGAAATTCGACTGACTATTTTGATATCTAAATTTGTCAAAAACATCACAATGTTTTTAGACGAATTGTAAACCATAAACATACAGACATATTGCATTGTCAAAAAACTGCAATAGTGCGCAAGTTTGTTTTGCATACAAAAATCGTGTCGTATTAGATTATAACATCACATTATAGAATATACTTACTAGAAAATAATAATATATTATATCAAATAATACTCGATAGTATATTTTGTTTGTGAAATAACATATTGAACGACAGAAGTAAAAAAACAGTTATTTAGACAAAACAAAAATAAAGTACACGAATCACAAAAGAAAACATAAAATCAGATGGTTTTCTTTGAGAATGTAATTGAATAAAATTACAGGGATTGAACGAGTTATGTACAGTTAGATTATGAAAACATTGTGTTGTATTGTCTGAAGAGCACATAATATTAATTAAAACAATTACCGTGTTACAAGCATAACGAATTAAGATAAAAATTAATCATAAAAATACTGTTACAAAAACTTCGTAATTGCAATTCACAATGTACTCGTATGTCATGACTTAAAATATCGAAATTGCTAAGTATATTAATTTGATGTTCAGTATCAATATAGGCACGTAATGTTAATATATATTTGTTAAATATATAAACGTACATAGTTCACATTACCTGATGAACTTTGGCCTAGATACGAAAGCTGCATTCGGTCGAAAGCTCCCGGCCGGATATCACCTGGAAATAAAAAGGATTGGTCGTATTTAGAAAACAGGAATTAGAGTGAGGTGGGCCATTGTAGAAGGACCACGCAATTTTAAAATCGAATTCGGGAAAACTGCGAAGACCGAACGAAGCGAAGGAACAGGAAATGGTACAAAGAGGCGAGCTCACGAAAAGTGCATCCTGAAAATTTGGCTTCAGCCATTTTAAATCAATCACATATTTTTAACCCAATTGTGTTCTTGTTGCATTTTCGATAGCAAAACAAGTGTGTTCAAATAAACAAACTTATCATTTATTTGTTACGAATTGTTTTAAAAATATGTAAAATAATACAAAAAAAAAATATATTGTTAAATTTATATAAGGTTTTTGAGCTTGAAATTTTATCTTTTATTCGCTGTTGAGTGTGTAATTTATTAACATTTGGTTTATCGTAAAATTATAATAATCATAACCTATAAAAAATGAAGTTGTTTTGATTTCATTAATCTTTTTTTAAATATCGATACCACACAAGTGTTCATCCATTAAAATAATATTATAATAAAATTATAAATACCATACGTCAATCGTAATACGTGTTTTATATATAATTGTATAAAATTTGAGCAAAAACCTTATGTCATGTCGTAAGTACTGCATTAAAAAAGTGCATTGTTTGAATTATCTGTTTTTAATATGTGAAAGTAAAGAGATTTCATAAAATTTATCAAAAATCTGTGGGTGATTAATAAATAAAATTGTGTATTTGTGTGTAATACATTTAAATTGGTGAACATTTTGTGTGAAACACTTATAATATAATACAAATTATACAAGTAAACGATATTTGTGCCTGTATTTATGTACGAACACACAGAAATATAGAACCTTCATTTTATCGATTTCGAGCTTTGCATTTTCCTACTAACGGCCTCTATGTAGTGTGCAACAAAACTATGAACGTCATTCAAAAAATAAATAGGACGGGATAGTAGCGTTCTTGTTCCGTAAACGAGCTGACACGATTGAAGTAACAACGCTCAAAAATATAAAAATTAACAATAAATATAATTTTATTTTACTTGTAAATCTGAAATTTGATGTTTGGTCCTATTGTTAAGAAGTTTTTTTTTCAAATTACAGAACTCCGGTCAAAATGTCGAAAAGTCATTTAAAAATGAACTTATTGAGGCAAAAATGTGAATATTATTTCCATACAATGTACTATATGAAAACAAAAAGATAAATAATTATTATTATTGTTATTGTGAGGACTCAAATTTGAATGCATAACCAAGAACAATTAAATGATTTAATATATAATAAAATAAATATTTCCACGCGGGTAGTTAAGATCCAAAATAGATTGCCTTTGATTGAAAATGTGTTTTTTGATTGATATACCTGATAAAAAATATATATTAACATAACTGTAACATAGTTCATAGATTTAAACCATAAAATAAATTGTAGTGAATAATTTGTTTGTTACTTCTTAAAATAATGTGTATGTAGTATCTATCTTGTTAATATTGAAAAATTATAAAAATAATAAAGTTAATTGAAACGCACAAAAAATTCATAAAAAAATCATTAAATCTAGTAAATACGGTGTTGTTTATATACGAAGAAGTTAAAACAGTCTATTCATGCAAACGATATCGAAAACGTTCAAGATGCCTCTATCAAATATGCCGGAAACCCACGTCCAAGTGCAGACGTCCTCTGGATCGTCTGGCCAAAAACACCACCAGATCATCATCGACATAAAACAGGACATAGAGATGGACGAAATGTCCACACGAGCTCTGACGGAGTCCGTCATCGAGACCTTGGCCGCCAGATCCGTCTTGGTTGACAACACCTCCAGCCATCACCACTCTAACGTTGTCGAAGAAACGAACGACATCAAACTGGAGACACTCACGACGGTGGTTGTGTCAAACGAGGGTAATGGGACGTCGGTCATCAGCTCTCCCAGCCACGACTTGAACCAGCAGTCCCAACAGCAAGGAAGGATAATAGTGGACAGGATGGCGGAGATTGTTGGAAACTCATCGTCACCTCCGAGTACGATAGGTGAAAACAGCAACACTTCGACATCTTCTGCTTCTTCGTCTACTGCATCAGGTAGGTATTTTCAAACTCCAAACCCGTCTACAATTTTGATATTTGATTTTGGACTCTTCACAACTATGAGATGATGCTATTTTGTATCTTAAAACTCTTCCAAAACGTGCGCTGTAATCGTGAAATATGAATGAAAACAGTAATCAATGATATCTTTGGTCTTTTTGCAATTTATAAAAGGCATATTTTATTTTTATTTACAAACTTTTTAACATCTCTATAGAGACGAATTCGGGATATTATAGAAGAACCAGGAACTCAAGGCACCTACAGGGCTTACGACCTGTCATCGGCTAGTTTGCGCGATCACTTTATGCGCTTGCGCAACGTTCACCAATTATGACTTTTTATGGAGTTCCCTTATCAATGTAATTTTTGAAAGTTCTATATATTTGGATTATGTGAAAAAATTCACCTGAAAATAAGGAATCATACTATTGCCATCTATGAAGTAACGAAGAAACCTTTTTTTTGTAACGCCATCTATTGAGAAATTAGTTTATTTGTACACATTTCTTCTATAATATCCCAACTTCGTCTCTATTGAGATGTTAAAAAGTTTGTCATTAAAAATATCATTTGACTCCCGACAGGGAAAATAAAATCCAATGTTTGCGTATATGCAATTAAATAAATACTCGATTACTTTATTTTTTTACGTTTTTTTTTTAAACATGAAACATAATTAGGAAAATTACCATTCAATTTACGGAGTACTTGTTACGCCTAGATTACTACAGCACTAGTGAGTTTCATACGTCACCTTTATTTAATTAATGCAATCGGAGAAATGATACAACCATTTGCAAATATTCGTCAATTTTCTTTGTAAATAGTTTGAATCTTTTTATATTCCTCTCTAAATACCTATCCGGTTGTATCATCGCTTATCCATTTCGAGATGAGGATCGCGTACCCAGTATTAAGAGAGTGGACACGAAAAACATGTTTCTAATTATTATTCGTTAGCTCTGCCAATGTTTTACTGTTCGATTTTTGAATAAAGAATTTTTACTTTAAATGAATATAAAGAAAGAAATTTTATGTATTTTTATGCTTGACATTTCGACAATGTCTATAAAATAATATTATTTTTTTATAAGTATATTGTATGTGGACTTTTATTTTTATTTTATATTTTTATAAATTATTACATTTTTATTTAATTAAATATGTCAATTCTTCTGAAACAAGGGAATGTATTGGATTAACCGACCGCAGCAACATAGTTGTGAGTCGTTTGGCTATTGTCCTAGCAGTGCCTTGGATTCGATTACAGCATGAGAGATATTTATTTAGATTTTTATTAAAAATGGATGTATTATTGAACATGATGCATTAATCATCAAATTTTTCTTTTAAATTTATGTTTTCATCATCAGGAATCAACTTTCAAATTGAACCAAATACTTGCACAGTGTGCGGAAGTGTCCATTGCTAGTTTTTTTTATCATTCATTGTAGACATACCGAATTGAAAACAAGTTTCAAGTTGTAAAGTTCTTTTACGAATACATACTAGGATGATAATATAATTAGGAATTAACATGGGGGTAGGTCCCGTCAAGCAATGAAATCAAAACGCTTATGATTACCCATTTCATGGATAAAATTATCATATGGAGTTTTATAATAAATTAAGATATTTTTCAACTCTATAGTATAATTTTATCCATGATATGGGTTATCATGAGGGTTTTGATTTTGCCGCTTGACTACATAGACATGCCCCCCTGATATATTGATTATCACATTATTATTTAATTTTATGTAATCATATAATATTATGTAATTGGGAAATCAACTTTCAAATTTCCTTCTTCATATTTGTTTGAAAAAATCCTGTTTATGATTTAACTTTTTTCTTTTCATTGTGTATTTTTATTACTTTTTCCTACATGCTATAAAATACGGAAAAGCTACTGTAAAATGTGCAATGTACATGGATTAGGTCGAGGCAGGATTTTAATCTAGGTACACTAAATCACTTATTTAACGCGTTATATAATTTGCTACCAACCATACGAATAAATTGTATGGTTTTGATTTTAACTATGGAGATAGCATTTAGGTTGTAAAATTCCATAGTTACGAAAATACCGGTAAAATCAAACTTAATTTAGTGTTCTACGAAAAAATTTTCCATTTTACGAGAAGACCGTTTTGTCTAGCAAGGAAGAGCCTTTTTTTAACTAATAAATAAAATCGTAAATAACTAGCGAATATTTTATAAGTATTGTTTGATTTCAGTCAATATAATTGAAGTAATAAAAACGTACAAAGAAATAAAAATGTATATTAATGTTTTAAAAAAAATAACTTTTCAAATTTAATTGAGTTTATAGGCGATATAATGAAAAGTCATTCCGTGTGCCTTTACCCTGTGAATAATTTTACACGCAGTCTGTCCGTATGGGTGAGTTCAACGTTTCACCCATATTTTGTCTCACTCACACCTTAACCGATATTCCGTCTCTGTCTGGTAGGCGCGTGTATTGGTGGGTGGGTGTGTTGTATATGTATTTGTGTCTGTATCTGTATGTACGTGCCTATTGCCTATCTGTGTACCTGTGTATGTGTGCGTGACAGAACAATATTACCGCACAAGTATGCGACGAAGGTTCGGATTGAATGTTCGCGAGCGGAGTAGGATCGTGTCAAAAGCCTATATATATTTATCTCAAAAAAGTTAAATAATTTTAAATTTATTGTTTGAATGAAGTAGGTACCTATTTGTCATATGACTATAAACCCTGTCATACGTTCATTATTTGAATATATACAGATATACAGGTTAATAAAATAAAAGAAAAAACAATCTTGCGAAAATATATATTTAAATTTATAAAATACTTTCACATTAACATAGAATATACTACTCATTTTCCAAAGCATTTTCAATCATAATATCTAATATTTTTTGACAAATTAAATTATTCAAAAAGGTTCTCCGTTATCTTGTTCTTTAAAAAATACATCGATACGAATAAATAGTTCTCTAAATTATATTTAACTTTCCTGAATAAACATAGAAGTGAAGGTAAAAATATAAATGAAAAATTTGTGCTATACATGTTGCGTGAATTGAGGCGTTTTGGAAATGATACAGACAGTAGGTACAGAATTTATATTTGATTTTAAACCAATTTCGTTCAAAGTTGATTTTATGGTCTAAGAGTCAAAAAAACAATTATTTTTTTAATGGCTGTTTTTGATCTTTCCTTACATATTGAATATAGGTATGAAAAAGGTAAGTCTGGCACCTGGGAGTGGTTGCTTTTACCAGTGCGCATTGCGCATCCCCTTTCTATAGGTGAAAACTGCAGATTTCAGTATCATTTGAATCTTTGTAAGTCCTTTGTGTGCTATTATTTCATCCATCTGATTAAAACGAAACTTGGTGATTTGTACAGCGCACACCCGGTAAGATTTCTTTAAAAAGACTTATTTTTTTTAACATATTTCAGTAACAGTAGGTGCATATTTAACAAACGGGTGGATTCTATAGGTGCAGATAACATACAACTACAAATTATATTGAAATAATTTTAAAATCTGCAATTTTCCCATAAAAAGAGGATGTTCAATGGTAAACGCATCCAAACGCAAGTGTCGAACTTACATTTTTCATACATATTCAATAAGAAAGGAATCAAAAAACCATCCATTGAAAAATGCTTCACTAAAAACATTGCTATCTGTCGGATTGTATTGATAAGGAGATTAATGTAAAGTTTACGATATTGATTTTCACTGTGATATCTGTAAAACCATTTGTAACATGAAGAAGTACACTATCATTTTTATGTATTAAACTTATAGTTTTAACCCTCAAGAGTTCCATTTATTTTTAATTCACATAAAGGGAATTAAATGAAGTTCTTATATTGTGAGTTGTTGGTGGCCGGTTAAGTATCTAATGAAACTGGTTGAAATATTAACTAAAAAAAAACAAGATTTTAAAATCGCAAATTCACGAACTAACATGTACTTAAGCTACTTATAAGTAGGTAATGTGTACTTGTTTAGTTTTATATAATATAATAATGTTACACGGATAGTATGAAACGTAATTAACTAATTTTTTTACAAGAATGATTATATAAAATACTGGAATGCATGTAATAATTAAATATATGTATGATGTACATGAAATAAATATATAACTTAAACCTGTTTGTACATAGATTGACATAATAAGTTTTTAATAATATTTCAACCTACAAAAAAGAAATGTACAATGATTTTTTAGCAAATATTTTATACAAAACTTTTAAAATGAGACAGCCGTTAAAAGTGGTTTTTAGTTACATTTTTTAAAAACATGCAAAAATATGAGAAAAGGAAATAGTTTTCAAAATTATTCATGTCTACCAAGATCTACCAAGACTCATTCCTTGGTATTGATCTTGCAGCGACACATGCGGTCTTGGTCTTGATCTTGAAAGTCTCGAAAGATCAAGACTGCAAGAATCGCAAGACTTTTTGCTCATCACTTCCCCATATTTAACTTTTGTTTCATTATGCTTAATATCATTTTTTTATATTTTATGTTTCTATTTTATATTTTTTTATTTGATTCGTAATATTATATTATAAATGCACTTTTTTGTTTACGATTGATGATGGCATTCAGTATTAAAATGTCAGATTTTCAAGATGCATTATCCCCGCCACAGGTTTTTCCCTAGTGACGAATTACTGATATAATAATTCTTGATGTTGATCAATGTATGTATGTGTAAATAAATAAATAAAAAAATAATTCAAAACCTGTGAAAATATTACATAAATATTATTTTAATTCGTGTTAATGACGATATTTTTCGTCATACAAAGATAATCTTAGATAATTTTAGATGGGTGGCAGCAGAGCGATTAGCGCATTGGGTTAGTAATCCAGTGGTCGCGAGTTCGAATCCTGCTACAACCGATTTCGTTCACCTATAGCACAAGCATTTAGCCTTAATTTAGGGAATGTATGAGGATGTATATGAAGGTACTTGTTATTACAAAGTCATAATTCATTCTTTAAAAAATATCTCTTAGCATCTCTTGTAATCTCTTGTCAACATCCTTAATTTTGACGATTAATAGCAAGATTAAACATGTAACAATTATTGATCATAGAAATATTGCATAACGTTATACTAGTACTACACTTCAACACTTTTTTCTAACAAATTTCAATATTTGTTTTTATGTGGAGTTTTAAAGCGTAAATAAAACTAGTGGGTTGTGGTCAACGCTAAACTCCTCACTAATAAGTCAGTCCATAATGTAGGTATTCAAATTTGTATGGAAAATTTTCAGCATTTACATGAAATGAGTTTGTTCAATTATTTATTATTTAAATATATTATTATAAAACTTGATAATTATTCAATACCATTTAATGAAAGTGATGTGTCTTTTTACCAATTTGAAAATAAAAATTTCAAATTTTAAGTTTCCTGACCTTGCAGTCACTTTGAAATATTTGACAGTTTGAAAATTGAGAAGCACTTTTCAGATATCCTTCAAAATCTGATGGGGTCTAAGCGAGTATTAGATACCTATACATTTTTGCAAAATTTGAATAGAATCGATTGTGTACTTTAGTCTATAATTGATAAAGTAAAATAAACACACCGTACATAGCACACAGTACATAGCACATAGCACACAACATGCAGCACGCAGCACGCAGCACAAAGCACATAGCATACACACACAGATACATTGTGATGAAACTTACTCAGCATGATCCTAGTTGATAATAGCCTTTAAATTGCGAAATCATAACTCCCCACTATATCCCCTTGGGTTAGTGGGGAGTAAAGACTCTGGATACTTGTATTTATGTATGGTTGAGGAGTGTCTATGGTCGTTCTTTGAATGTTGGAATATTCAATATTGTTCATACGGTTGTATTGAAATTGTTATATAAATCATTTTAATTTATGTTTATTTAGCTTCAAAACCGTGACGAATCTTGCTTGTGTGCGGAAATTACACAACAATATATCACCATTATAAACATTCACCGCCTATCTTTTTCTTGTTCATCTTTATCTTTTTCAGATCGTTGTGATCAAAAGAAAGATTTTTAATTACACCCCATCACGCCATATCTCTATGAAGGATTACATATTAGACAGCACATCAAAAGCTATAAATCTCAAAAAGTCAGTGGCTGGGTACTGAGTTACTAAGCTGAATTGCATCGTGGTTCAAATCCATTACGAATCTTCATACTAGACCAATTTTTCAATAATACTCGTTTTCACAGATAAATCTTGAGATAGATTCGGGCCATCGAGGTACCTTAAGGGGGCGACTGTTGCCAACGTACCTATTTTTCAATTTGATATACCATCATTATTTCTAATCAAATCGTTTTGAAAAAAAAAATATTTTGATAGTTTGGGCATTAATAAAGAAAAATATACCTAAACTTTTTGATAATGTTCTGTATAAATTATTGTAGAAAAATAATGGCATACCCTGATTTTCAACGTTTATCTTATATTTTTAATAAACTATAAGGCAAAAATATCTGGTAAAATATGTGATGACATTGCAAATGCTTCAGGTTTAGTAAAGAAACCTTAAAAACATTTATTTTCCATTCAGCACCATTGCGATTTATTTTATTCACTTAACCTGATGCATCAATTCAATATCGCGACATATTTTTTCAGATATTTTGTTTTTCTTTAATAAAAAATATATATATATATATATATATATATATATATTGCTCTATAACTTATAGTTGTTTAGAAATAAAAAATTGGGGTATGCGTATTATTTTTCTACAATAATATTCACAGAACATAATTAAAGACTTAAGGAATATTTTTCTTTAATATCCAAACTAAGTTAGTTGGCAGCTGTCGTCGCCCCCTTGAAGCGATTTTGTTATTCAGAGTAAATATGACGTCACATACCTTGAAAAATACTCGAGAATTTCATCAAAATGTATTTCTTGACTTAGCGTTATGAAGCTTATATCTTAATTTCTTACGTCATTTTAAATATTTTTTTTACAAAATTTATTATAAAATGAAATACTACTGATGGTATATGCATGTCTTCAGCTTTTTTGACCCTTAAAAGCTGATTTTTATCACGTATGAAAACACATTTCTTTCGACAGTTTATGTTTTACCGAATTTCGTCTACTTTTTATTTTATTTGTGTGTATTTAAGGGGGCATACAAACCAAAACACTCCAATTTGGAATCAAATTTCTCAAAAATGTTAAACAGTGTGTTATTAAAAAATACCATAAGTATTTTCAACATTTCTCTGGTGAATGTTCGTCACAAAATTTAAATTCAGCATAATAAATATTAAATATATCCATAACTACATATATATTGTAGAAAAATAAATCTTTTATATGCTTAAAGAATGCATAAAATCAAAATGAATGACCGACAAACTTTTTTCATTTCAATTCTGGTTTGCTTTTAAAATGCAGAAAATCAACAAAGTTTGCGTTTTCGATAATTTAAATCACGTATTGGCCCTTTTTAATGCACGCGATAGTTATCCTTACTAACACGTAACTTCATAGTGCATTATGCGGTTTTAATATATCATGTTTTTAGTCACTAGATTTAGCGTTATATGTCCTCTTAAGGCATATTTTATCATATCTTAAAAAAATTGTCCTTAATTTTTTTTATTCTAGATTTTGTTTGAAATCGGAATTTTTTTTTTCTCAATTCGTCTCTGAATAACATAGATGGGTGTAGTTACCTTTATATTGTGGTGATTGTTGATTCATGTGTGGTGGCCGAGGTGTTGCAGTGATCCAACGGTACCTTCAACATACCGGTTCGAATCCAATTATCGATCGACTAACTGCTGATATGAAAATATCGTTGATAAAAACCATAATCACTATGTTAAATATTTCATGACAAATAAATGAAGAAATGATGCAATAATATTTAATATAAATGAGCCGTTAGATATTCATTATTTTCGGCACTTATTTCACTTAATTGTCAAAAGTTTGTTCTATAGAAATCACTATTTATTTATTGTCAAAAGTTAAGCCTATAGAAATCATTCTTTATTAATTTTCAACATGCATTTTACAAATCTTTTGAAACAGATCTTATTTTATCGAGTGATATTAAATATTTAAAATTTTTCCCTATATTATGAATGTACATTGTTATTTTTATACTTAACAGCGTAATAATGTTTAGTAAACTTCATCTTTAATTTTAAGGTTTTTTTTATATTTTTGCTTTACAATGATACATATTTATGGATTAAAATACTTATTTAGCTCTAGGTATTTCTTTAAATAAAAACGTGTGTTACATTAAAAAATAAGCATAAATATTATTTATTGATTATTTTTTAATAATAATGGACGTATATTAATATTTTTTTAATAACAATGAAAACAAAAATTATATAATTATTGACTGTCTTTTTATTGGTTGGTTAAAAATACATGTTTATTTTTTTTTTTTTTTAAAAATGAATATGTCCTTGTTAAACAAGTACATATACATCTTCCTACGTTCCCTAAACTAAGCATAAATGCTTGTCCTATAGGTGAACGAGATCGGTCGAGGCAGGATTCGAACTCGCGACCACTGGATTACTAACCCAGCGCGCTAACCGCTCTGCCATCCACCCATCCAAAATTATTTATTTATTTATTCTTCATAGAGAGTTATACAGTCAATACAATTTATAAAAAAAAAACAACAATGCATTGCTTAGTTAGTGGACCAGTGAAAACTCCATACATCAATAGAACAACCAAAAAAATAAAATTTAAAATACATACAAACTTAACTACACGTATAAAAATCAAAACAAAAGCTGTTCAGACCAAAGCACTACGTAAGATTGGAGGAAACAGCTATCCTAAACGCACTGAGGGAACTCGCAGAGATGTCAAGTGTATTAAAGAATGCATTGTATACCGTGCAAGCACGGTGCACAAAAACATTCTGGGTGTAGTTATTATTACACTTGGGAATATATGTAGAAGGTGTTTGGATATCGGGTTGCTCTGCTCGGTCAGTGAAAACAGATTTTTTTAGCAAGTCTGGGGAATCTACAAAATTATTAACTAACAAATATACAATATCAAGTAGAGTCCTGCGGTTCGCCATAGTAACCAAATTATGAAAATGGATTGATTCAGAATAATTACTAAAACTAAGACTAAGAGACGAAGAAGAAAAAAAACAAGATGTGAAGCAAACTTACGCTGAATTCTTTCTATTCTGTCAATGTATGTGAGGGTTCCAAACCACAGATCCAAATTCCAGGTGACTCCTAACAAGAAAGTTGTAAAGGACCTTCAGGGTAACAACTGATCTAAATGGCTTGGAAACTCTATAGACAAAACCCAGCAGTATTTTAACCCATGTTAAAATACTCATCAAGTACCACCGTGATAAATGATTTAGATAAATTTATAATAATCATATATTTCAGAAGTCGTTTTCACGTGTAGGTATTATTTATTTTCTGACAAATCATCAAACAATTTTTTTGATGATTTGTCAGAAAACAATTTAAATGACCATGTTGTTTATATAGGTATGTGACGTTTAACGCTACGAATGTTCCATAATATAATATAATGTAAATCTTTTACAGTTACATTTTATCATTTTGATGTCCGTATCTCGTATTGTGCATGCTCACGTTTTTGACATTTGCATTTTAAATACATTATACATATACACAAACTTTATACAAATTACTTACGAATATGATTAATTATTTACACATGTATGAACTACCCGTATAAAATATTGATCATGAATCTTTTTCTCTTGTTATGTAATTTATTGCAATTTTAATCATATGTAGATATTCATTAGAAGCGAATATTCGAAAACTATGCGTGTTATACATGATAAAAAATTATTTCAGAAATAATACATTTAGATAAAATGCGCCTTGAACAGCATTCATTTATCATAAAAAACTATACATAGGTATGAATAATACAGAAAAACTCAAGATTACTACCTACATATACCTACTAATATTTTTTTTCTGTGAATGTTTATCGAAATACTGTTTTTTGTAACAGTTTGTCTTCGTGAGTCAGATGACTACTAGGCCGAAGATTCGATTTTCATTGGATTTAATAGTTTTCTGTGATTAACCTATATCTATATTTGTAAAAGGATTGCCATTATTCGCTATCAAAATTTGGCAACTTATTATTGCGTGCGAACTAAATGCATGTTCGTTGTAGTTCCTTCTAGTTACTCGAGAATAAAATAAGAAAATTAAATATTAATAAGCATTTTTTTCTTTTTGCATATTTAGTGCACACCCGCACATCGTCCGTTGGTTACCCCACATTGTGGGATATGCGGTGATAGTATGAATGAATGAATATGAAGTAACGTGTTAGTAATCCGTTACAACGAAGTTTTCATCGCTGCCTGAATAATAACTTTTATTTACATTTAAAATGATGTATACCTACCTACTGTTGACCTTTCACATCTCTCATAATATCCACAGGAATCCTTTCACGACTGAATATAGATACTTTTTTCATTTGAACATCCGTTGTCTTTTTCGTATTAATCAATCTATTGATTTATTACCTTTCATTTGTAGAAAGCTACATATAGTCGTTACAATCCGCCGGTTAATATTATGAATACACGAATTGATGAAGTAATGAGACTTATGCAAACTATTTTATTTATAAACTACTGAGACTCGATCAATACAATTTATTAGTTTTTCATCAATTTATTTAGTCCATAAAAGCATAAAAGTATTAAAGATAGCTTTTCACTGGACAGATTCTGTTCCGAAGCCATTACCTGTATCTTCAGTACAGTTTATATAGTTAGTATATTTTATTATTCAAAAATCCACATAATATATACAATATTAGGTACTCGTATACTGGACGAATATCAACAAGATTTTTAATGTCATACGAAAAATCATTCCATATTACAGGTCAATCTTTTCCCTGGCAAGCTCTTCAAATATTATTTGAAGAGTTTATTTTTGTGTTCATAAATATTCCTTATACATTATTCCGTTTCATACATTATCATAATAATAAATTATATTCCTATTGATGAATTTCTTTTATACTCGTGTATACAAGTGAAAACAATTTATGTTCTTACGCTTTATCAGTGTGACAGACCTCAATAATTGTTAATCAATTATTTATTAAAATATAAAAAAAACATATATATT